>QNTS01001412.1:164343-277836 GCA_003317085.1 Hucho hucho
GCTTTTGTCAGAATTTGGTATTTCACAAAATAACGTCAATAGCTTTAGGTATAGTTCACAGACTAAAGGAACGTTTTGTAACCTCTGCACTAAACAATAGTTTGAAAACACTTCACTACCGTTAATTCAGAGACTCGCTGCCCAGAAAGTGGATAAGCTACTTTGTCCAGTCTGGGCACAGAGGGAATTTGAAAGTGGCTCTGGACAAGGGCGACTGATAATTGAATACATGTAAATCTAAATGTAACCAGGTCTGGGGCTTAAAGTGGTGGATGCTGGGTTAGGGTATTATGGTTTCAGAGAGTAGCCAGGCAGCCACCCCGCCGACAGCATTATCTCTACCACCTAAACCATGCGGCCAGGCACAAGACCCGTGGTCGTATAATCAGCAGTAAATTCCCACCTAGATTCTGTCCTTTACCGCAGCTATTTAATACCGGCTGCTCTTGAAAACAGGACAGACTCCAACAGTCTTAAATGTGTCAAAATGCCTCTGTTGATAGCTAAGGTCAGAGTTTGAACCTGGCCTGACTCTACACACCTATGTGATATGGCTACTATTGATATACCAAGTCAAATTAGCCACTAATCTCACAAGAAGCAAGCCTGTGATGTGATTCCAAAGACTCTATTTGGATGTTCAACATGAATGTCATCCTCCTCTTTGCCCTACTTTCCTCTTTTCTCACACATACGCAGGTGTCTGAATGTATACTACTGCACAAAGGAGTGTCAGAAGAAGGACTGGCCTCAGCATAAGATGTTCTGTAAGAAGCTGCGTCTAGTGGCAGTTGATCGGCTGGTGGAGTGGCTTATGTTCACAGGTGAGACGTAGAAAGGTGTGGGAGGGAGGTGATCTTGTAACACATTGCTCGACCATTTCTTTTGTATTTATAATCCCACACACTCAGCTTTTTGAAAGTGCCACAAATGCATATATCAGTTCATTGGAATACAATATTGAAATACAAAAAAAGTTCACAGTGTCTGAAACTTTTAAATGGTGTACAACAAGGTTCCATATTAGGACCTTTATTTTTTTCATAATTGTTTTGTATGATATTCCACAGTATAACTAGGTTTTCTGTGCTACTAAATAACGACAAACAGTCATCAAGGATCCATATTTCATACTACTTCTCTTTGCTACCCAATCAGGAGATCTCCCATTCACCACAGAGAAGTGGTCCCTGCCAGCAGCAGAGGTGAAGGGCTGGGACGACTGGCTTGCCATGCAAGGCGACCTAACCCCCCGTCTGGACGCCATCTTGTCCAGCACAAATATGGGAGTGCTTTGGAAAAATGCCTCTAGGCCACAACCAGAAGATGCTGACCTGAGAGAGTCTGTATGGCGAGTTGAGAGCGAGTTTCTGTCTCGGGCCCTTTCTGTTGGCATGGCGATTAGACTCTTTGGCCTAGATCCTTACTTCAAACCACTCACCATCCATCTAGCAGGGGCCGGCCTAAATGAGACGATGGGAGCCCGATTGACAGACTTTGATGAACTGGACCGAATGTTTCCTGGACACAAGGGTCTGGAGGTGGTGATGGTGGGGCCAGAGGTGGTGGACGGGCCAATCATGAGGCCCCCTCTGACGAATTTTGGCCCCAAGACGAAGACCTTCATCAGTGCCTACAAGGGCCTCTACCACCAGTTCTATGAGAATATGGTGGAGACCAAGAAAGCAGCTAAGCCAAATCTGGTGGTTGGATTTCACCCAGGTAAACATTTCCTTGTTTTAAATTCAATCCAAATTAAAAGAGGGATAGGGTTGAAAGAATGAGTTAAATGCCCTCTTCTGAGTTCTGAGAAGTCTGTTTTTGTTTGAAACGTGTTATTGCCAGATTTGCCACTTCAAGCTATTTTAAGGGTCTAATCTCGGCACCCAGAACCAAATCTCGCGTGTGTCCTGGCCATCTGGTAACAGTCTGTCCTGAGAGATTAAGCAGAGTCAAACACAAGTGGTCAGCTGTCTTTGAGAGGGAAATAGTCTGCTTCAGAGCCAGGATGATGGGGGAGGGAGGAGAGTTACTCACTAAATTAGAAAGATGTGTTTAGGCCAGACTTTTACTGGGCGTCTTGGTGATTCATGGCGACAGCTGGGCCGGACCTGGCACCTGATTGCTGGACTCTGGAGTTTACTTAATAGGCAGCCCCCAACTTGGGGCGGCAGATAGCCTAGTGGTTAGAGCGTTGGGCCAGTAACCAAATGGTTGCTGGATCGAATCCCCGAGCTGACAAGGTAAAAATCTGTCGTTCTGCCCCTGAACAAGGCAGTTAACCCACTAAGAATTTGTTCTTAACTGACTTAACTGCCTAGTTAAATAAAGGTTAAATAACAAAATATATTTAAAAAAAACCTGTTAACACCCCTGGCAGTGTCCTTTTCCCATCCAAACCCAGGCAACCCTATCCCATAGTCAAGGCCCGTATCTGTAGATACTAATGAAAGCTGAGAACTACTTAGAGGGTGGAAGTAATAAAGTGTTTTCATTCTAATGCCACATGTAAAGGTGGTCCAAGCAAAGCTCTTTTACAGTGCATTGACAACATGACGCATCCAACTTCAAAACATGCACTTATTTTATCTGTTACTCTTTTAACGGTAACTTGACTTGCTGATACAGACTAGTATCTCCTCTGGTTGAAACTGGCTAATCTCTACAATGTTTCAAACAATCCAGAATGGTTACATGCCAAGAATGTTTGACTCTCCAACTGGAAACTCATCAAAGACAGCTGATGGAGGAGTAATTGGTGACATCCTCACAGCAAAGATAGAGCCTGAAGCAGAGACGCCATATAAAACCCTAATAAAACACATGCAAGTCCAGCTTTTTGAAAGCCATCTTACACTGCCTTCTCTCCTCCTTACAATGTTAAACTACCCTCATAGCAGAAGTTTAACGAATCCAGATAATAGTCCTAATTATGGTATATTTAGAATCTTTGTCTCACATTTAAAATGACGGCCGGCCCTGTAGCCGGTGGTTATTGCGACCACTAACAGTCATGATGTGGTGTCTCTCTGTCACCTTATCTCCTAGAGGGATAAACACTGCTTAGTCCGTGTTAAATGTTTTAGCGCCATTTAAATTGTAACCTTGGGTGTACATTTCATAACATGCATTATTCACCCACAAATCCTCTCCTTCTTAGGTGTGTGCTTTCTCACGAGACACGGCGGGGCATAAGATCATGTTTCATTTGATACCCTAGATGAGTCAACATTAGAGGCTTTACACTGTCCCTGTAATAAGCTCCCTCAGGACGCCTTTTCTGAACATGCACTCGATTGTTGCAGACATTCCTCTATGCAATAACGTAGCTTCTTTAATGTGCCCTCTCTATATCCATATTTTGAATGAGATATGGACGCTTTCTGTGTGCAAAACAGTGTATGCACAACATGTTTAGATTGTATTCTCTTTTTTCAGATTCAAGTTGAGACTCATTCAATGTATTGTCCTCACTTGAGGAGATTCATTCATGTGTGTCTTTCTCTTTGTGTCCCAGGGTTTCATGCCACACAGGGTCTGGGAGAAGGCTGGCTGCCCAGCCTCCTCCTCCTCAGAGACTTCAACATCCCCTCATTCTTCACCATGTTCAAGTAAGTCACCTCGCCTCTATGCTTTAAGACAGTGGTGTTCAGAAGTGATGTTCAGAAGTGGCGTTCAGGGGTGGCGTTCAGGAGTTTTTTCTGATCATCTTACCTGACCAGGACCTGACAAGTTACAGGGTTCTTACTGGTCAGACCAACTGGCAAGGCTTCGCCCAAAGATAGGATTGTTGTTGACTTAAATAGGGGTAAGATATCATGTGTGTTTTTCTGTCTGTCCACAGTGAGATGGAACTGAACTATTCCCTGCAAATTCTGTCGGAGTTGGAAATGAATATCAAGGGCAGTGGCCCCAACCCCTTTTCATCCCAGAAGCCAGAGCAGGTCCAGGCCTGTCCCAACAAACCACCTTCATACTGCAACTCCCACTTCCTCTATTTTCAGGGCCTACTGGAGCAAGAAGAGCTTGAGCAACCGGACAATTACAGAACTTATTGGAAGGATTAGAAAGCATTAAATGAATAGCCTCTAGTCTAGGGTTTGCTACATTAGCATCCTATATTGTTCAAATGGATGCTTTGTGTTGCTTATATGCATAAGCATAATGCATTATGGAGTTTCTCTCCATTTTAACTCTTGTATGATGAAGCTATATACATTTATGGTGCCTATGTGTCTAGTTTTAATGCTGAATCATTCACTTAGTTTGGTAAAGCCTACATGTTATGTATGCACAATTGCATGCAGGCCGACCAGCAGAATAGTGAAACTGAAAAGTAATTTGGTTAATACAGTTGAAGTCGGAAGTTTACATACACTTAGGTTGGAGTCATTAAAACTTGTTTTTCAACCACTCAACAAATTTCTTGTTAACAAACTATAGCTTTGGCAAGTTGGTTAGGACATCTACTTTGTGCATGACACAAGTAATTTTTCCAACAATTGTTTACAGACAGATTATTTCACTTATAATTCACTGTATCACAATTCCAGTAGGTCAGAAGTTTACATACATTAAGTTGACTGTGCCTTTAAACAGCTTGGAAAATTCCAGAAAATTATGTCATGGCTTTAGAAGCTTCTGATAGGCTAATTGACATAATTTGAGTCAATTGGAGGTTTACCTGTGGATGTATTTCAAGGCCTACCTTCAAACTCAGTGCCTCTTTGATTGACATCATGGGAAAATCTAAGGAAATTAGCCAAGACCTCAGAAAAAAATTGTAGACCTCCACAAGTCTGGTTCATCCTTGGGAGCAATTTCCAAACTCCTGAAGGTACCACGTTCATCTGTACAAACAATAGTATGCAAGTATAAACACCATGGGACCACGCAGCCGTCATACCGCTCAGGAAGGAGACATGTTCTGTCTCCTAGAGATGAACGTACTTTGGTGCAAAAAGTGCAAATCAATCCCAGAACAACAGCAAAGGACCTTGTGAAGATGCTGGAGGAAACAGGTACAAAAGTATCTATATCCACAGTAAAACGAGTCCTATATCGACATAACCTGAAAGGCCGCTCAGCTTGGAAGAAGCCACTGCTCCAAAACCGCCATAAAAAAGCCAGACTACGGTTTGCAACTGCACATGGGGACAAAGATCATACTTTTTGGAGAAATGTCCACTGGTCTGATGAAACAAAAATAGAACTGTTTGGCCATAATGACCATCGTCATGTTTGGAGGGAAAAGGGGGAGGCTTGCAAGCCCGAAGAACACCATTCCAACCGTGAAGCACGAGGGTGGCAGCATCATGTCGTGGGGGTTCTTTGCTGCAGGAGGGACTGGTGCACTTCACAAAATAGACGGCATCATGAGGCAGGAAAATAATGTGGATATATTGAAGCAACATCTTAAGACATCAGTCAGGAAGTTAAAGCTTGGTCACAAATGGGTCTTCCAAATGGACAATGACCCCAAGCATACTTCCAAAGTTGTGGCAAAATGGCTTAAGGACAACAAAGTCAAAGTATTGGAGTGGCCATCACAAAGCCCTGACCTCAATCCCATAGAAAATTTGTGGGCAGAACTGAAAAGGCGTGTGCGAGCAAGGAGGCCTACAAACCTGACTCAGTTACACCAGCTCTGTCATGAGGAATGGGCCAAAATTCACCCAACATATTGTGGGAAGCTTGTGGAAGGCTACCCGAAACGTTTGACCCAAATGAAACAATTTAAAGGCAATGTTACAAAATACTAATTGAGTGTATGTGAATGTGTGATGAAAGAAATAAAAGCTGAAATAAATCATTCTCTCTATTATTATTCTGACATTTCACATTCTTAAAATATAGTGGTGATCCTAACTGACCTAAGACAGGGAATTTTTACTAGGATTAAATGTCAGGAAATGTGGAAAACTTGGTTTAAATGTATTTGGCTAAGGTGTATGTAAACTTCCGACTTCAACTGTAAATACAATAAAAAAATGTTACACAAATAAGTGGACGTTCCAGAAGTGTGAAAATTGTCCATCAATAGTTTAAATTGAATTATGAATCATTCAGTGTCGAAACCCGAACGCAATCCATTCCATCTCATTGACTCAATCATATCCACATCAATAGATGCTTGCGCAACAGTCTTGAATTGATCTACATCTCCATCTAGTGGATTAAATTCGTAAGTGCACTCCTGAATACAGTGAAATGCCCTGTCTGATAAAAGTGCAATTTTAGAAGGCTATGATAGGCTGATATTTAAGCATACACATTCAGGTATTAGGCCTAGGTATACTGAACAACAATCTAAATACAACATGCAACAATGTCATTGATTTTACTGAGTTAAAGTTCATATGAGGAAAGCAGTCAATTTAAATGAATTTATTAGGCCCTTATCTATGGATTTCACATAACTGGGAATACAGATATGAATCTGTTGGTCACAGATACCTTAACAAAAATGGGCCTCAAAATGGGCCTTAGGATCTCGTCACTGTATTCTTGTGCATTCAAATTGCCATCGATAAAATCCAATTGGGTTCGTTGTCCGTAGCTTATGCCTGCCCATAACATAACACCAACCCCACCATGGGGCCCTCTATTCACAACTTTGACATCAGCAAACCGCTCGTCCACACGACGCCATACACGTGGTCTGCGGTTGTGAGGCTGGTTGGACGTACTGCCAAATTCTTTAAAACGAGGTTGGAGGCGGCTTATGGTAGAGAAATGAACATTAAATTCTCTGGCATCAGCTCTGGTGGACATTCCTGCAGTCAGCATGCCAATTACAATCTCCCTCAAAACTTGACACGTGTGACAAAACTGCACATTTTAGAGTGGCCTGTTATTGTCCCCAGCACGAGGTGCACCTGTCTAATGATAATGCAGTTTAATCAGCTTCTTGGTATGCCACACCTGTCAGGTGGATGGATTATCTTGGCAAATGAGAAATGCTCACTAACAGGGATGTAAACAAATTTGTGCACAACATTTGAGAGAAATATGCTTTTTGTGCGTATGGAAAATTTCTGGGTACTTTTATTTCAGTTCATAAAACATGGGACACTTAACATGTTGCGTTTTTATTTTTGTTCAGTGCATATAATTAGGCCTATATATATATATAAATATATATTTAAACAGTTGAAGTCAGAGGGTTTACATACACCTTAGCCAAATACATTTAAACTCAGTTTTTCACAATTCCTGACATTTAATCCTAGTAAAAATTCCCTGTCTTAGGTCAGTTATGATTACCACTTCATTTTACGAATGTGAAATGTCAGAATAATAGTAGAGAGAATTATTTATTTCAGTTTTTATTTCTTTGATCACATTCCCAGTGGGTCAGAAGTTTACAAACACTCAATTAGTACTTGGTAGCATTGCCTTTAAATTGTTTAACTTGGGTCAAAACGCCTTCCACAAGCTTCCCACAATAAGTTGGGTGAATTTTGGCCCATTCCTCCTGACAGAGCTGGTGTACCTGAGTCAGGTTTGTAGGCCTCCTTGCTCACACACGCTTTTTCAGTTCTACCCACAAATATTCTATAGGATTGAGGTCAGGGCTTTGAGATGGCCACTCCAATACCTTGACTTTGTTGTCCTTAAGACATTTTGCCACAACTTTGGAAGTATGCTTGGGGTCATTGTCCATTTGGAAGACCCATTTGCGACCAAGCTTTAACTTCCTGACTGATGTCTTGAGATGTTGTTCAAATATATCCACAATTTTTCTTCCTCATGATGCCATCTATTTTGTGAAGTGCACCAGTCCCTCCTGCAGCAAAGCACCCCCACAGCATGATGCTGCCACCCCCATGCTTCATGGTTGGAATGGTGTTCTTCGGGCTTGCAAGCCTCCCCCTTTTCCCTCCAAACATAACGATGGTCATTATGGTCAAACAGTTCTATTTTTGTTTCATCAGACCAGAGAACATTTCTCTAAAAAGTATGATCTTTGTCCCCATGTGCAGTTGCAAACCGTAGTCTGGCTTTTTTATGGCGGTTTTGGAGCAGTGGGTTCTTCCTTGCTGAGCGGCCTTTCAGGTTATGTCGATATAGGACTCGTTTTACTGTAGATATAGATACTTTTGTACCCGTTTCCTAAAGCATCTTCACAAGGTCCTTTTCTGTTGTTCTGGGATTGATTTGTACTTTTCGCACCGAAGTACATTCATCTCTAGGAGACAGAATGCGTCTCCTTTCTGAGGGGTATGACGGCTGCATGGTCCCATGGTGTTTATACTTGCATACTATTGTTTGTACAGATGAACGTGGTAACTTCAGGCGTTTGGAAATTGCGCCCAAGGATGAACCAGACTTGTGGAGGTCTACAATTATTTTTCTGAGGTCTTGGCTGATTTCTTTTGATTTCCCCATGATGTCAAGCAAAGAGGCACTGAGTTTGAAGGTAGGCCTTGAAATACATCCACAGGTACACCTCCAATTGACTCAAATTATGTGAATTAGCCTATCAGAAGCTTCTAAAGCCATGACTGTTATGGAACAGAGACTCAAGACAAAGAGGTTTCCAAAAAGGAGTAACAGGTTTAATGGGATATAGCTGGTGATGACAAAAATGGAGTAGAGAGAGTCTCTGTAAGAAGGTGAAGGGAAATCCAGATAGGTATTCTTGTATGAAGAGGAGGAGGTGGCCGGAGGATGAACACTGGAACCAGGAAGACGAGGGAGACACTGGAAGGTAGAAGAAACAAGGTAGAATACGAAGGTCGAGGTTAGAGGAACAGGGAGTGAGTCCTTTCTCAAACGAGACCAGACAAAGTGACTGTGTTGGGGGAGTGCCTATATGCTGACTGTGCTGATGATCCAATGACGTGCAGGTGTGGGTGATTAGAACTCAGGTGACAGTGATCTCTGTGATTGTGTGGTGGTGGAGCCTGGCTGATCCCTGACAATGACATCATTTTCTGGAATTTTCCAAGCTGTTTAAAGTCACAGTCAACTTAGTGTATGTAAACTTCTGACCCCCTGGAGTGCATTAGTGCATTATAAGTGAAATAATCTGTCTGTAAACAATTGTTGGAAAAATTACTTGTGTCATGCACAAAGGAGATGTCCTAACCGACTTGCCAAAACTATAATTTGTTAACAAGAAATTTGTTGAGTGGTTGAAAAACAAGTTTTAATGACTCCAACCTAAGTGTATGTAAACTTCCGACTTAAACTGTGTATATATATATATATATATATACACACACACACACACACACACACACACACACACACACACACACACACACACACACACACAGTATATTGAATCTAAACTGGAGATTCTTCAAAGCTTATGAAAATCTATATTACAACAGCCTACTACTGAACAGTATACAGCCTTTAGCATAGCCTACTGTAGGCAGGAAGGAATACCCTCCAATATGTTATATTTATTACAACTCGTAAAAAAAAATCTATTGGCTACCAGTGGAATTAGTTTAGAGAAAGTTTAAATGAAAGAACTGAGACCACATGAAGAGACAGGAAGGGTCTAGAGTTGTCAGACAGTTCTGGAAGGGGGAGCACAGGTGGTATAAGTGGCTGGCGCAGCCTCCGCTGCGAATCAAGCAATCTCCGCGAGAAGACTCATTCAGCAACGTGTGTCACATCAAGAGTTCCAATGACGGATAACAAGAGGTAAGCAAGCGGCTTTATTGATTGAGAATTACCAGATAGGCTAACGTGTGCATGGTCTCTCCCCTGCCTCGTGTTTGTGTTATGCCAAAATGTAGACACTGAATGTCCCCAATGGGTTTTACTACGTCTATTGCGGGACTGGACACACTATGGCAATCAAATATGCACTGAGGAGTTACTGAGGGAAGAGAATAGGAACATTCAGATGTGGTCAAGGCCATGATGGTTTTATGTGTCTCATAACTCTATTGTCACGGTCAATATGATGTTCAATTTATAGGTAGTATTTTCTCTACTAAAGGAATTTGTCATTCTGTTCTGTGCATGCTTTCAAAACATTATCACCTGGATCTGGGTCCAACAACACAACGTATCTAACACAGCCTTTTTTTTTTTTTACTGATAATTCAAGCCTTTATTATAGTAATATTGTAATGTGTGTTTCACGTGCCATGTTCTTGAACCCTCCCCCACCCTCTCCCTCAACCCTCTCCATATATGGCAGGCCAAATACTCCAATCTAAAAATAATGGACATGTGCTTCACATTGGTCAGTAGTGGTCCTTATGATTGGGTAGCACACCAATGGAAAAATAGCTGCAAGACAGGTCTCATTCAAGTCCTGATTTGGTCCCATTTGATGTGAGTTGGGGTCTGATCCCTGGCCAATACATTTGCCTTTCACGTATCAACATAAATGTTTGTGTGATGTGGGATTCCTTTTTAACCCCTCCATGACCAACCCCACCGGCCACCCACACTCACCTTATTATAGAAATCACCTCATTGAGTATAGGGTGTTGGGTTTCTATTGCATGCACTTCTGTGGTTAGTTCATTCTCATTGTAAAAACATTGTTACGCACATTTTACAAACTCTCTTGTCTTTGAAGTGTGTTAGACATGAAGGCCTACCTTTTATTCTCCCTGTCAAGTTTGAATTCAAAAAAGCTTTATTGGCAATGGCATTGCAGAATGTGGTACAACAGCATTATTGAAGAGGATGATGCTTTTAAATAAAAATAATTAGGAGGAATTTCACATATTGTCTCCATCTACCACTCTTTAGTGCCCCAGCACCAGGGGGTAAGGCCAAAGCCATGGCCTTCAAGTCTCAGAAAGAGATGTTTCAGAAGATGGAGGAATCGTTCAAATTCTGCACGAGTTGCGATAAGCAGCCTGGTCAGGTTTCAGAAGCACAAACGCTCAAACGCTGTGTGAGGTAATTATGAGAAAGACAGAATGAAAAATGTACTTGAACATGAAACTTGCACTCCATTATGTATTGTACTGGTTACATGATCCAAAAGAGTTGTCTGGTTGGACGTGGGTGTACTGTCCTCACAGGTTCTTTCCTTTCCCTTCCATCCTCTCCCTCATCCTCCTCCTGACTATCACAGGTGTCTGAATGTCTACTACTGCAGTAAAGAGTGTCAGAAGGCTGATTGGCCTCAGCACAAGAAGGTCTGCTCGGAGTTGCGTCTAGTAGCCATTGACCGACTGGTGGAATGGCTCGTGTTCAAAGGTGAGAGAAAGAGAAGGCAGATAAAAGAGGAACGAGCCATGGCATTGGGCCAATTGCTGCATGATTGTTGTGGTTTAGATTAACAACGTGCACTGAGGGTCCTGACCTCCACATTAGGAAGAGCCATCGTCCTCTGTTATTTGTCATGATGGCAGCACCACCTATCTGAGATCATTTTCAAAAATGAATAAAACATGTTCCACAGGGTTTGATTCTAGATTTCCTTTTTTTTTATTTTTATGACAGTTATTCTCTGAACAGTGTATTCAAATAAATAAAAATAGACCACACCAGGAGGATAGCACCAACTTCAGGATAGCCCAGACTGATTTTTCATACTCCCCCTTCCTCTTATCCAATCAGGAGACATCCCATTCTCTACAGGGAAGTGGACCCGGCCACAAGGGGAGGTGAAGGGCTGGGATGACTGGCTTGCCATGCAAGGGGACCTCACCCCCCGTCTGGACGCCATCTTGTCGGGCACTAATATGACAGACCTTTGGACCAATGCCGGCAGGCCCAAGCCAGAGGACGATGACCTGAGAAAGTCAATTTGGCGGGTATCGAGCGAGTTCTTCTCCCGACCGATGACTATTGCCCTAGGGTTTAGACTGTTTGGCTTAAACCCGTATTCCAAACCCCTCACCATCCACTTGATAGGGGTTTCTGACAGTGAGACCCTGGGAGCCCGACTGACGGACTATGATGAACTGGACCGAATGTTTCCTGGACACAAGGGTCTGGAGGTGGTGATGGTGGGGCCAGAGGTGGTGGACGGGCCAATCATGAGGCCCCCACTGACTAACTTTGGCCCCAAGACGAAGACCTTCATCAGTGCCTACAAGGGCCTCTACCACCAGTTCTATGAGGAGCTTGTGGAGACAGAGAAAGCAGCTAAGCCAGATCTGGTGGTTGGATTTCACCCAGGTGAGAAGCTCTGCCATTGTGCAATTTCCAGCTTTTCAAGGAAATAAAATTGAAAAAGTTTGTGTTTCCTAAAACTCCAGTTATCTCATGATAAAACAAATGGGCAAGAAACCGATTATGACGTTGCCTGGTTATACACTTGTTGGTTTTGAGGTTGAAGCTTTGCTGGTTGAGTATTTCTTGTCTGAGCTAAGCTCTGTTTGACTTCCTCTGTCTCCTATAGGGTTTGATGCCAGTCAAGGCCTCGATCAGGGATGGCTACCAACACTACTGCTCCTCAGGGACTACGAGATCCCCTCCCTATTTACTGCACTAGAGTAAGCCACACATAACCCTGATCTTAATACCCTCCATAACATAACAGAATCCTTCATATTTACAAAATCAAATCACATTTTACTTGTCACATGCTTTGTAAACAACAGGTGTTGACTAACAGTGAAATACTTACTTACGGGCAATGCAGAGAAAGAATACAGAGAAATAACATTAAAGTAAAACACATAATAATACTAGTAATAATAAATACACAATGAGTAACTATAACTTGGCTATATACAAGGGGTACCAGTATTGAGTCGATTTGCAGGGGGACAAGGTAATTGACGTAGATATGGACATATAACTAAGGATAAAGTGACAGATAGTAAACAGTAGCAGCAGCGTATGTGATGAGTCAAAAAAAGTTTGTGCAAAAAGAGTCAATGCAGATAGTCCGGTAGCTGTTAGTTAAATAATTAACCAATCTGCATTGACTCTTTTTGCACTAACTTTTTTGACTCATCACATAAGCTGCACCAAGTCTGGAATCAACAGGACCCAGAACAGATTCTACCCTCAAGCCATAAGACTGCTAAATAGTTAGTTAAATAGTTAACCAAATAGCTACCCAGACTAATTATTTAGCAGTCTTATGGCTAGGGGGTAGAAGCTGTTCTGGGTCCTGTTGATTCCAGACTTGGTACATCGGTACAGCTAGCTGTGCGGTAGCAGAGAGAACAATTTATGACTTGGGTGGCTGGAGCTCACTGTTGTGTACTACAAAGAATTGAGTATGTAATTGTTGATCCTGCCTGATCCCCACAGGAAGACAGAGATGACCTACTCCTTGCAGATCCTCTCAGAGTTGGAGATGGATTTAAAATGCAGTGGAGTCAACCCCTTTGCCTCCCAGAAACCAGAGCAGGTCCAGGCCTCTCCTAACAAACCACCTGTATATTGCAACTCCCATTACTTCTGCTTCCAGGGCCTACTCGAAACAGTGGAGTTTGAAGAACCAGAGGACGATTGAGAATTGAGTTGAAGTCGAACACTAACGGGCCATTGTTATTCAAGACACAAATAAGATTTTAGGAGTAGGGAGAAGGAGTATCAACTCCAAGTGAGAAAAAGAGGTGCAATGCCTCATTGAAAAACAATAACAGTAGTTCAGTCAAGAGTGGAGTGACGTTAAATCATTTGCATCGACTATCGAATTGCTCATCCAAGGTAAGTGGAATTACATTGAATGTTTATCTCTCACAATTTGAATTTACTCATACAAAACCTTTGTCTTGTTGGCAGGCAATAGATTGTTTGCATAGATTTTGGACAGTAGCATTTGCACTCATTTTATATGCAAGCCATGTGTTTCTGAGCCAATCTACAATGAAGTGACAGTTATGTACATCTACATACTATGTTATCTATGAAATGAGTTTGCATGTTGCTACACTTACTGTGGTTCAACAAACTGCTTACAGGAGATAGAGGTTGTTTTTCTAATTGCAGTCACAGTAATCATTCAAAAAGCAGAACTAATCCACAGTAATTAGTTAAGCCAAGTAGCTGGTATACTGGAACATGTTTAACTGCAGAGTACAGCAGCACACAGGTTTTCGATTTGCTTAGTTCATTTTTGATTTTAAATACTATCAGCTGCTAGACTGCTGAATAATTACGCAAATCTACATTTGTGTGTGGTCCTACATCTATATTTTCTTTAATCCATAAACACCTCAATGACATCAAGTGTACCTTTGTGGATTTTATATTTTAAGACATAAAAAAGTCAAGGCCATATATTCTTGCATTATGTTGATTTATTTCAAGGTATTTGTTAGTAGTGTTAAATAAAATGTATATATGTGCTCTTTCCATCTTTTTGAACATTTCTGTTCTGAAGTTTGTTGTTCTTGAAATATACTTTTTGTGAAGAAGTACTATTGCCTTTTACTATTAAAGTGATGTTTTTTTTAAACAAAAAACATGCTCGTCACTATTGTGTTGGTTCTTGGTTTCACATCCTGATATGGAGGACCATATTGTTCTTATATTGATCGCATTGGTGTCACTCATTTAAAATTAACACAATCAAGATCAGTTATTCAAAACCAAAATGTAAAAACTGTTAAGCAAATAAAATGTTTCCTCTGTTAGTGTTAACTTAGTAAGACTTCAGATATTAGGATTCAATTCGAGCCAAAACACTAAAAACCAAGTCCACAACGTAGAAGTTGAGATTGGCAATGGTCCCCACAGTAACCATGTCATCATGGCGACAATAGTCACAGTTAGGCAGATTATAGTTAGGCTAGTGCCTGTAACCGAAGACTGGCCAGAGGATGGCAGAAGACCGGTACAACACCACAGCCACTATGTTGAACACCAACTCCAACAGCTCCATTCCAATACAGGAGATGAAGCATTCAAGTAGCTTGATCAGATGAATGAGTTGGATGAGCACAGTGCCAGGGAGGCAAACTACATAGACCACCATGCACCACACCATGGCAGGCGGGCGGAAGACCCACTGCACACCCAGGAAGTAGTTGGTGGCGCCGGCCAGGATGATGCAAACGAAGACGGCCTCTTTGAAGCGGAGGACCCCCCTGAGACTGGACAGATGGCTCTCCAGACACTTAATTTTCCTGAGAAGATGACGCAAGCAGATGACGCAAGACAGGCAAGCAAATTTGATGGTGAAGAAGACTGTGGCGGCTGCGACCATGAGCGTGCACCAGTGGCGGATGGTGGCGTTTTAAGATTAGGGAGGACAACTTTTTTTTTAATGAGCATGGCCTTATTTCTATTGCAACATATTGGTTGACTGTCATTCATATTCCATTCACCCAGTTCAATGTAACATCGATAGGTTTAGGCTACTACATGATACAAACATTTTCCCAATAACCATCATGAGGTTGCTACAACCTAACCTATGAACAAACGTTTACAACGTATGTGGACAGGTCGCGAGAAAATGTGTAGTAATCAAGGACATAGACAGTTACACATTCAATACCGCCTTGCACACTCTTGCCAGCATCTAGCTGATCTAGGGCGTAATCATTAGTCCAAACAGTTGCAAACGAGTTTCTATTGGACAAATTCAGGTATGTTTATCCCCGTTTCGTTCCATTTGGTTCCGTTTAAGAAACGTTTTTCAACAGAATCGGCGTATTAAACACCCCTGATCACCCGCACACACAGTTCACTTTCATAGCAGCCAGATAGCAGCCTCTGCGTCTCAGAGTAGATGAACGGATGAAACCACGGCAGTTGGAACCAAAAATCTCAAATTTGGACTCATCAGAACAAAGGACAGATTTCCACCGGTCTAATGTCCATTGCTTGTGTTTCTTGGTCCAAGCAAGTCTCTTATTCTTATTGGTGTCCTTTAGTAGTGGTTTCTTTGATGCAATTCGACGATGAAGGCCTGATTCACGCAGTCTCCTCTGAACAGTTGATGTTGAGATGTGTCTCTTACTTGAACTCTGTGTAGCATTTATTTGGGCTGCAATCTGAGGTGCAGTTAACTCTAATGAATTTACCCTCTGCAGCAGAGGTAACCCTGGGTCTTCTTTTCCTGTGGCGGTCCTCATGAGAGCCAGTTTCATCATAGCACTTGATGGTTTTTGCGACTGCACTTGGAGTAACTTTTAAAGTTCTTAAAATGTTCTGCATTGACTGACCTTCATATCTTATAGTAATGATGGACTTTCGTTTCTCTTTGTTTATTTGAGTTGTTCTTGCCATAATATAGGGCTATCTTCTGCATACCTCCCCTACCTTGTCACAACACAACTGATAGGTTCAACCTCATTAAGAAGGAAAGAAATTCCACAAATTAACTTTTATCAAGGCACACCTGTTAATTGAAATGCATTCCAGGTGACTACCCCATGAAGCTGGTTGAGAGAATGCCAAGAGTGTGCAAAGCTGTCATCAAGGGAAAGGGTGACTACTTTGAAGAATCTCGAATGTAAAATATTTTTTGATTTGTTTAACACTTTTTTGTTCACTACATGATTCCATATGTGTTATTTCATAGTGTTGATGTCTTCACTAATATTCTACAATGTATAAAACAGTACAAATAAAGAAAAACCCTGGAATGAGTAACTGTGTCCAAACATTTGACTGATACTGTATCAAAAGTAAAATACATTTAAAATTGCTTATATTAAGCAAATCCGACGGTCCAATTTTCTTGTTTTTATTTATGTTTGTTGAGTCTGCCAGATCAGAGGCTGTGGGGTGACCAGGTATGTTCTCTTGATAAGTTTGTGAATTGGACCATTTTCCTGTCCTGCTAAGCATTCCAAATGTAATGAGTAATTATGGGTGTCAGGGAAAATGTATGGAGTAAAAAGTACACTATTTTCTTTAGGAATGTAGTGAAGTAAAAGTTGTCAAAAATATAAATAGTAAAGTACAGCTACCCAAAAAAACTACTTAAGTAATACTTAAAGTACTTAAGTATTTTCACTTAAGTACTTTACACCTCTGCCCTGCTAAAAGGTCAAATGAGAAGAACGGTGGCAGCATGTGGTACTACCAACACTACAGAGCCTCTGAGCTTAGACTCCCTGTGTGCAGCAGTGCAGAAACTTGCTGCACAACCAGAAAGTATGATGACCCTGAAACAAAACACACCTTCAAAGCCAGGGCACACTGCTTCACAACACTGGATGAGTGAGTTTCACTGCTACGACTGGATTACAGATACCCTTTCATGGCTGCGTGGAAGCTGATGTGGAAGTGATGGGGAAGCACATTTTGACCGTAAAAATGCACCTGTGTAATAAAGTATTCCATGTGTCATCGCATTTGCAGACATGTAAGATACCCTACTATTTCTAATGGTATGAGTAGATTGGATAGTCTTAATTTAGGCTAAATAACAGTAGAAGACATAAAAAAAACCTGTGTTGTTGTGTGTTGGACAGATGAGTCTTTTCATTGTCTTGTCTTTACAGCAATAGTTTCAAAAGCAAATTGCTATGTTTTCCCGTGATTGTATTTTAAATATTGTGATATGCCTGGCTGGGCCTCTAATTTTCATTGACAGTCACAACTCAACAATCATCTATTTGGTATTTGCTGATCGAGCTGCCCAAATTGTGGGCCCTTCCAACTGTAGGCAATTCCATTTAAAACAATCCATAGCTTATTTTTTTAAAGAAGCTAATTATCATCTGTGGGCAAATAATGCTTTCTGGTGTAGCAGCCTATTTTGAATTATTTTATTTATTTCTGTAGGCCTACAGCGGCTTGTGAAAGTATTAACTCCCCTTGGCATTTTTCCTATTTTGTTGCCTTACAACAAGGCAACAAGTCTTCTCTGGAAGAGAAGACAAACAGGTTTCCCTCAAGGTTTCCCTCAAGAATTTCCCTGTATTTAGCACCATCCCTCATTCCTTAAATTCTGACCAGTTTCCCAGTCCCTGCTGATGAAAAACATCTCCACAGCATGATGCTGCCACCACCATGCTTCACTGTGGGGATGGTGTTCTCGGGGGGTGATGAGAGGTGTTGGGTTTGCGCCAGACATAGCGTTTTCCTTGATGGCCAAAAAGCTCAATTTTAGTCTCATCTGACCAGAGTACCTTCTTCCATATGTTTGGGGAGTCTCCCACATGCCTTTTGGCGAACACCAAACGTGTTTTCTTTAAGCAATGGCTTTCTTCTGGCCAGTCTTCCATAAAGCCCAGCCCTGTGGAGTGTACGACTTAAAATGGTCCTATGGACAGATACTCCAATCTCCGCTGTGGAGCTTTGCAGCTCCTTCAGGGATATCTTTGTTGCCTCTCTGATTAATGCCCTCCTTGCCTGGTCCATGAGTTTTGGTGGGCGGCCCTCTCTTGGCAGATGTGTTGTGGTGCCATATTCTTTCAATTTTTAAATAATGGATTCAATGGTGCTCTGTGGAATGTTCAAAGTTTCAGATATTTTTTGTACTTCTCCACAACTTTGTCCCTGACCTGTTTTGAGAGCTCCTTGGTCTTCATGGTGCTGCTTGCTTGGTGGTGCCCCTTGCTTAGTGGTGTTGCAGACTCTGGGGCCTTTCAGAACAGGTGTGTTTATATACTGAGATCATGTGACAGATCATGGACACTTAGATTACACACAGGTGGACTTTATTTAACTAATTGTGTGACTTCTGAAGGTAATTGGTTGCACCAGATCTTATTTAGGGTTTTCATAGCAAAAGGGGTGAATGCATATGCATGCACCAGTTTTCCGTTTTACTTAAAAAAAATTTTTAACAATTTCGACTATTTTGTGTATGTCCATTACATAAAATCCAAATAAAAATCTATTTAAATTACAGGTTGTAATGCAACAAAATAGGAAAAACGGCAAGTGGGATGATTACTTTTGCAAGGCACTGTATAGACTGTAGGCTAATTAGGCTATATCATTTTGGCAATTCAGTTTACTTTAGGGGAAGCTTAGCTTGGGAAATGCAAAGCTGTTTTACACTTTGGATCTAACATTTGGGTACTTCCAAGTCACTGTGGCTGAGCAAAATCAATTAAAAGACTGCAGTGTCAATGACTTTTGATCTATTTGTGTGGACTAAAATGCCATTTGGCCTATCCAATGCTCCAGCAATGTTTCAGAAGCTGATGCAGCTGGTACTTGGTGACTATTTGTATGAGATCTTGCTCATCTACAGTATCTTGATGACATCATTGTCTTTTCCAGCGATTTCAATAGCTACCTGGAAAGGTTGGAAACAGTCTTCACACAGCTACACAAGTATGGCTTGGTCAGATGCAGGAGGGTATGGAGAGAGTGGTAGCTTTTGCAAGTCGTCGAGCCTCCTCATAAATCACGGTTAATAGTTCTATCTTTAAAGATCTGTAATTTTTGTCATTCTTCTTGGATAAGCGAGGTCGACGACTTGCAAAAGCCACCACTCTCTCCATACCCTCCTGCATCTGACCAAGTACAGCACCAAGTCCTCTCTGACTTGTGTCTGTAGTTAGTATGAACGGTTTTGAAACGTCAGGGTAGGCCTCTTGAGCTCTCGGAAGACACCTTCACAGTTTTCATCCCACTGGAATTGTGTTGTTGAGAAATGCCGTTTCTTGTTGGCACCCTTTGACCCCTTGATCAACATTGGAGATGGCCATTCGTTCAAAACCCTTGTCTTCTCTGGGACATTGTTAAGTGAACAGTAATTAACAGTTTCAACATTTCTACATGCCTTGTTGCAACATTTAAGTGTGTTAACTTCTGTGCTGCATGAGTGGGGAGCTACATTTCTGCAGACCAGACAGCTCCAGCGATGAATGATTAAGTGGAGCAGGCACTTTGCTCTTCGCACTATAAAGGGGCTGCGCTGATAGACTGACAATCACAATCACGTGAGACACATTTGACATTAGTACCGAACGTAACAAAAATTGTAGTACCAAACAGTTATTTTTTTTGTATCGAAAAAGTAAAGAAATTTTGGTATACTGTGTGAAACTAATTTGAATATATTTGCCTGTTTCGGTGAATAACATTCAGAAGTTGTCCCTTTTCAGGTTTAGAAAAAGTGACTGCTAAATGCCAACTCTCATTCGTATAAACTGGCAGCATAGCTAGCTTACATAAATCGATGGTGGAAGTCAGTCGTTTTTAACTGTAATGCAGTTGATTGATGACGATTACATGTACATATATTGGGGTTGACACATATACACGCATTATATTCCGATTTTTATCTCAACATAGTGTGAAATACACAAACAGTAGCCTAAATGTAGGCAAATTCTGCTGGGGGGCAAGGAGGAGATACGGGATCTTCCCCCATGGCATCTTTTCCCCACGCTTTGCCATGGCATTTCCATTGTTTCGATCGAGTTCCATTGACCTCTTTAACGCATCTATGGAAGGGGAAGCTTTCCACAAGAAGTGGAGGCAGTTGTGGAACAAGCTCGTAAAGCTAAATATAATGAAGGATTGAAGTGGAGATGCAGGAGGGAAAATGGTGCCACATTTTTACTTCATGCTATCTTGGCTGAGCTCCTATGTCAAGAACCGGGAAACCGACTCCAACATCTCTTTCTGTTTAACCAGTTGCTCATCATTAGCTGGCTGGCCATAGAGATTAGCCCTGAATCATTAAGAGTGGTGCGTTTTAAGTGGTGTAGACCAATTTGTTGGATGCTTATGACATACTCCGATCTGCTCTGCTCCCTGAAGCACAAGAAGTATGAATGCTCTGACTTTTGCGGAGGCCGTATCGTCGTGAATGCTTTACGGCCACTGCAGACACCGGATTGACCAACAATTGGCTTTTAGTGCTGAAGTGGAGTATAACAGACAAGTTTGGTGACTATCTAATTTACTCAACATTTTTTGTCCAAACAGATCACAACACACTCAAGTACTTGGAAACTAACAACCTGAGTGCTGTGGAGCAAAGACAGATTGCTCAGCTTTCTGACTTCAATTGTCAAAACTCAAATGCTGATGTCCTTTCACAGCTGCCAACCCAGCTTGAGCAAGAAGGTCCAGAAGAATAATCAGTGGGTTTTCCCATGATTACAGAAGCAGACGTGAAGGCAATCCTTTGGCCCTTTGAATCACATTCAAGTCAACATGCAGAAATATCCATAGTTGCTGTATCTGGGAAAAGGAGCCGTCCATCAAGCGTATTCTGTTTTTTTTTTTTACAAGTAACTTGAAACCAACAACTAAAGGAAAATGAGATGGGAAAGAAGTACAGAAACTTCTCAACCAATGGGACAGACTCACACTGCACCAGAACATCCTGTATCGAATTGTATGTGATCCTCGTGATGGTGAATTCTGGCAGCTGTTCTTCAGCAGGAGACAGTTTTTTATTTTATTTCACCTTTATTTAACCAGGTAGGCTAGTTGAGAACAAGTTCTCATTTACAACTGCGACCTGGCCAAGATAAAACACAGCAGTTTGATACATACAACAACAAGAGTTACACATGGAATACACAGACATACAGCCAATAATACAGTAGAAAAAAATAAATTATAATAATAAGTCTATTGTCACGACTTCCACCGAAGTCGGTCCCTCTCCTTGCTCGTGCGGCGTTCGGCGGTTGACATCACTGGTTTTCTAGCCATCGCTGATCCACTTTTCATTTTTCCATTGTTTTTGTCTTGTTTTACACACCTTTGTCTTGTTTCAATCCCACAATTACTTGTTCATTATTTAACCCTCTGTTCCCCCATGGTTGTTTGTGAGTAATTGTTTGTTGTTGAATACGGTCCGTTATTGTGGGCTCGTTATATTGAGTGGTATTTGTATGATATTTGAGTAAATACGTTCATTACTCATATCTGCTGTCCTGCGCCTGACTCCTCTACACCAGCTACACACAGGATCTTTCACAGAATTACTCACCTTGCTATGGAGTCAGCAGGAGCAGACGCCCTCCCTGTGGCGGTAGAGGAACGTGTCCAGCAGCACGCGACCAAGTTACAACCTCTGGGCACCGCCATGGATTGCGTGCTGCAGACGATGGACCGAATGGAGAGAGAAAGAGGTCTTCCAGCTTCTCCACCAGCCCCACTGCCTCTCAGGCAAAGCCCTGGAATGGGCCAACGCCGTATGGAGTGAAGGAGACGCGGCATTGGACCATTACGCAGAGTTCACCTGCCGCTTTCGGGCAGTTTCCGCCTGCGGCAGGTGAACGTCTGTTCCATCTGAGGCAGGGGACGAGGAGCGCGCAGGATTTCGCTTTGGAATTTCGGACCCTGGCCGCCAGCGTGGGATGGAACGACAGGGCCCTGATCGATCACTATCGGTGCAGTCTGCACGAGGACGTCCATCGGGAGTTGGCCTGCCGAGACACCACCCTCACGTTGGACCAGCTGGTGGACTTGTCCCTCCAGCTGGACAATCTGCTGGCTACCCGCGGACGTCCGGATCGTGGCCTGTTAGTTCCATCCCCCAGCACCTCCTCTCTGACGCCCATGGAGCTGGGAGGTGCTGCACTTAGGGCGACCTGAGGAGGGGCCATTCCCTGCACCATTTGTGGCCGTAGAGGGCACACTGCTGGTCGGTGCTGGGGGGGTTCCTCAGGGAGTCGAGGCAGCAGGCAGGGCACTATCGTGTCACCCCAGGTGAGTCGGCACCAGGCTCACCCAGAGCCCCCTGTTGCGCACATGTATGTGTTCATAAAATCTCCTGAGTTTACCCCGCATTCCCAGCATAAGGCGCTCGTAGATTCAGGCGCAGCTGGGAATTTTATTGACCGTTCATTTGCCCATGGTTTAGGGATCCCTATTGTTCCTGTGGATGTACCCTTTCCTGTGCACGGCATAGATAGTCGACCCTTAGGGTCGGGGCTGATTAGGGAGGCTACCGCTCCACTAGGCATGGTTACGCAGTAGGGTCACAGGGAGAGAATCCATCTCTTCCTTATTGATTATCCTGCGTTTCCCGTGGTGCTGGGTCTACCCTGGTTGGCCTGTCATGACCCCACTATTTCGTGGCAACAGAGGGCTCTCAAGGGGTGGTCACGAAAGTGCTCAGGGAGGTGTGTAGGGGTTTCCATCGGTGCGACTACGGTGAATAGTCCAGACTTATGGGAATCATATCCCTATATTGTCCTACAGTGAACACACCCAGATGTACTCATCTACAGAATACTTATTAGGTATTTCAGTTTTAGACTGGCACTGCTTAGAGCAGCCCTTCTCTCCTAAACTGCAAAGGGCATACATTTTTTATAATTTTATAATAATTTATAATTCTGCTGAAAGCTGTCTTTGAGTCAAGGTTGTGGCTAGATGGTTACAGCTAGGACGGAAGTGACGTTTTGGGGAGATTTTTTTTACTTTTAACTAACCTTAAACCTAACCATTGTCCTAACCTTAACTCACTTCTCCTAACCTGCTACGTTGATTATCCTAACTTGTTCCAAAAATCTATTTGGTTCATCGCTTTATAACAGCTAGTCCTCACCATGAATCAGCAGACTTGATTCAAATTCTAAAAAGTTGGATTCTACGGGCAGTCAGGCCACTAGAACTGCACAAAAGTTGCCCTCACACAAAGTTTTTACATTTCCAATTTCCAATGAAATTGGAATTGGCCCTGGAAGCCACTACTGCAATTCACACATTAAGAACATAAGGGTATGAAGAGACGTGAGGTTTTGGCACTTCAAAATTGTATCACACACTTTTGTTTTAAATAAGATGTTTTATTTTATTTTTCCTTAAACAAGGAATAACATCACACATGCCACTACACATAACAAAAGAAAAAGGGTACAAGCCCTAGCCTACAGACAAAGAAAATGAAAAAACAGGAGAATCACATAGACAACACACAATAATACAGAAATAATAACAAAAATAATCAAATATGGTTGATGTGGGGGGAGGGGGGGAGGGGGTTGTGAACAGATCAAAGGACAGCAGGTATCAAGGGTGACTGGAGGGGTTGATAAAGTGTCAAGGTAGGCCACCCATCTTAATTTCAACTTTTCAATGTGGTGGATTAGTCTATAAGAGGGGCATTCAAGGTCAGCAGTCTTCCCCAGGAGCAGGTGCCACTCCTGTGTTGTGGGGGGTATCATCACTTTTTCATTTGTAGATTGAGTTTTCGGGCAGAGAGTAAGGCACTTTGTGTTCAATCCCCAGTGTATTAATGTACATATTTTAGTTTAGAGGGGTCTTAGAGTATAAACTTGGACTGAAAGGGATTGTACATTGTCCTAATTTTTCTAGTTAGTACCTCATGAACACCAGTCCAGAACTGTTGCGTGGGCAAGCCCATAGCTGGTGGACTAGAGTTCCTCTGTCTTGGTGGCATCTCCAACAATCAGAAGAGTCTACTAATCCCAACAGGTGAAGTCGTGAGTGAGTCCAATAAATTACACAGTACTTGTGCATAGGTTGGCCATGTAATGCTGTTGCATTCCATATAAATATAATTACTTACAGTATGAAGGCCCTGTTGCCATGGAAATAGATAACATGTATAAATGGTATGTCACAGGTGTGACTGATTGACTCATTAACTCTCCCAGACATTTAATTGGATGATGGATTAAGTAAGTGTTCTTCTGAATTCTATTTAACCCCTGTTTAATGGGTGGCCGCCGAAGAGAGATCCGTTACCACCAGAGGTCAGCTATGAGCGTTTGAAGCCTAATATCCAGAGCAGGGTAAAAACCAGGGGAAGATCTTGATTGCATACTCCTCGCGTCCTCTCTCCTCGTCCTCGGCAAGAGGACGCGAGGAGTATGCAATTGAGATTCTCCCCAGGTCCACTATAAAGAGGATGAAGAGTTTCATTGACAAGGATGTACTGTACATCTGGGCTTTCAAATAAAGCTCCATAGGTTCTATTATGTTATGAAAAAGAACAACAATTAACACAGGGAATAAATCAAATCCACAACGTAAAAGATTGACATACGCTACAACCACCAGATTGTCCCATGTGCCGTTATGGCAGATGGAAAGTCATTCTGGAAGCTGAAGACAGGCCACAGGGTCGCAGCGGAGGTGTACAGAAGCACGGCCAGGATGTCAAAGCCACCCAGGTACACCTCTAGAAGCTGGAAGATATGTTTTACAGGAAAAGAGGTTGAGGTTGATGATTACTGGAAACAGACAATGTTATAAAAAAAATGTAGACCAACCTCTTAACTTAGCAAGATGTTAGGATTTCAGTCGAGCCAAGATGGTGAAAACCAAGTCCACGACGTAGAGGATGAAATTGGCAATGGTCCCCACAGTTACCACATCCAGGTCGTCATGGCGACAGTTGTCACAGTTGGGTGGATTGTACTCACGGTAGTGCTTGTAACCGAAGACAGGCCAGAGGATGACGGCAGACAGGTACAACACCACAGCCACTATGTTAAACACCAACTCCAACAGATCCATCCCAATACAGGAGATGAGGCATTCAAGTAGACTGCACAGATGGATGGGTATGATGAGAACGGTCACAGGGAGACAGACTACATAGACTACAATGCACCACAACATGGCGGGTGGGCGGAATTCGCTTTCCACACCCAGGAAGTAGTTGGTGACGCCGGCGAGGATGATGCAAGCCAGGACGGCCTCTGTGAATCTCAGAATACCCCTCAGGTTTGATAGATAGCCCTTTGGACACTTCATTTTTCTCTTGACGCTGTCCACCAGGAAGACCAAGGTAGCGGCCAATGAGAAGATGACGCAGAAGACACTGCTGATACAGGACAGGCAACCAAAGACGATGGCGAAAATGAGTGTGGCGGCGGCGACCATGAGCGTGCACAGCATGGTCAGACCGCAAACAAGGTCGTCCCAGTTGGGCAGGCAGGCAGCGAGGAGGACGTGACATAGCATGATCTCGGACACCAGTAGGACCACAGCCACAATGACACAGAAGACCCAGATGAACTCGCAGTAGATGCCATATGGGTTCACCATCCTACCCCTGAACATAGGGATGATCAAGGCTAACGTACACAGTATGATCTCCAGCAGCCGCAAGATGTTGGGCAGACTCTTGAAATGTTTACACATCTCCAACTCTTCAATACGTTAAACTTCAATTTCAAAATTCGATTCCACCTGTATGGCTTTTTAATGATAACCAAGATTTTCCAAGCTCAACTTTGGCTGTAGACTCTTGAGTGACAACACTTCCCTTGAGTTACGCTGTGTTATTCCACCTTCATGACTGTCACAATCTCGGATGGAGGCAACCCTTATAGTATTACAGATAGAAGTGGGCAGGCTATCTGCTGTTAATGGTTAACGTACGTTTGACACTAATATCATTATTCAAATCCCTGGAGAAGTAGATATACAGTACACTATGGAGAAGCTGTTCTGCACTATTACTGTTATAAACCAATGAGAATGCGGTCACACTTTATTTATTTAGTCCGAATAATCAATCTGTAGATATTCTACGGATGGTCATATTATCAACAAACTATCTGTTGATAAACAACTGCTTGCTAAGGTTATGGTTAGGTTTAGAATAAAGGTTAGGGGAAGGGTTGAGGTTAGGATAAGGGCTAGGGCTAGGTTTAGTAGATGGTCTGTAGTCAATCTGTAGAATCTCTATCTAAATAAAGTGTTCCTGAGAATGCAAGTGGTAAAAGGACAGTAGGCCAACTCACACACAAGAATTTAACGGAATGAAAAAAAATGTGGTTGTGAGACTTCAAAATCCTTTATCATATACAGTAGTTGAATGTTGGCCATGTAATGCTGTTACATAGGCTACTTTTATGTAAATGTATGCCTTGTTGCCATGGAAATATCCATAAATATCCAATATTTCATAATTAACGTGTAACATGACAAATTCCTCAGAGGTCACTGCAGGGTTTATATTTGTTCTACTTAAACTATAATTATTTTTTGTTAAACGACTATTCAATGTAACAATAAATAATTCATGAAAAGCTATGGATTAAATAGTACAGTTAAACAGATACAGACAGAGATCAGTACCGCTATGAGCGTTTGAAGCCACATATCCCAAGCAGGGTAAACACCAAGTCCATTATAAAGAGGATCAGATTGACGTATGTCATGAATGCCACCATGAACTGAATGGCCCAGATACAGAAGCTTCCAGGACAGTCATTGGGACGAGGGTTGCCTCTGAACGTATAGATGGGCCAGATGATGGCAGCAAAGGTATAGAGAACCACAGAGATGACCAGAAATATAAACACAAACCTGTCTATATTAAATGGCAAACAGTTCTTAATTTTTGTGAAGATGTTGGTGATGATGATAATAGGGATGATGGGGAAGGGAATGACATAGGCCACAATGCACATTATCAGTGCCGGTTTCCCGTCGTAACCCGTGAGGGAGATAAAAATTATGCAGCTCACGAAAGCCTCCAGAACCTTCCAGAAGCCAGGCAGGGCGGCCAGGTAGCTCCCCTTCTTCTTATCCATTAACTTATCTTTCAAGACCTCTAAGATGTAGGCCACGCCGCAAAGTAGGGCGAGGAAGGCGATCACAATCGAGTACAAACATGTTTGGCAGATGTAGAAATTGGCATACATGACGAAGACGGACGCGGTCATGAGGGCGGAGGTCATCGCCATTCCCGTGGTGAAGTCGTCCCAGTCCAGACACAACTTGAGGAGGAGGTGGAGCATGAACATCTCAATGACGGTGATGATGAGGGTCATGATGGAGCAGAAGGCCCAGGTGAACATGGCATAGTTCCAGAAGGTGTGTTGAGTCTCGCCCTGAACAGCAGCCAGGATGAAGGTCAAGATGCCCAGCAGTATCTGAGTCATGTGCAGGGCCCCTCGTGTATTTATCAGAGAGGAAGGAGTGAATACGGCTTTGGACAGGGCATCTTTTATTTTGTCCATTGTCTCCGAGTGTGTGATGATGCCTCTTCTCCTCGATTGGTCTTTCTAGACAGCTGTAATGGTAGAGGAGAGAGTGAGCTTCGCCTGAGCTATCCTCTTATCTGTTACCTAGTAGTTAGCCAGTCACAATGTACTTTGCATGATATTCATGAAATACGGTGTGCATTATCTACACTGGACAGTATACTTCAGTGAGTTTTAAGAGGAAGTGTTTCTCATGTTTTTGAAAGAGAGACTTGCTAAACGTTTTCAATTCAAGCATGGAAAACATCTGTGACAAATGCACATTCAAGTTTCCAAAGATAAAATGAAGCAAGGTTTATTTCAATATTCAAAAAAGGAGGGAGAGCTGCTTTGACATGAAGAATGAAAATAATGGTATAACTTATAGCAACCAAATTAAGTTGCAGCTGTGTAAAAACATTGTACTTCAAAAAATATAAGGCACTCTCGTGGAGAGAACATTTTAAAAGCCTTTATTTTAGTGGCTATCGCATTGCATTGCTTCTTCAGGGAAGGCCTGTGAGCCGCAATGCGTTGGTGCGTTTTTGGGTTGTTTTTTAAAATAAAAAAGCTAGTTAGACAGACTAAATACAGTACAGAAAAACGAATCTGTTAAGATGAAAAGTTTTATTGACGAGGATGTACTGAATATGCAACATATACAGTACCAGTCAAAAGTTTGGACACACCTTTTCATTCAAGGGTTTTTCTTTATTTTTACTATTTTCTACATTGTAGAATAATAGTGAAAACATCTATGAAATAACACATATGGAATTATGTAGTAACCAAATCAAAATATAAAAAAAAGTAGCCACCCTTTGCCCTGATGACAGCTTTCCACACTCTTGGCATTCTCTCAACCACCTTCATGAGGAATGCTATTCCAACAGTCTTGAAGGAGTTCCCACATATATATGCTGAGCACTTGTTGGCTGCTTTTTCTTCACTCTGCGGTCCAACTCATCCCAAACCATCTCAATTGGGTTGAGGTCGGGTGATTGTGGAGGCCAGGTCATCTGCTGCAGCACTCCATCACTCTCCTTCTTGGTCAAATAGCCCTTACACGGTCTGGAGGTGTGTTTGGCTCATTGTCCTGTTGAAAAACAAAATTATAGTCCCACTAAGTGCAAATCAGATGGGATTGCGTATCGCTGCAGAATGCTGTGTTAGCCATGCTGGTTAAGTGTGCCTTGAATTCAAAGTAAATCACAGACAGTGTCACCAGTAAAGCACCCCCACACCATCACACCTCCTCCTCCATGCTTCACAGTGGAAACCACATATGTGGAGATCATCCATTCACTTACTCTGCATCTCACATTAACATGGCGGTTGGAACCAAAAATCTCAAATTTGGACTCATCAGACCAAAGGACAAATTCCCACTGGTCTTGGCCCAAGCAAGTCTCTTCTTATTATTGGTGTCCTCTAGTAGTGGTTTCTTTGATGCAATTCGACCATGAAGGCCTGATTCACGGAGTCTCCTCTGAACAGTTAATGTTGAGATGTGTCTGTTACTTGAACTCTGTGAAGCATTTATTTGGGCTGCAATCTGAGGTGCAGTTAAGTGTAATGAACTTATCCTCTGCAGCAGAGTTAACTCTCGGTCTTCCTTTCCTGTGGTGGTCCTCATGAGAGCCAGTTTCATCATAACACTTAATGGTTTTTGGGACTGTCAAAGTTCTTGAAATTTTCCGGAATTACGGACCTTCATGTCTTGAAGTAATGATGGACTGTCGTTTCTCTTTGCTTATTTGAGTTGTTCTTGCCATAATATGGACTTGGTCTTTTACCAAATAGGGCTCTCTTCTGTATACCACCCTTTCCTTGTCACAACACAACTGATTGGCTCAAATACATTAAGAAGGAAAGAAATTCAACAAATTAACTTTTAAGAAGGCACACCTGTTAATTGAAATGCATTCCAGATGACTACCTCATCAAGCTGGTTGAGAGAATGCGAGAGAGTGTGCAAAGCTGTCATCAAGACAAAGTGTGGCTACTTTGAAGAATCTCAAATATAAAAAATATTTTGATTTGTTTAACACTTTTTTGTGGTTACTACATGATTCCATATTGTTATTTCATAGTTGTGATGTCTTCACTATTATTCTACAATGTAGAAAATAGAAAAAATTAAGAAAAATCCTTGAATGAGTAGGTGTGGCCAAACTTTTGACTGGTACTGTATGTAGGTGTCATCACGCACCAGTAGTACAATGAACTAAGCCACACAGGGAATAAATCAAGTTCACAAAGTAAGGACCAGGTTGACACATCAGTTTTGGCAGATAGAAGGACGAAGGTCATTCTGGAAGCTGAAGATGGGCCAGAGTGTCACAGCGAGGTGTACAGGAGAAAGGTCAGGACATCAAAGCCAGCCAGGTACATCTCCAGAGGCTGCAGGAGACGTTTTACAGCGGGACAGAGGTTTAGGACGATGACAAGGATCGTCAAGGGGAAACACACCAAGGAGACGATCACACAGCACTCCATTCCTGGATTTCCCTTGTAGTCGGTAAGGAACACAAATATGATGCATGCCCCAAATTCCACAACAAAACCTAATACACACAATCTAGTAAAGGAATGGGATGAGAATATATAAGTATAAAATATATGGATGAGCAGTGACAGAGCGGCTAAGATACAATAGATAGTAAAGAATAGACAGTGAAGGATACAGTATACAGTATATACATATGAGATGAGTAATGTGAGACAGGTAAACATTATCAAAGTTACTAGTGTTCCATTTATTGAAGTGGCCAATGATATCAAGTCTGTAGGTAGGCAGCCGCCTCTGTGCTAGTGGTGGCTGTTTAACAATCTGATGGCCTTGAGATGGAAGCTGTTTTTGAATCTCTCTGTCCCAGCTTTGATGCACCTGTACTGACCTCGCCTTCTGGATGGAAGCGGGATGAACAGGTAGTGGCTCGGGTGGTTATTGTCCTTGATTATCTTTTTTGCCTTCCTGTGACATCTGGTGTTGTAGGTGTCCTGGAGGGCAGGCAGTTTGCCCCCGGTGATGCGTTGAACAGACCGCACCACCCTCTGGAGTGCCCTGCGGTTGTGGGCGGTGCAGTTGCCGTACCAGGCGGTGATACAGCCCGACAGGATGCTCTCAATTGTGCACCTGTATAAGTTAGTGAGGGTTTTCGGGTGACAAGACAAATTTCTTCAGCCTCCTGAGGTTGCGCCTTCTTCACCACACTGTCCGTGTGCGTGGACCATTTCAGTTTGTCGGTGATATGTACACAGAGGAACCTTCCACCTTCTCCACTGCTGTCCCGTCGACGTGGATAGGGGGGTGCTCCCTTTGCTGTTTCCTGAAGTCCACGATCATCTCTTTTGTTTTGCTGACATTGAGTGAGAGGTTATTTTCCTGACACCACACTCTGAGGGCCCTCACCTCCTCCCTGTAGGCTGTCTCGTTGTTGTTGGTAATCAAGTACAGGAGAGGGCTGAGAACGCACCTTTGTGGGGCCCAGTGTTGAGGATCAGCGGAGTGGAGATGTTGTTTCCTACCTTCACCACCTGGGGGCGGCCCGTCAGGAAGTCCAGGACCCAGTTGCACAGGGCGGGGTCGAGACCCAGGGTCTCAAGCTTAATGATGAGTTTGGAGGGTACTATGGTGTTTAATGCTGAGCTGTAGTCAATGAACAGCATTCTTACATAGGTATTCCTCTTGTCCAGATGGGATAGGGCAGTGTGATGGCAATTGCATCGTTTGTGGACCTATTGGGGCGGTAAGCAAATTGGAGTGGGTCTAGGGTATCAGGTAGGGTGGAGGTGATATGATCCTTGACTAGTCTCTCAAAGCACTTCATGATGACAGAAGTGAGTGCTATGGGGCGATAGTCATTTAGTTCAGTTACCTTTGCATTATTGGGTACAGGAACAATGGTGGCCATCTTGAAGCATGTGGGGACAGCAGACTGGGATAGGGATTGATTGAATATGTCCGTAAACACACCAGCCAGCTGGTCTGCGCATGCTCTTTACGTTTAAATATTTTACTCACGTCGGCCACGGAGAAGGAGAGCCCATAGTCTTTGGTAGCGGGCCGTGTCAGTGGCACTGTATTGTCCTCAAAGCGCGTAAAGAAGTTGTTTAATTTGTCTGGGAGCAAGACATCGATATCCACGATGGGGCTGTTTTTCTTTTTTTTGTAATCCGTGATTGTCTGTAGACCCTGCCACATACGTCTCGTGTTTGAGCCGTTGAATTGCGACTCCACTTTGTCTCTATACTGATGCTTTGCTTGTTTGATTGCCTTACGGAAGGAATAACTACACTGTTTGTATTCGGTCATGTTTCCAGTCGACCTTGCCATGATTAAATGCGGTGGTACGTACCTCTCTGCTGCTTGAACATATCCCACCGGGCGGCCATTTTGTTTTGGAAGGACAGTCTTGGAGAGACTGGGTTAATTGCACAGTGCTGGATGAGGCCACGGTGCTAACGATGTGTCCTCGAACAAGTCTGAGGAAATACTGCCCTTCAACAATGACTCCCTTTAAGGTCGCATCAGAGATGAGGGCGCTATCGAAACCTGCCAGGCCAGAATATCTAGTGTTTGCTCCAGCTCTTCACCTCTGTCTTCTTACATTTTTTTCCTCCATAGACCTTTTATAGCTAGATCACCCATTTTTTCCCTAAGAGTACTCATCAGGGCCATAACCAGGATTTTAGTGAGGTCCGGAAAGGGGTAGGGGAGTTTCTATACAATTAAAAAAACTTTCAAATGCTATTTGGAGAACAGCAAAAACAAGCAAAAATTACCCCAGCCATTATTACCTTGGCTGCTGTAGGTTCATTCACCTCAATCGATCTACAAACACGTAGCCTATTAGTTATACATTTGTAATGTTGTACCCCTGAAAGGAGGGAAATATGAGAAGTGATTCACACTGACACCTATGGCATCAGCGACTGTTCAGTCAGTTGTAATGGTGAATTGCATGAAATCATCAACTCTTTACATAGATATCTCTTTTCTCAAACTACATAGCCTTCACGTTTGTATTCCTAGGCATTACTAATCAAGCGCCGCACAAACACACATCAATGGAGCACACAGATTATCGGATTATCACATTCACATCAATTATTACAATATGAATTTTGATTCTGTATTAATATCAGTGATGTAGTGGTAAAGAGATATTGGGTAATAGGTCAACTATAAACTGCAGTGAGCGATCGAGATAAGACGAACAACCGCCGTATTACATTTTTAGAACTGTTGTTTGCATTTGAATGTAGGCCTAGGCCTATAGGAAAGATAGGCCATGTAGGGATCTTCATATTGAAACATTTATTTTTGTCACGTCCAGGCCAGAGTTTAGGCTGGCGTGTGTTTGTTTCATTTTGGTGTAGGGTTATTTTGGTTCTAGTTTGTCTATTTCTATGTTGGGGTAATGGTTCCCAATTAGAGGCAGCTGTGTGTCGTTGTCTCTAATTGGGAACCATATATATGTTTGGGGTTTTCGTATAGGTTTTGTGGGTTATTGTTTGTACATAGCTTGTTTAGTTTACATGTTATGTTCAGCTTCACGATCTTCGTTACATTTGTTTTGTTACTTTTGTCCCAGTTACGTTCTAAATAAAAATGTATACTGGAAGCATCGCTGCGTCTTGGTCTGTCCCGTCAGAAGATCGTGACAATTTTTTTAAGTTCCTAACTTGTTTGATAGGATTAGTATAGATTTTCTCAGGTGACCCCACATGGGGCCCAGACCCCATGTTTGGGAACCAATGTACTAACCTCTCTCTCTGCTTGCTACCTATTTCTCTCCTCTGCTTCCTCCTGCATACACTGCAGCCTGCCTCAGCCTCACCACAGAGCGCCACATTACTGTCTCTCAGTATCCTGTTCTCTGTAAAGCTTGTTATGAGAATTTAGTAGCCTATTTTTTTCTCCTGCTGAGGTAGGCTAAATTTTTTTGTATTTATTACTTTATTGGGATCCCCAAATAGCCACTGCCAAGGCAATGGCTACTCTTCCTGGGGTCCAAACAGATAACAACACAACAAATAAAATACATAATATATATAATCTAATATACATAATATCCTGCCTATGCCTCTCGCTTCAGAAACAGGAGATGGTTCCTGCCCTATGAGCCGTTATGGCTTGCACAAGCCAAGGCTTGTGCAAGGCCACCCACCTACATAATACAGTGTAAATTACAATACAAAATATATAAAAATGTCTGTCTCTTCACGGTCCCCGTTGTGCCGTAAGGTGTTCTTTAATATGTTTTTTAAGTATGGTTTTATTGCTAACTTGAGTTACCTGCTGTGGCAGAGAGTTCCATGTAGTCATGGCTCTATTTAATACTATGCGTTTCCCAGCTTCTGTTCTGGACCTGGGGACTGTGAAGAGACCTCAGATTGCATGTCTTGTGTTGTACCGATGAGTGTCCCAACTTAGTGCCAACTGCTCGCACAAAGACCAATAGTTATGCATTCAATCTCTCCTCAACTTTGAGCCAGGAGAGATTGACATGCATGTTACTGGCATTCGTCCTCCGTGTACACCTAAGTGCGATACGTGCTGCTCTGTTCTGGACCAACTGCAATTTAACCATGTCCCTCTTTGCCCACATGACCACACAACTTGGCAGTAGTCCAGGGGCGACAAAACTAGGGCCTGTAGGACCTGGGTAACACTTTACTTGACACCTATTTATTCAAGGGTTTTTCTTTATTTTTACTATTTCTACATTGTATGAAATATGAAATAACACTTTACACTCTACTCTATGAAATAACACTTTACTTGACACCCAGCTTCATAACATGTTATGACACGGTAATAACCATTTCATAACAGCTGGCATAACTTTTCATAATATGGTTATAACACTGTCAACCCATATTTACAGCTGTTGTGACATATATTACATTATTTTATTGCTGGTTATGACACCTACATAAGAGTGTCAAAACCCACATTTATTCAAACGTGTTTTTTACCTGACCAGAAGTTGACTTTCATTTGAAAATGTGTTTCTTAAGTCCTTTGTTGTAATGGGGAATTTTAACAGTGGCCAAGTAGGCTATTGTGGCTGTTTGATCATAATGTAGGCCTACTGTACCAGAGTGGCCTACCATCAAAAACAATGGAGAAAACCATAACATTTTAACATGGAAATAGCTGTTCTATCATTCAGCCTACAGTAGCAGCCAAAGTGTGGTGTTTAATGCCTAATTTCCACAAGACTTTTGGAGAGAAAAAAAACATGCAGGGCTTGACATTAACCTGTTTATCACTTGTCCTTCAGACAAGGAGGTGACTGAACATGTGTTTGATGCAAGAAACCACTTTACAAAATCAAATGCATTATTATTCCCATACCATTATTACAGAGAACCATACAAATTATGCTACGCTCTTCCTATTGGCTACTTAGATTATTCAAGACCGTCTCAAAATACAACACATCCCCTTTAAGACATAAAAAAGCTCTTTACATGACTTGCTTTTCTAAGATGGCTAGAAATGCACACATTTTGTGCTCTTGTAGGAAGCAACCTCTCCCCCACTGTTGACTACAAATGATCTATAACTGGGCTAATAACTCATGTACTAGCAAAGAATATGAACAAATGTGCACATGTGGCTACATGCAGCTCTCACTTTGATCTCAAAACAAGCAATCTTTTCGCGACCACTCATACTGTAGCCTAAACACAGTCCAGTTAAAAGTGAATGGCACAGATCCATATATGGCAATGGCTATTTGCATATAGGCCTACTGCAGCTCTGATTGGTTATGGCGCACTGGTCTGTGTAGAGTACAAGCCTGAGTCGTGCAGGTCAATGCAATAGAATCCTACTCAAATGCTCTCTGCCTACAAGAAAATCTCTTGCACAGTTACTTTTGCATACTAAATCTTGCATAGTTCGTTTTGTTTCGGTATATTACATTGAAAGTGGCTAATATTGAGTTGATTCGATCACAATTCCCACAGTAGAGCAAAACGTTGACAGTGTTAACTGAAGGGGAAAACTAGAAAGTTGAGTGAAGTTCAATCTCCCGCATCTCTGTGTGGGCTCATATTTCTTCTGTGCAGCAGTCTGAGGGGAGCTGTGCGCCTGCACTCAGTTTAGAGGGAACATTGATAATGACCACCATAATGATATAAACCAGATTGGTCTATCATGTACATGCCCTTATGTCAGTCATCATTCAAAAAGAGGGTGTCTTGTCCTGCTCCTGAAATCTGCTTCAGCAACAGAACATTGGGGTAGGTGCATGTCTGACTTCAATTTGTGGGAATTACAATTATAATTTTTATGGTCAATTTCAGAAAATTGTATGTAACAGACTGTAATGTAATGTTTTGCCTTGTGTGGTAGGTTTTGACACTCTTATGGAGGTGTCATAAAAGGCCTTAAAATAACTACTGTGGTAGGTTTTGTGGGTTTTGACACTCTTATGTACACTACCGTTAAAACGTTTGGGGTCACTTAGAAATGTCCTTGTTTTGAAAGAAAAGCAAAAAAAAATGTGTCCATTAAAATAACATAAAATGTATCAGAAATACAGTGTAGACATCGTTAATGTTGTAAATGACTATTGTAACTGGAAACGCCTGATTTTCAATGGAATATCTACATAGGCGTACAGAGGCCCATTATCAGCAACCATCACTCCTGTGTTCCAATGGCACGTTGTGTTAGCTAATCCAAGTTTATAATTTTAAAAGGCTAATTGATCATTAGAAAACCCTTTTGCAATTATGTCAGCACAGCTGAAAATTGTTGTTCTGATTAAAGAAGCAATAAAACTGGCCTTCTTTAGACTAGTTGAGCATCTGGAGCATCAGCATTTGTGGGTTCGATTACAGGCTCAAAATGGCCAGAAACAAAGGACTTTCTTCTGAAACTCATCAGTCTATTCTTGTTCTGAGAAATTAAGGCTATTCCATGCGAGAAATTGTCAAGAAACTGAAGATCTCGTACAACGCTGTGTACTACTCCCTTCACAGAACAGCGTATACTGGCTCTAACCAGAATAGAAAGGGGAGTGGGAGGCCCTGGTGCACAACAGTGAAGAGGCCAAGTACATTAGTGTATAGTTTGAGAAACAGACGCCTCACAAGTCCTCAACTGGCAGCTTCATTAAATAGTACCCACAAAACACCAGTCTCAACCTTAACAGTGAAGAGGCGACTCAGGGATGCTGGCCTTTTAGGCAGAGTTGCAAAGAAAAAGCCATATCTCAATAAAAAGAAAATATTAAGATGGGCAAAAGAACACAGACACTGGTCAGAGGAACTCTGCCTAGAAGGCCAGCATCCCGGAGTCGCCTCTTCACTGTTGACGTTGAGACTGTTTTACGGGTACTATTTAATGAAGCTGTGATATCATAATTGCAAAAGGGTTTTCTAATGATCAATTAGCCTTTTAAAATGATAAACTTGGATTAGATAACACAACGTGCCATTGGAACACAGTAGTGATGGTTGCTGATAATGGGCCTCTGTACGCCTATGTAGATATTCCATAGAAAATCAGCTGTTTCCAGCTACAATAGTCATTTACAACATTAACAATGTCTACACTGTATTTCTGATAAATGTTATGTTATGGACTTTTTTATTTTATTTTATTTTAAACAAGGACATTTCTAAGTGACCCCAAACTTTTGAACTGTAGTGTAGGTGTTATAACCAGCCATAAAGTAATCCAATATGTCACAACAGGTCTAAATATATGTGTTGTGAGTGTTATGACTATATTATGACAAGTTATGACATGTTATGTCAGCTGTTATGACATATTATGACATGGCTATGACCATGTCATAACGTGTTATGAAGCTGGGTGTCATGTAAGTGTTACCAGGACCTGTCTGGTTGCCTGACATGTCAAGAAAGCAGAGCAACGGCTTATCTTGGACAGATCTCTTCCCATTTAGCAATCATCAAATCACCAAACATTAGGAACACCTTGAGTTGCACCCCACTCCTTTTGCCCTCAAAACAACCTCAATTCGTCAGGGTAGGGACTCGACAAGTGGTCGAAAGCGTTCCACAGATGTGCTGGCCCATGATGACTCCAATGCATCCCACAGTTGTGTCAAGTTGGCTGGATGTCCTTTGGGTGGTGGACCATTCTTGAAACTGTTGAGCTTGAAAAAGCCAGCAGCGTTGCAGTTCTTGACACACTCAAACCGGTGCGCCTGGCACCTACTACCATACCCCGTTCAAAGGCACTAACATATTTTTGTCTTGCCAATTCACTCTCTGAATGGCACACATACACAATCCATGTCTCAATTGTCTCAAGGCTTTAACATCCTTCTTTAACCTGTCTACTCCCCTATATCTACACTGATTGAAGTGGATTTAACAAGTGACATCAATAAGGAATCATAACTTTCACCTGGATTCACCTGGTCATGGAAAGAGCAGATGTTCTTAATATTTTGTATAATCAGTGTATGTTTTTACCATGACAGCTTGCTATCTAGGGTTACACCCAGCAGTTTTATCTCCTCAACATGCTTAATCGTCACAATTCTCAATAATAGATTAATTTTTTAAAATATTTTTTTGATTTAGCACCAGCCTATTACTAGTTACCCATTCTAAAGCTGACTCGAGCTCTATTTTATGGGTGTCAGTTATTTATTTTGCTGTCGTAGCCGAAATGAATACTGTTGAGTCGTCAAAAAAAACAGAGACACACAGGCTTTATTCAATGTCAGTGGAAGGTCATTAGTAAAAACAGAAAACAATAATGGCCCAAGCTGGCTGCCCTGCAGTACACTACACTCAAATGAATTTGCATTAGAGAGGCTTCCACTAAAGAAAACCCTCTGTGTTCTATTAGATAAGCGTGTCACCTGAAGAGCGTGTCACCAGTCCGGTGCAACCTGTGCCGGCTCCACGCACCAGGCCTCCAGTGCGCCTTCCCAGCCCGGTACATCCTGTGCCAGCTTCCCGCACTCGCCCTGAAGAGCGTGTCACCAGTCCGGTGCAACCTGTGCCGGTTCCACGCACCAGGCCTCCAGTGCGCCTTCCCAGCCCGGTGCCAGGGCCGGAGCCCTCCTCTGCGCAGGTGTCCAGTCCAGACACGGCGTCCAGTCCCGCTCCAAGGCCGGAGCCTTCATCTGCGCCGGTGCCCAGTCCAGGCACGGCGTCCAGTCCTGCTACTAGGCCGGAGCCTAGTAGGGTGTTCATTTTCCCACCTGCATTTGTGGGATATTGTTTTTGTATGTGCCGTTTAAGCACTACTGATTGTCCGATCAGTTCTTTCTTTGTTGTTGTTGTTGTATGTTCCATATTAAAGGAATAATGTCGAACTCCACGCACGCTGCGCCTTGGTCCAGTTATTTTGAGAACGACCGTAACACAATGAACTACACAGAGGGAAAAGTACACTGTGTATTCAGCACCACGGACAGAACTCTTGTTAACGGGTATGCACAAAAACACAAGGAAGAGAGAGAGGGAATTGGAACCAGGTGTGATGGAAAACAAGACAAAACCAATGGATAAAAGAAAAAAGGATCTGCGATGGCTAGAAGGTCGGTGACGTCGACCGCCGAACGCCGCCCGAACAAGAAGAAGGACCAACTTCGGCGGAAGTTGTGACACTCTAAGATTCTTCTTAACCTCATTGAGCATTCTGCGCTGTGCTCTTGCAGTCATCTTCGCAGGACGGCCACTCCTAGGGAGAGTAGCAACAGTGCTGAACTTTCTCCATTTATAGACAATTTGTCTTACCGTGGACTGATGAACATCAAGGCTTTTAGAGATACTTATGTAACCCTTTCCAGCTTTATGCAAGTCAACAATTCTTAATCTTAGGTCTTCTGAGATCTCTTTTGTTCAAGGCATGGTTCACATCAGGCAATGCTTGTGAATAGCAAACTCAAATTTTGTGAGTGTTTTTTATAGGGCAAGGCAGCTCTAACCAACATCTACAATCTCGTCTCATTGATTGGACTCCAGGTTAGCTGACTCCTGACTCCAATTAGCTTTTGGAGAAGTCATTAGCCTAGGGGTTCACATACTTTTTCTAATCTACACTGTGAATGTTTAAAATATGTATTCAATATTATGTATTCAAGAAATGCACAATCATTTCTGTGTTATTAGTTTAAGCACACTATGTGTGTCTATTGTTGTGACTTAGATGAAGATCAGATCAAATTTGATGACCAATTTATGCAGAAATCCATGTAATTCCAAAGGGTTCACATACTTTGTCTTGCAACTGTAGGTTGACCCAAACAGTTCAAACATCTTCTGAGAATGACTCCTAATCTTTGGAAAGTTTTGTTCATCGAGAGATGCATAGAACCTCGTCAGTGACATTGTTTTGAATAGTTCTCCAATCACTGCATCAGACTGAAGATCGATAAGCTCAAGTTGCAGATCAGTGGGAGCGTTATCCACATTGAAGGTGAAAGGAGTGGAAACCAACAGCATGTCATTTTCCAACACTTTGAAATCTTCAAAACGACGAGAAAAACTCACAGTTCAAAGCACGCAGCAGCGATGTATACTTCTCTCGCTGGGCATCTGATAGGGAACAGACTAGTAGTGTCGTAAGGTGGGTGAGATTGTTGGCTTCTACTTGGCGGGTCAGGAGGAGTAATTTTCCCTTGAAGGCTTTGACAAGGCTGTACATCTGATGTGCAAAAAGGCCCTTCCCTTGTAGTTTGGAATTCAGTTCATTCATGAGGGCCATGATGTCCACGGTGAAGGCAAAATCAGCCAACCATTCTTTATCTTGCAGTTGAGGGAAATCCACATATTTTGCTGAGTTTTTGCAAATAAAAGGAATCTCCAATTTCAGGTCCCACACCCTTTTTAAGCACCTTCCCCAAACTCAGCATCTCACGTTTGTGTGGTAGGGGAGCTCTGCATGACCCGTCTCTTCCAACAGTGAGACAAACTGCATGTGGTTTAAAGAATTTGCTTTTATGAAGTTTACCACTTTAGTGACTGTATCCACAACATGGCTCCTTTTCAGAACACATTTACAGAGCACCTCCTGATGAATAATGCAATGCAGGAAAATACATCTACTTGATCTTGTATCCTTTTCAAAAGGCCAATGTTTTTTCCTGTCAAGTTTGGGCACCCATAAGTGGTCACACTGGATAACTTTTCAAAACTCAGTCCCAGCTTTGCCACACACTTATTAATAACCTCCTCCAATAAATGTTTCCCTGTGGATGTGCTCTTCATTGACTGCATTGAGCAAGCTCCTCTGTCATTTCAAAGTCTGGGGTTATGCCTCGTAAGAATATCAACAACTGTGCCATGTCACTTGCATCACTGATCTCATCCAGGGCCAAGGAGAAATAGTTGAAATACTTTACCTTGTCTTTCAACTGTTGTTCCATATTCTCTGCGATGTCCTCAACACGCCGTGTCACTGTTCGTCTTGACAGGGAAATATTTCAAACAGCTCTTTCTTGTCGGGGCAAAGTATTGCTGCAAAGTCAATTAAACATTCTTTAATGAATTCGCCCTCAGCGAATGGCTTGCTATGTTTAGCAATTTTGTGGGACAGTACATAGCTAGCTCTCACAATTCCATTGTTTGCTGAATGCAGTTTTTTTGTAGGTCCTTGCTGCTTTTGCAACTCAGAAAGCAACTCTTTCGATGCACTTACCCTCTGCTCAGAAGACATATTCCTATATTTCTCTGCATGCTTTGTCTGGAAGTGTCTGGACAAGTTATAGTCTTTCAAGACAGCGATGCTCTCTTTGCACACTAAGCACACAGCTTTCCCTGATACCTCAATAAATAAATATTTTGATGTCCACTCTTGCTGGAACACCCTACATTCATTGTCTACTTTCCTTTTCTTTGAAATCTTTGGAAAAACTCATTTTAGCACAATTTCTAGCTAGCTGCTATTTGTAACTGTGAAGTGTGTCAGCCTGTCAGTCACTGTCTGTCCTCGTGCAGTTGTTATTTATATGTGCCTTCAAATAAATGTCCCACAAGCAGTGGGAGTTAATTCATTACACAAAGGCAAGTATTCATTGGGCTTTTAATCTGAATAACAAATACGTTTTTCCAAACTTTACTATCGCAAATTCTTTATGTGATATGAGCATAATTCCACGGGCTGTTTTGAATCAGGTTGCGGGCCGCGGCCGGCCCCCGGCGTTTGCCCAGGCCTGGAGTAGGAGGTGGAAATGCATGGTGGTGAGATATTCTGTATAGCTAAAGGTAATGTCTCACCCAATTAATTATGAAAATATTTAAAAAATGCCATATTACTAGGCTATTCAAAATCAAATATGAATTGGAAGAAGCATTTATGAAACTGCTTCTTCCAGTTACTGATAAGCATGCGCCCATCAAGAAACTGACTGTTAGAACAGCCAAATCCCCCATGACTAGATTATGAATTGAAAAACTGTATGGGAGAGAGATGAGAGAGATGAGGCAAAGGGAATAGCAAATAGGTCTGACAACACAACAGACTGGCAAACATGTAAATTGAGAAATCACGTAACTAAACTAAACAAAAAAAAAGAAGAAACTATACTATGGAACATAGATAAATGATAGTAAAAAGCTCTGGAGTACTTTAAATGAAATTCTAGGCAAAAAAGCGAACTCGGCTCCAAGTGTGGCGTCAGGTTGTTCCTCATTGCACACATCAGACCACCAAATATTTTTCACATCTTTGACATAGGAATCATTGCAAAACCTCTTGTATGATCGCTTATAAACAATTTTAGGTCCAGTCTTTGAAACATTGTTTTTTCTAGATATGGCTATTATATTATGATCACTACATCCGATGGGTGTGGAAAATGCTTTACAGCAGATTTCTGCAGCATTAGTAAAGATGTGATCAATACACGTGAATTACTTAGAACAGGAACTATTTGTAAATACCCTGGTAGGTTGACTGACAACCTGAACTAGATTGCAGACCGGTTACAGCTTGAAGCTTTTTTTTGAGTGGACAGCTTGATGAGTGGACAGCTTGAATATTTAGGTCAGCTAGAAAATATACCTTTGATATCACATAAATTATTGAGCATTTCACACATATAGGCCAAATACTGACTTTTACCACTCTGTGGTCTATAGCACCTTCCTACGAGAATAGGCTTTAGGTGAGGCAGATGAACCTGTAGCCATATTACTTCTACATCATCTGACATGAAATCCTCTCTCAGCCTAACAGGAATATGGCTCTAGACATACATAGCAACATCTCCCCATTTGCATTTCTATCTTTCCTATATATTCTATAACCATGTATAGCTACTACTGCATCATTAGAGGAATTATCTAAGTGGGTTTCAGAGATAGCCAGAATATGAATGATTTCTGTTGTTAGTAAGTTGTCAATTTCCTTGTTTATCAGCCTACATATGTTAATATTGTTATTTATTGTTATTTATGTTTTATTTTGTGGGTGGTTTCTTGTTTGTTTTTAGTGTTACTAATGTCATGACATTTACATTTGTGCCAATGGCATTGGGTGGGCTGCCTACAGTGGGCTTCTTCCTAAGGCAGACAGTTTCAGTGGAATTCAACTCTATGGGAATATGATTATTGTTGACAATACCCTTGGAGCTAACATGAACATAGATTAAAGGAACATAGATTAGGTTACTTACATTGACTGCACTTATATTTCTCTGGGATATAACATGAGTTCCATGTCCTCTGTTGTTTATTATGACAGGGAGGACTGGAGCGCTACAATTTTTAAATTACATTTTTTTTGTCATTTAGCAGATGCTCTTATCCAGAGCGACTTACAGTAGTGAGTGCATACATTTTCGTACTGGTCCCCCGTGGGAATTGAACCCACAACCCTGGCGTTGCAAGTGCCATGCCCAGAACATCAGTCTCTTAAGCAGTTCGTTATGTTGATGGATATAATCCTGGAACCCCTGAGCAGCACTGTTAGGGAGAATCCTGTCTCTTTTAAAGGGTTTGTTGCTCCCAGAGCAATTCAAAATTGTAACAAAAGGAGACATTCCTGTCTTTGCAAAGTTTCTTCAGGAACTCATTTTGGCCAGTGAGGCGGCTGTAACGTTCCCAACCCTTTCTATAGCATGGCAGGGGGCCAAAGATGATTATTATCTTCCCTGTGCCAACAATGGTGTTCAAGAGTGTTGTAGTACTTCTTCAGTTCCTCAGATTGCCTAAAGCAAATGGCGTTATGGCCAACGTGCGCAACGATGGTGCCAATACTAGAGTAGTTGGCTGGAACAGTGGGCAGGAGAGAGTTGATGTCTTGGGTCACAGTGGACCTTGGTTGGCGCACAGGCCGTAGGCAGGCCAAAGTCTCTCACCATCGAGCTGCCCACGTTGATGTTGGTCGCAATAGTATCCGGTGGGGAACAGAACGGGACTGCCTCAGGCAGGGGGGAGAAAGCGTGCACACTCACGAGTAGCAGCGGATAGCGTCGGAATCCCCGGGGAAGTGGAGGAGGGCCCAACACCCTGCTTCCTTTGGTCAGCTGGGCCGTGGAGGAGGGTGTCACTGGTCGGCTGCTGGCTGTTGGTATACTCCCAGGATCACAGCTGACTCCCCGGGCCGGTAGGTCTGCCTCTAGCGGGGCAAAGCTGTTAAATAGCTGGATCGGATCTTCTAGCATATACTGTATGGATGCAGGCCAGACTGCTTCCCTCCCAACCTCCAAAGCCTTGCCAGTGTCCGCGGGTCACAGATTTAAGTTTACCATCTGTCCAGTGGCTCGGAGCAGGTCAGCACCGCTCGACTCATCGACACCTTGGCTGTAGGAGGCAGAACTAAGATTCTATGTGCCTGAGCTGCATCAAAGTACTTAGAAAGCATATCTTGTTTTTTTCCACAGATGAGCTAGCAGCCTGAGAATTTCTTCCCTAAGCTGCTTGATGTTCATTCATCAGTTTCACCTTTTCTTCCTTCTCTTGCATAGACACAAACACATAGACACAAACACCACCAGTATTTTGACTCGTGCACTGCTAGCATTTGGTTGATTGGTTTGCTTAGTTAGCATGATGGCTAACTGCTAACTATAGCAGGAATCCGGAACACAAACTTGTGGTCCCAGCCGAAAAAAGCTAACTGCGTCACGGAATCCATAGCTATAAGAACTTCAACTTTGATTAAAAACGAATTCCGTAAAAACAACAAACCGAGTGTAGGAGAATTTGCTGTTTAGCTGCGCGCTCTGATGATGTATGACGCTGACATGTGACTCATTGTCCATTTAATGTTAGCTTCGTACTTCATCCTTCTAGCTGGATAAGTAATACTGGCCAGCCCTTTAATGTTACTGCAATAGAAGTATCTGCCAGCAGCTAGCCACCTGACTGACTGACATATTTGTAAGAGACTATTTACCAGTTGTGCACTGACTCTCAGAGTTGTTTTGTTTGTTTGTGGCGTTCTGAGCTTTGATCAACACTGGGAGTTTATTTAGATGTTGATCCGTAATTGATTTTCTTCATTGTGTACCAAAGAAAGAAGACAAGTAAGCAGCCGGTACATTGCAAAAAGCTTTGGTGAACTATTAACATAATATATTTACAAATTAATAAATATGGGAGTAGTCAGCGTAGTAGACGTGTACAAAATATGTATTTTATTATTTTCCGGACATATGTAGTTACGGCCCTCCAGTATTACATGATCATTCTCTATGTTTACAGCATCTGCAGGGCAGCCCATCATTGAGTTCATTAAAAAAAATGAAAGTGCCCCATACTGGCCATCCAGCACCACTTCCAGTGTGCGAAATTTCTTTCCATAGGACGGAGGGCAATGTCATGAATATTCATGACTCTCGAAATAGAACCTGTTGGGTGATTGGTTGAGCTTTCTTGAGTGAGTGACGTCAGATGCTCTACATAGCAGTTTGTTTAGCTAGTTCGTGCTGCCAGCATGAGCAATAGCAACGACAGAACAACTGGGGAATACCAGCTTCAGCTTGACCACCAAATTAATTGGGAAATAAATAAAGCTTCACCAGCTATCTACTAATCTGTCCCACTAATTGTTATTTTTACCTTTTCACAAACTGTCTGGTATGTGTTGCTTGATACAGTATGAGAAAGTTATCCCAAATGTATCAAAGAATAGGACATGAGTCCACAATTAGTTAGTGGCTAACGTTACTGCCTGGCCAGTGAACTAGCTACATTTCAGTAATTACCTATACTCCTAAATGCAGTGGTCAGTGGATAAATTATGAGTTTTAACATATTTGTCTGAAAACGGACTAGTTGATAGTCATTGTTGCCCGTGGTGTAATCATGTCTAACCAGTTGGCTAATGTCGCCTGTGTGCCCATGAGCTCCCGAGTATAGCTAGTTGCGTCTTTTGGCATCCAAAATTAGATAGCTAGCTAGTTGGCTACAGCATATATAGTTTTATCTAACATGCTAGCTAGCCATCTAGCTATATTTCAGTCAGTAGCCATCCTTCTAAATGTGATGATCTCTGGATAAACTAGATATGAGTTGAACATATTTGGCTGAAAACGAACTAGTAGCCAGTATGGTGGAATCATATCTAACCAGCTGGATCCTGAAGCCTATTGGTGCTTTCAAGACAACTGGAAACTCTGAAAAAACAAGGTCAAATCATGACTCGATCTTGTACTGACCCTACGCACACTCACTAGACTATATATACACACTCACACACACTACATTGACACTCCCAAACAAAACCCCCACACACATGCTGACACAACCCAAACAGCTGAGTATTTTTCTCCACTTGCACAGGAGTAATAAAGGCCTAGTTAAAAAATTTGGGCAAAATAAATATATATACAGTGCATTCTGAAAGTATTCAGACCCCTTGACGTTTTCCACATTTTGTAATGTTACAGCCTTGTTCTAAAATCTACACACAATGCCCCATAATGACAAAGTGAAAACAGGCTTTTAGAAATGTTTACATATTTATAAAAAATAAATAAAAACAGAAATACTTATTTATTTACATAAGTACTCAGACCCTTTGTTATGAGACTTGAAATTGAGCTCAGGTGCATCCTGTTTCTATTGATCATCCTTGATAAGTTTCTACAACTTTATTGGAGTCCACCTGTGGTAAATTCAATTGATTGTTCTTGATTTGGAAAGGCACACACCTGTCTATATAAGGTCCCACAGTTGACAAGAACCAAGCCATGAGGTCAAAGGAATTGTCCCTAGAGCTCCGAGACAGGATTGTGTAGAGGCACAGATCTGGGGAAGGGTACCAAAACATTTTGGCCAAACTGACCAATTGGGGGAGAAGGGCCTTGGTCAGGGATGTGACCAAGAACCGATGGTCACTCTGACAGAGCTCCAGAGTTCCTCTGTGGAGATGGGAGAACCTTGCAAAAGGAAAACCATCTCTGCAGCACTCCACCAATCAGGCCTTTATCGTAGAGTGGCCAGACAGAAGCCACTCCTCAGTAAAAGGCACATGACAGCCCACTTAAAGTTTGCCAAAATGCACCTAAAGACTCTCCGACCATGAGAAACAAGATTCTCTGGTCTGATGAAACCAAGATTGAACTCTTTGTCTGAATGCCAAGTGTCACGTCTGGAGGAAACCTGGCACCATCCCTACGGTGGAGCATGGTGGTAGCAGCATCATGCTTCTGGGATGTTTTTCAGCGGCAGGGACTGGGAGACTAGTCTGGATTGAGGGAAAGATGAAAGGAGCAAAGTACAGAGAGATCCTTGATGAAAACCTGCCCCAGAGTGCGCAGGACCTCAGACTGGGGCAAAGATTCACATTCCAACAGGACAATGTCCCTAAACACACAGCCAAGACAACACAGGAGTAGCTTCGGAACAAGTCTCAATGTCCTTGAGTGGCCCAGCCAGAGCCCGGACTTGAACCCGATCAAACATCTCTGGAGAGACCTGAAAATATAAAAAAAATTGTGACAAAATAATAATACAACTCGGGAGCAACAGAATGGCAAAAGTCTTACCAGACAGAGTTGATAAAAAATCAACACTTACAAACAAATACAAGAACGTTGGAAAGAAGGTATACCAAAACGCGCCCAGCTTAAACGAGGGACTTAAAAATCCCAAAAATATTTCTTCCCCCAGAATACTTCAACTGGTAACTATCCGGGAGAATAAAGAAAAAGGAGCACTTAGAATACTCAGAGTACAAGAACATGTTTCTTTACTTTGTATCTCAAACCTCAACTTGGAAAACCTCCCTGGTCTTTGTGGTTGAACCTGTTTTAAATTCAATGCTCGACTGAGGGACCTTGCAAATAATTGTATGTGTGGGGTACAGAGATGAGGTAGTCATCAAAAAATCATGTTAAACACTATTATTGCGCACAGAATAAGTTATGTGAGTTGTTAAGCAAATGTTTACTCCTGAACTTATTTGAAAATGTGGATCACATGTAGGCCTATGTAATTAGATTGTAAGGATGTAAGGATAAAGATGTATTTAAAGCTGCAATATTTAACTTTTTGGGCGACTCGTAAAAATGTGAGTTATAGATCAGTCCTTCTCATTGAAAGAAAGTCTAAGAAGCAGTAGATCTGTTCTATGTGCACTATTTCTATGCTTCATGTTCTTAAGTTTTGTTTTTGCATCTTTTAGTTCTGGTTTTGTACACCAGCTTCAAACAGCTGAAATTACCATATTTTTGGTTATGGAAAATATATTTCACAGCGGTTTAAATGGTACAATGATTCTCTACACTATACTTGCTTGTTTTGTCACCTAAACTGAAACTAACTATTCGAATTTTAGCAACCAGGAAATGGCGGAGCTATTTCTGCATAGCGCATCTTTAAGTTCAAAATAATAATCCACCCAAAAGAGTAAACATGCATTGATAATACCCAATGATAGGTGGCAACATCAACCATTTATCAGCATGTAGTGCTTTTGCTTCCAAAAAAACAGAAGGTTGTATCCCACAATACTTTGGTTCTGAAAGTTCATGACCTTTGATCACATGGTTGTTGTAAAGGTCATGCAGTTGACATGTAGCAAAGGTTATGGACAGTGGCGGTGTCATGAAACCTAGCGGTCAAACAGGGAAATGGTTCCAATAGTTTTTCAACATTCATTTTCCCCATAAGGGATTTTAGAAATTCTTAAAATAAGGGCTGTGTTTTGTATAGGCTTACCCTGTCGTGACGTTTTGATAACCATGTCATTCTCTCTCGGACAAGGTGACTTTTATCAATATATTCGGATCTATTTATTCTCGAATTTGCGTCAAAGTTTAAATCATGCAAAACTACAAATCCCGGCAAGCTCCTGCACATCATCTCTAGCTGACACCGTTCCTAACAGGTATTGTGTCAATGTAAAACTTGCACAAGACAGTTCTCAGAATTGTCCATTTAAATACATTTTGCCAATGTATTAATTACTAACATTAGATAGTTAATCCAGAGATTCTTACATTTGCCTCGATTCGGCAGTCTCGTCCAGATTATCATGGCATTTGTAGTTCTTAATAATAGCCACATTAGCAGCTAATTAGCATTTAATTTTGGGGGGATAAAAACAGGTGAATATATTGATAAAAGCTACCTTGTCCGAGAGAGATTTACATAGTTATCAAAACATCACACCCGGGTAAGCCTACACGAAACACAGCCCTTATTTGACGTGTTTCTAAAATCCCCTAAATGTATGGTGGGAAAATGATTGGAACCATTTCCCTGTCTGACCGCTAGGTTTTATGGGGATTATGCCAAATTCTTTACAAATGACTTTGGAGGTGGCTTATGGTAGAAAAATTAACATTCAATTATCTGGCAACAGCTCTGGTGGACATTCCTGCAGTCAGCATGCCAATTGGACGCTCCCTCAAAACTGAAGGCAAACAACTTCTCTGGCAGAAAATGGCCTATGTGGGATCGATATTAGTCAAACGTTTATTCTAGTGTCAAAATGTACTACAAAGTGTAAATAGGATCATGTTGGTCATGAAGTCAGTCTCATCAAAAAAATTGAGATTGCAAGATAATTAGGAAAAAATATGTATTTTGCTGAATGAAGGGTACCATTCAGTGGTACTCTATACTGACAAGATACATGTCTCTCCGCCCTAACAATGGAAGTTGTTGTCCACAAAGCGGCACGGCAGGCTGTCTAGCTCCCGCCTATCCTTTCTTTGGATTGCTGGATACATCTTATTATTGTAAACCTTTTTTGAATATTCGAAGACGGTTGTTGAGGACAACTGCCTGCATTCAATGAAGAGATGCTATGCTACTAGCCCCATGTCATGAATATGCATAGCCAACTCCAATATCAAGTGTTTTTTGTCCTACTTATATCAGTACACACGTAAGAATTACGAAACTTCTGTTCAATCAAATAAACCTCACGTAGCAAATAAGCCATAATGTTTTGTTGACCAAATTCGACTTTCATTGACCTCCATTAAAAAACTCCTTGCTTGGTGGGGGAAAACAACGAAAAAACGCCATCTGCTGGAGGGAGACAGATTTTCCACCGAGTTGGGTCTTCCTCTTCCTAGTCGCAATTCGGAAAATGTTTATACCCATAATGCAACACATTTTGAAAGGCGGTGACCAACGTTGGTCAACGTCATGACAAAAGTGATCTGCTCGAACGCGCCCAATGACTTTGCCTCCGGGTATACTATGAAACGAAATATCGCTTCCTGGGCTGCTTTCAGCAACTTGGTCAGACCCAACCCTGCTTAGCTAGACGTGTGAGCCTCAGTTGCTGCGGAAAGGCAATCAGACCAACCCCGACTTTGATGATACGGAATCAATTAACACATATTAAAAACGTGTATCAGTTACACACATTATTCAGCTGAATTGCATGAGCATATATAAGGTGATGACAAAAAAAGAGTGCCATCTGTTAGACATGTATTTTCACTGAAGCGTACCTCGCGGGCTTCCGTCGTCTACATCATGACGTCAGCATAAAAACAAACTTGCTAGCTCCTAGTAGCTCTGTCGTGACAGCTCAATGGGAAAAGCAAATCCATTAAGAATTGAAATCGAAAGATACTGGCACATCAACCGCCTGTATGTGAAATTCATTTGAGAAGGTGAGGTTACAAATGTTTATGTTGTGTAGAGCTTGTAGTAGATAACAAACCGCATATTTGAGGTAGGCTAGCCGTTAGCTAGCTAACCATCTAACGTTAGTTGTTTATCCGCGGGGGTTGTTGTGGGGTTTGCAAGGTTTTGGACGTTGCAATGTAGCTAACTACTATACATTTGCCATAATTTCGAGTTCAGTCAACCGCAAACTCATGGTGGGGGAAGTCCACTCTTGCTAGTTTTAATATTAGCTAGCTAAATTACCTTCTTAGCTAACTACCGTTGCTAGCCCTTGACCATGACTCACAGTTCCATTACAGTACATTTCACATAAACAATTGGACGAAGGCGTCTTCTGTAGGGTGAAGTTTTGTTAAGAGCAGCGACGCTCGGTCTGAACGATAACAGTACGGTTTTGGAAGCATAAATACGTTATCTTTGACATCGGCGAGATATCATTTTCTAAAATAAATCAAAAGGTTACGTTGATACACACATTTTATAGGGTTATGGTTCCCACACGGGCACATTTCCATGTTACAGCTCTTGTTTACGGGAAACAGACAGAAGACAGTGGGCTGACAAACTGGGCGAATTACTGTAACTACCTGTGTCTCCGAACACCTGTGTGTAAACGGTACACAAACGTGTTGACGCTGAAAAATGCTGTGTGCTGGAACTGTGTTAAATCCGGTTAAAACGGTCTACAGACAGTGTGTATTTTTAATTTGTTAAATTATTTTGATGTGATATGAAGAGAGAGTGATTTATGTTTCTAGAACCGTACCGCAATTGAGTATTTGACTGTTGTGGCTTCCTTGGACTAAGGAGGAATGTTAGGCTCCTTTAGTCCAATATTGTGTTAGCTAACTACCATATTTTTTCGTTGTGACATGGACCAACGTTAGCAAGCGTAGCTAACGTTATAGTCTTGACCTAGCTAACTTTCGGGACTTGACATTGATGCTGCATTTTGACACATGCGGTCCTTTCAGTGTGGTCAGGTGGTGTGACTGGCTTTTCTGCATATCAAACCTCGACTTCAGCATCTTGCAGTTGCACAACCATACAACAGTGATGGTGTTGCATAGCTAGCAGGTTGAAGTGTGAGGGCTCAATTTGAGTTGCCACTGCACCTCATCAAAAGTGCTCAATGCAGTGCAGGTGCATTGCAGCAGCAAGGCATTGACTGTTGCATGACGCTGCCCTTCTTCCATTTGTAGTTGGTGAGAAGACAAAGAACAGACAGCCTGGCCATTCTTTCACCTGACAGCTAGCCAGCCGGAGAGACGGGGAACAGGATAGGGAAGCAGCGCGGAGCGGGCGCCGCGGAGCCACCGGAGAAGATGGCAGGCAGCCCGGAGAAGAGTTCCACAGCACAGGAGCTGAAGGAACAGGGCAACCGACTGTTCCTCTGCCGCAAGTACCAGGAGGCTGCCACCTGCTACAGCCAAGCCATCGTGAGTAGCGAGCTACCTCCCTTTATGCCGGATGATCTAGTAGCTGCTGACATGGCTAGACTTGTCCGCTTGCTTTGAAAGGGTATGACATGAGATATTGACATTGACTTATTCACCTATTGTGAATAGATTGATGTACGTATAGAAAGTAGCCTATATGCTGGACTGATGCACCCCTGTACAACAGTAGCCTGTGCAATATATGTGTGTGTTTTGTGTGTATCCTGCCAACAGAACCGTAACCCGTTGGTGGCGGTGTACTACACCAACCGGGCTCTGTGCCACTTGAAGCTACAGCAGCATGACAAAGCCCTGGCGGACTGCAAGTACGCGCTGGAGATGGACCCACAGTCGGTCAAGGCCCACTTCTTCCTGGGCCAGTGTCACCTGGAGCTGGAGAACTACGACGAGGCCATCGGCAACCTGCAGAGAGGTCAGGATCAACCCTCAGGGCCAGTTTCCCGAACACAGATTAAGCCTGGGCCTTCACAAAGTCAGAGTAGCAGTGCTAATATAGGCTCAGTTTGTCATTTAAAGTTAATAAATATGATTATATGGATGTTATTTATATGGCCCCCTCAGTATTGCAACACAACATTGATGTGCATTTTTGTTTTGAGTGCTAGTTAGAATGCTATGTGCTGCAATCTAACTAAACCTCAGAGGTGCCTAGTACTGGGTAATGGTACTAAACTGAAATTGTTTTGAATGTGGTTGTGCAACTAAAATGTTCTCTTGTATAATGCTAAGATCTGTAGATGGGAAAAGAGGCCGCATAACAGTTATAAGCTCTTACTTTCAACGGACAACATTAATGATATCTGGACCTGTTCTGTGGGCAGCTTACAACCTGGCCAAGGAGCAAAGGCTGAACTTTGGAGACGACATCCCAAGTGCCCTGCGTCTCGCCAAAAAGAAGCGCTGGAACAGTATCGAGGAGAAGCGCATCAACCAGGAGAACGAGCTGCTTGCCTATCTCACCAAACTCATCCTGGCTGAGAAGGAGAGGTGAGGGAGGGACCTGGAGCAACGCTCTTAGACTGAGACTCGTACTACAGCCATGGCCTAAAGTTGAGAATGACACAAATATTCATTTCCACAAAGTTTGCTGCTTCAGTGTCTTTAGATATTTTTGTCAGATGTTACTATGGAATACTGAAGTATAATTACAAGCATTTCATAAGTGTCAAAGGCTTTTATTGACAATTACATGAAGTTGATGCAAAGAGTCAATATCAGCCACATCCTGACTGATGGCAGCCCATTCTGGCATAATCAATGCTTGGAGTTTGTCAGAATTTGTGGGTTTTTGTTTGTCCACCTGCCTCTTGAGGATTGACCACAAGTTCTCAATGGGATTAAGGTCTGGGGAGGTTCCTGGCCATGGACCCAAAATATTGATGTTTTGTTCCCTGAGCCACTTAGTTATCACTTTTGCCTTATGACAAAGTGCTCCATCATGCTGGAAAAGGCATTGTTCGTCACCAAACTGTTCCTGGACGGTTGGGAGAAGTTGCTCTCGGAGGATGTGTTGGTACCATTCTTTATTCATGGCTGTGTTCTTAGGCAAAATTGTGAGTGAGCCCACTCCCTTGGCTGAGAAGCAACCCCACACATGAATGGTCTCAGGATGCTTTACTGTTGGCATGACACAGGACTGATGGTAGTGCTCACCTTGTCTTCTCCGGACAAGCCTTTTTCCAGATGCCCCAAACAATCGGAAAGGGGATTCATCATGACTTTACCCCAGTCCTCAGCAGTCCAATCCCTGTACCTTTTGCAGAATATCAGTCTGTCCCTGATGTTTTTCCTGGAGAGAAGTGGCTTCTTTGCTGCCCTTCCTGACACCAGGCCATCCTCCAAAAGTCTTCGCCTCACTGTGCGTGCAGATGCACTCACACCTGCCTGCTGCCATTCCTGAGCAAGCTCTGTACTGGTGGTGCCCCGATCCCGCAGCTGAATCAACTTTAGGAGACGGTCCTGGCGCTTGCTGGACTTTCTTGGGCGCCCTGAAGCCTTCTTCACAACAATTGAACTGCTCTCCTTGAAGTTCTTGATGATCCGATAAATGGTTGATTTAGGTGCAATCTTACTGGCAGCAATATCCTTGCCTGTGAAGCCCTTTTTGTGCAAAGCAATGATGACGGCACGTGTTTCCTTGCAGGTAACCATGGTTGACAGAGGAAGAACAATGATTCCAAGCACCACCCTCCTTTTGAAGCTTCCAGTCTGTTATTCGAACTCAATCAGCATGACAGAGTGATCTCCAGCCTTGTCCTCGTCAACACTCACACCTGTGTTAACGAGAGAATCACTGACATGATGTCAGCTGGTCCTTTTGTGGCAGGGCTGAAATGCAGTGGAAATGTTTTTNGATGTTTTGTTCCCCGAGCCACTTAGTTATCACTTTTGCCTTATGGCAAGGTGCTCCATCATGCTGGAAAAGGCATTGTTCGTCACCAAACTGTTCCTGGATGGTTGGGAGAAGTTGCTCTCGGAGGATGTGTTGGTACCATTCTTTATTCATGGCTGTGTTCTTAGGCAAAATTGTGAGTGAGCCCACTCCCTTGGCTGAGAAGCAACCCCACACATGAATGGTCTCAGGATGCTTTACTGTTGGCATGACACAGGACTGATGGTAGCGCTCACCTTGTCTTCTCCGGACAAGCTTTTTTCCGGATGCCCCAAACAATCGGAAAGGGGATTCATCAGAGAAAATGACTTTACCCCAGTCCTCAGCAGTCCAATCCCTGTACCTTTTGCAGAATATCAGTCTGTCCCTGATGTTTTTCCTGGAGAGAAGTGGCTTCTTTGCTGCCCTTCTTGACACCAGGCCATCCTCCAAAAGTCTTCGCCTCACTGTGCGTGCAGATGCACTCACACCTGCCTGCTGCCATTCCTGAGCAAGCTCTGTACTGGTGGTGCCCCGATCCCGCAGCTGAATCAACTTTAGGAGACGGTCCTGGCGCTTGCTGGACTTTCTTGGGCGCCCTGAAGCCTTCTTCACAACAATTGAACTGCTCTCCTTGAAGTTCTTGATGATCCGATAAATGGTTGATTTAGGTGCAATCTTACTGGCAGCAATATACTTGCCTGTGAAGCCCTTTTTGTGCAAAGCAATGATGACGGTACGTGTTTCCTTGCAGGTAACCATGTTTGACAGAGGAAGAACAATGATTCCAAGCACCACCCTCCTTTTGAAGCTTCCAGTCTGTTATTCGAACTCAATCTGCATGACAGAGTGACCTCCAGCCTTGTCCTCATCAACACTCACACCTGTGTTAACGAGAGACTCACTGACATGATGTCAGCTGGTCCTTTTGTGGCAGGGCTGAAATGAAGTGGAAATGTGTTTTTTGGGGGATTCAGTTCATTTGCATGGCAAAGAGGGACTTTGCAATTAATTGCAATTCATCTGATCACTCTTCATGACATTCTGGAGTATATGCAAATTGCCATCATACAAACTGAGGCAGCAGACTTTGTGGAAAATTTATATTTGTGTCATTCTCAACTTTTGGCCATGACTGTAGTGTATGAGCAAAACGCCTGCACTGATATTCCATTTCCTATAGGGAAGCATACAAGTTCATTGCATATACTGTAGGTTCATTGCATATGAGTTCATTGCCAGAAACCCCTTGAATGACATTAAATGAGTTGCTACATATCCTGCCCAGTGTTCTACACATGCGTAATCATGTGTGATAATAAAATTGTTGAGATGTTGGTGCAAATCTTGGGGAATAAGTCTGGTTAATGCATTAGAATTTGTGGGTGCGTTTTCTGTCCCAATTCATCTTGGGATCTTTAGTGAGTGATTTTAAGTAAATGCTACGTCTTCATAATTTTCTCAGGGAAGTGGCGGATTGCCGGGAAAACAAAGAGGCGGACAATCCGAATGGAAGCCACGTCGTCAAGATCAAATCAAAACATGTAAGTTATGTCTAGATCCTCCTATGTCAATATGCAGGGACCACTTGCTTTTAAAGTATTGAGCACTGGCGTTGTGTAACTGAATTGCCATCATGTTGCCTATTTCTCCATATCTCATTGATATTGAGGGGCGTTTGTATTAATGCTCTGTGCTAGCCTCACCAACTCTCTGCTCTTCTCCTAAATAGGACAAGTTCCTTATGGACATGGAGGAGCTCTTTTCACAAGTGGACGAGAAGAGAAAAGTAAGTGATACATTTTAAATGAGTTGAACACACAGTTTACTACGATTGTGAACAACCTTCAATCCAGAATAATTTCACTGAATCTTACTGATTATTCAATATCGTTAGCTGTAGCACAACACAGCTCTATGCATTACTGAAATAACAGTACGTATTCGATCATATTCATAAAATGTCACACAATTTCATTTAAAGAAACACATACAATTTGTCCACACTCTGTTTCTCTGATCAGCTGGGTCTGACCCACCCCCTTGCTTTGACACTTAGCTGTGCCAGTGTTATGGTTACCAAAATAGACTAGCACTCCACCTCCTATTTCCAGTCCAAGCCGTTTCTACAGCAACCACCACCTCAAGTTGCTTGTCGAGGCTTGTTATGAAGGATTATCGGGGCCTATATATAGCTGTTGACTTGGTACATGTAATTGTCATTGTCAGTTAAGAAGACACCGTCTTGCCTCTGTCAACATTGGTGTTTCAAACCCCTATACTGGGTTGTGTTCATTAGGGATTTCTTATTGGACAAGTTCAGGTAATCTGTCCCTTTTACAGTCAGTTTTCTTCTATTTGTTACCTAATGAATACGACCCAGATCTAGATGTTGTCTAGGGAAGTGGTTTTCAACCAGTGTGCCTTGAGGAACTCTCAGGTGTGCTGTGAAACTTTTCCTAATCTAGATTATTATTTNGAGAGACTGAAAAACAGCTTCTATCTCAAGGCCATCAGACTGTTAAACAGCCATCACTAACATTGAGTGGCTGCCGCCACAACATACTGACTCAAGTCTCTAGCCACTTTAATAATAAAAAATTGGATGTAATAAATGTATCACTAGCCACTTTAAACAATGCCACTTTATATAATGTTTACATATCCTACATTACTCATCTCATATGTATATACTGTACTCTATACCATCTACTGCATCTTGCCAATGCCATTTGGCCATTGCTCATCCATATATGTATATGTACATACTCGTATTCATTCCTTTACACTTGTGTGTATAAGGTAGTTGTTGTGAAATTGTTAGATACTACTGCATGGTCGGAACTAGAAGCACAAGCATTTTGCTACACTCGCATTAACATCTGCCAACCATGTGTATGTGACAAATAAAATTGTATTTGATTTGAGTCATTAATTCGTTTTTCAAGCACTCCACAAATGTCTTGTTAACAAACTACAGTTTTGGCAATACATCATTTTCCTTCCTCATGATGCCATCTATTTTGTGAAGTGCACCAGTCCCTCCTGCAGCAAAGCACCCCCACAACATGATGCTGCCACTCCCGTGCTTCACGGTTGGGATGGTGTTCTTCGGCTTGCAAGCCTCCCCCTTTTTCCTCCAAACATAACGATGGTCATTATGGCTAAACAGTTCTATTTTTGTTTCATCAGACCAGAGGACATTTCTCCAAAAAGTACGATCTTTGTCACCATGTGCAGTTGCAAACCGTAGTCTGGCTTTTTTATAGTGGTTTTGGAGCAGTGACTTCTTCCTTGCTGAGCAGCCTTTCAGGTTATGTCGATATAGGACTCGTTTTACTGTAGATATAGATACTTTTGTACCCGTTTCCTCCAGCATCTTCACAAGGTCTTTTGCTGCTGTTCTGGGATTGATTTGCACTTTTCGCACCGAAGTACGTTAATCTCTAGGAGACTGCGTCTCCTTTCTGAGGGGTATGACGGCTGCGTGGTCCCATGGTGTTTATACTTGCATACTATTGTTTGTACAGATGAACGTGGTATCTTCAGGCGTTTGGCAGTTGCTCCCAAGGATGATCCAGACTTGTGTAGTTCTCCAATTTTTTTTCTGAGGTCTTGGCTGATTTCTTTTGATTTCCCCATGATGTCAAGCAGAGAGGCACTGATTTTGAAGGTAGGCCTTGAAATACATCCACAGGTACACCTCCAATTGACTCAAATGATGTCAATTAGCCTATCAGAAGCTTCTAAAGCCATGACATCATTTTCTGAAATGTTCCAAGCTGTTTAAAGGCACAGTCAACTTAGTGTATGTAAACTTCTGACCCACTGGAATTGTGATCGTGAATTATAAGTGAAAAAAATCTGTCTGTAAACAATTGTTGGAAAAATGACTTGTGTCATGCACAAAGTAATGTCCTAACCGACTTGCCAAAACTATAGTTTAACAAGACATTTTGTGGAGTGGTTGAAAAACGAGTTTTAATAACTCCAACCTAAGTGTATGTAAACTTCCGACTTCAACTGTATATTGAAGCAACAGCTCAAGACAGCAGTCAGAAAGTTAAAGCTTGTCGCAAATGGGTCTTCCAAATGGACAACGACCCCAAGCATACTTCCAAAGTTGTGGCAAAATGGCTTAAGGACCACAAAATCAAGGTATTGGAGTGGCCATCACAAAGCCCTGACCTCAATCCTATAGAACATTTGTGGGCAGAACTGAAAAGGCGTGTGAGGTCATGGAGGCCTACAAACCTGACTCAGTTCCACCGGCTCTGTCAGGACGAATGGGCAAAAATTCACCCAACTTATTGTGGGAAGCTTGTGGAAGGCTACCCAAAAGCTTTGACACAAGTTAAACAATTTAAAGGCAATGCTACCAAATACTAATTGTGTGTGTGAACTTCTGACCCACTGGAAATGTGATGAAAGAAATACAGTTGAAGTCGGAAGTTTACATACACTTAGGTTGGAGTCATTAAAACTTGTTTTTCAACCACTCCACACATTTCTTGTTAACAAACTATAGTTTTGGCAAGTCGGTTACGACATCTACTTTGTGCATGACACAAGTAATTTTTCCAACAATTGTTTACAGACAGATTTTTTTCACTTATAATTCACGATCACAATTCCAGTGGGTCAGAAGTTTACATACATTAAGTTGACTGTGCCTTTAAACAGCTTGGAAAATTCCAGAAAATTGTCATGACTTTAGAAGATTCTGATAGGCTAAATGAGATAATTTGAGTCAATTGGAGGTGTACCTGTGGATGTATTTCAAGGCTTACCTTCAAACTCAGTGCCTCTTTGCTTGACATCATGGGAAAATCCAACAAAATCAGCCAATTCCTCAGAAAAAAGATTGTAGACCTGCACAAGTCTGGTTCATCCATGGGAGCAATTTCTAAACGCCTGAAGGTACCACGTTCAGCTGTACAAACAATAGTATGCAAGTATAAACACCATGGGACCAAGCAGCCGCCATACCGCTCAGGAAGAAGACATTCTGTCTCCTAGAGATGAGTGTACTTTTGTGCGAAAAGTGCAAATCAATCCCAGAACCGCAGCAAAGGACCTTGTGAAGATGCTGGAGGAAACGGGTACAAAAGCATCTATATTCACACTATAACGAGTCTTATATCGACATAACCTGAAAGGCTGCTCAGCGAGGAAGGAAGAAGCCACTGCTCCAAGACCGCCATTAAAAAAATCCGGACTATGGTTTGCAACTGCACATGGGGACAAAGATCGTACTTTTTGGAGAAGTGTCCTCTGGTCTGATGAAACAAAAATAGAACTGTTTGGCCATACTGACCATCATTATGTTTGGAAGGAAAAGGGGGAGGCTTGCAAGCCGAAGAACACCATCCCAACCTTGAAGCACTGGGGTGGCAGCATCATGTTGTGGGGGTGCTTTGCTGCAGCAGGAACTGGTGCACTTCACAAAATAGATGGCATCATGAGGGAGGAAAATTATGTGGATATATTGAAGCAACATCTCAAGACATCAGTCAGGAAGTTAAAGCTTGGTCGCAAATGGGTCTTCCAAATGGACAATGACCCCAAGCATACTTCCAAAGTTGTGGCTTAAGGACAACAAAGTCAGGGTATTGGAGTGGCCATCACAAAGCCCTGACCTCAATCCTATAGAACATTTGTGGGCAGAACTGAAAAAGCGTGTGCGAGCAAGGAGGCCTACAAACCTGACTCAGTGACACCAGCTCTGTCAGGAGGAATGGGCCAAAATTGTGGGAAGCTTGTGGAAGGCTACCCGAAACGTTTGACCCAAGTTAAACTATTTAAAGGCAATGCCACCAAATACTAATTGAGTATATGTAAACTTCTGACCCACTGGGAATGTGATGAAAGAAATAAAAGCTGAAATAAATAATTCTCTCTACTATTATTCTGACATTTCACATTCTTAAAACAAAGTGGTGATCCTAACTGACCTAAAACAGGGAATTCTTACTAGGATTAAATGTCAGGAAAATGTGTGAAAAACTGAGTTTAAATGTAGTTGGCTAAGGTGTATGTAAACTTCCGACTTCAACTGTATGTATCGTTTTACATGCGTGTCTATTCTTGTGAACCCCACAGAAGCGGGAGATCCCTGACTACCTGTGTGGAAAGATCAGCTTTGAATTGATGAGGGAGCCCTGCATCACCCCCAGTGGGATCACCTACGACCGCAAGGACATTGAGGAGCATCTACAGGTACAGTATACAATCCTTTTATCGTCATAGACATCTACTCCGCAGAAGTACAGATAAACCGTTGCCCATTCATAGACATATTGTTTTATCCACACCACCGTTCACTTACCTCTAAATTACCACCTATTTAGATTGCTATAAATACACTTGCCGTTCCTACTCTATCAACCACTCACCCACAGGGGTAATACTATCCAAAGCAAACTGTAAACCATGAGTAAAATGCATAATAATGAAAGCCACCATCTCACAGCAACACCAATACCTCAAACAATCGTTCCATTTTTCCTCCGTCCTCTGTAGCGAGTGGGCCATTTTGACCCAGTCACCCGGAGTCCTCTGACTCACGACCAGCTGATTCCCAACCTGGCCATGAAGGAGGTCATCGATGCCTTTATCCAGGAGAACGGTTGGGTGGAGGACTATTGAACCCCCCATAACCCGAACCCCCCTATGGCTCGTAGATCTACACGGCCCAGAGCTGAGACCCACACCAGAAGTGTAAAGAAGAAAAAAGGAAGAGACAGAATTCACAAACTCGCTCCTGGACATGCACTTTACACATAGGGGGGTCACACTATGGACTGCGAAATGACAGCCATATCTCGAGGGGATTCCTCTCTCTTTCTAAATCGGTCTCCTCTCTCCTCCCCTTCTCTCTAAATCTTTCTTTATCGCTTCCCTTCCTCTGATAGTCCTCTCTCCCTCAGAATCGGGGGCCATGTTTCTCAGGTCTCTCTCTCTTCCCCTCTGCCTCTCTCTCTGTGCCACAATCCACTCTGAACACATCGCACTGCACTCTGGTGTCTCAGAACCCTCTAATGTAAAGCTTCCAATCTCTTCTCAAATATAACCATTGGAACTATCTACCCAAACTATGAAAATAATAGCCTTTTATCCAACTCTTACTCCAGTATTTTTGTTTACTTCAATTTTTTGAAAACGTAATGGGTTAGTTGTACTGTAATGACTAATTTCCCACAATTTAGTGTTGGTGGTCTTGGTCAATTTGATGCCAAATTGTTATTTTACTTTTCAAACAATCTAGTGTGGATTTTTTTTTATGCAAGACAATAGCAAATGTGAGAAATTTGTTATAGAAAAACTGACCAACCAAGTCGGTCTGCTTCAAGTCATTGCTTGTGTTGTGGAGTTATAACAAGATCATACAAACTGTAATGTTCCAACCAATGGTCAACGGTCCTCTTTTGCATTATATCAGTCCCTCATAGCGGGCAGTTATACTATGTTGAATGTATGCATATAGTGAGAGTGAATAGATTAAACCTGTTTTATTTTACAACGAGTTGTATGTATTATTACAGTAGTACCACATGGCATTATTGTCATCATCCAAAAAGGAGATTTGATGATAGACAATTCATCAGTTTAAAGTGCTGCGTAGAGACTCCACGAGGTCGTTTCTATTTCCTCTGTAATGGTTCAGATATCATATGAGAACATCGTCTTTCTCTTTAGGTTTGAAGTTCTTGAAACATGTTTCGAAGGACTGTGCTGTAATTGCTGTTATTGGAGACAACAATAGGTATGTGCGCTTGGACAATGTGTTTGGCTGATGGCTAGTAGTGCAACCGCTGGTACAGTATGCGTTTGACATGACAATGGACTCCCTACATTGTTAAGCATGAGGTCTGCTCAGGTTGTTAAGCATTCAGGTCTGCTTTGCAAAGAATTGTTTTCCCACTCTGTTACAGGGAAAAGCCCCGTCATACATGCCTACTTTACTATAACCACACAGTAGCAGTAGGTATTCACAACAACTTTAAAAATGTAAGTACGACAACTGACTAATGGTCAAAGCAGTCATGTTCTCAATACTTTGAGATGCTCTTCTCATTTCAGTGTCTTTCCCTACTTTGATCTAACCTATGGTTAGAAATGCTGGAAGGGGGACAATCACAACAATCAGTGTTGCAGTACCTCGACTAGGAGCTTGGAAGTCTCGGCTATTGACAGTCGTCTTAGATATTTCTGTTTTTCTCAATTAGTTTACACAAGTTCCCTTTCTCAACTGAATGTATGTGATTTTAGTGAACTGCAGGTTTTGTGTTGGGGTGAGGGATTGGCCTTTTTGAGGATTTCTGAAGCGCTTGAGAATAAACAACTGAATTAAATGTAGATATGTCAATTATACACGTGACCTTGGTTTGTTCCTTTTGTCTCCTTGTGAAATGTTAATCTGATTTTTGCTCACATTACTTCAGATGCCATCTAGTACTTTTTTAGCAAGGCACTTAATCCCTAACCTGCTCCGAGGGGAGCTGCTTCCCGCATCTGAGGTGTGTGTCGCGCTAGGGAGGTTGGGAATTCGAAAAACAGAGGGCAAAAAGAAGAGTTGTAAGTAAATCAACCTGTCAATCAGACATTAGTGCCGGTCGAAAACAAAATGTACATGCACAAGAGACCATGAGGTTGCTGGACCTAGAACTCACCCTTACTCAAAACACAGTCATTCAATTACTTAATAGACGCACACACCCACAATCACATGTTCTGAAAGTGTGTGCGCGCGTCCGCTCGGACGTGTCAGTCAACACAAAAAGGCCAGTGTCACCCAGACCCGATTCCCCCCTGCACACACCGGGTCCATTGTCAGCACATCCGTCCATTGAAGTGATGTAATGGTCTGGTACTAGGAGGGAAGAGGAGTACAGACCCCATGGCATTAAGAATAGACAGGCGTGACCGAGTGAGCTAGCATCATCACCTTTCAGTGGAATAACAACCTTAAATCAACATGGTAAGAGCAATACTGTTAGTGTGTTGAGGCATTTTGTTAACAGGATATGCACTTTACTATAGTATATGATGTATTTACTAATATTTATTATTTTCATAATGACCGTAGTAGTGGCATGTTTCGCCATTCTGATATGTGTTTGTTGTGGTAGATACTCTCAAGTGAAAAGATAACTGCCAGTCTCATTCTCCTACTGGGTATCGTGGGTGTCACCTCAGCCAATGAAGGTATGTTTTGGTTGGTAGGCTATGGAATATAGGGAAAAATGTAGGTTTGATTATTTCTTTGCTTAACTATTATTGGTAAAATCCCAAATAGTAAATCCTTTAGCTCATATCATGTGTGAATACCTCAAGTAAAAAATTCCCTATTAACTCATGTTTTTACATTTTTGCACTTCTCTGAGCGAAGTCATATTCAGATTGCTCTCATGCCACACTGTTTTTCTACTGTTGTGACGGCAGTACAACATCTAGTGACCGTCAAGTGGTTTGAACCTCTTGGTTTAATAATTTAAAGTGCTGTGCTGACAGTCACAGGAACCCGGGTTCAAGTCCCATTCAGACTACACCATTAATGTGCTACAATACTGTTGTCATCTTCTCCAGTGACTGCTCTAATAGACAGTTGATGTTGTTTGTGGTGTTGTTTACAGTTGGCCTGGGCGGAAAGGTGCTGGTCTTCCCGTTCGAGACGGACTTCAGCTTCGTGGCGCTCATCCCCCAAAAGGAGATGGGCCTGCGGGCGTTCACGCTGTGCATGCGCGTGGCCACTGAGCTGGAGGGCGAGCGGCAGATCATCCTGTTCGCCTATCGCACGCCCGACTACGACGAGCTTAACGTGTGGCGCGAGAAAGATGGCCGCATCGCCTTCTACCTGAGTGGCGACGGCGTCTTCTTCCACCTGCCGCCCATCAACACATTCAGAACGAGTCTCTGCCTCACCTGGGAGTCCCGTACCGGGCTGGCCGCCTTCTGGGTGGACGGCCGCCGCAGCACCTACCAGGTGTACAAGCCGGGCCACACCATCCGGCCCAAGGGGACCGTCCTCCTTGGGCAAGACCCGGACAAACACCTGGGAGACCTGGAGGCAATGCAGAGCTTTGTGGGGGAAGTGACCGACCTCAACATGTGGGACTATGTGCTGCCCAGAAGCCAGATCCAAGCCCTGCATTACGAACACAAGATCACCAAAGGAAACGTCTTTGACTGGGCTACCATCGAGTACCAGCTGAACGGGAATGTGATGGTGGTGGATGATGACTGACTCGGAGTTTGGTCGCGAGCGAACTCGGATGTGACCCGTTTGTGTGTCTGTGCTGGACTGCTACTGATCTTTTTTCTTTAGTTTGGTCTTCAAGATATAGTCACTTGCATGCCTTATCTAGTCAATTAACTATGTTCACTCACAAAATACCAGTTGTTCATAAGAAAAGATGGACATTTAGTGATGTTAAAATAGTCTATGCAGAAAGGTCAACCAGTTGATTCCAAAAGGTCCTTTATCAGACAGGCACATGTATGTAACACAATTAATTTTATAACTAACTATTTAGGATAGATACGGTATGTCCACTCACCTAATGCATGGATGGTGAGATATTTTATTAGCATTCCAGCAGTTATGTTAATTTATGAATCAAGATGCGAAAATGTGTTATACTACTATTTAACAGTAGGACTTTATTAGTCTCCTCTTGCAGCCTGCTAATTATCATGAATGTTCTGTACAAATTGAATACAGTATGCAAATTAACCTGTTATTTAGTTACAGAGCTTTATTGTGGCCTCATGCCAGGCTTCTAGGGATTTTTATACATTTGTCACGTGGCTGGTGAGCACTATTTTCAAAGGAATGTACCAGATTTAACCACAAGGTGGCAGTACATGCTAGTTTCTTTATTCAGTGAGCGCCAAATAATACATTTCATGATCATGCATGTTTTTTTTAAACTAGGCAAGTCATTTAAGAACAGATTCTTATTTACAATGATGGCCTACGCCGGCCAAACACGGACGACGTTGGGCGCCGCCCTATGGGACTCCCAATCACGGCAGGTTGTGATACAGCCTGGATTCAAACCAGGGTGTCTGTAGTGACGCCTCTAGCACTGAGATGCAGTGCCTTAGACCGCTGCACCTCTCGGGAGCCCAAATGGTGTGGCATTCTTGTGCTCAAGATTTAAATTGCTTTTGTTCCCACAAATGGCTAAATTGAAACTGTTTTCATTAGATCTGCAATGTTAAAATCATGCACTTCCTTCAAATTATTTGATATTGATTTTATTCTTAAGTTAACAATGTTACCACTATTTTGACAATTGCTTATGGAAAACAGGATGCGTGAACGAATGAAAGGAGGTGAATGAAAGCTGAAAGACAAGGATGATTCATTATTTTTATACTTAATCATTTAACTGCACTTTGAGACAAACAGCAATTGTGATGTTTAAAAGCTATTGTTGCCTTTTGGTTTTCACACTCCCTCTCATAAATGTTCCATTTTTAAACTGATGTAAGAATGCTTTTGGGGTCTGAAATCAGATCTTGGCATGTGCATAACTAAAAGTGTGTTTATTAAAGAGAAAATAGGTCTTTGAACTTTTTGAGCATCCTCTTTGTATTATACCTACAATTGCTGGTGAGACCTTCACAAGGTAAAGTAATGGTGGTATAGTGTGCCATTGTTTAATTGTTCTAAAATGAAATGGAAATTTGTTCAAGTGTAATAACCTAGATGTTGTGAATGATGTTCGCACTCAAAGGAACAACACCACATGAACAGTATAGACGTTTGTTCACCGCGCCAATAATTAAGTGTAGGGTGTAGTCCTGATAACATTGACCCTTGAAAGAACCCACTGGGCACAGACGTCAATTCAACTTATATTCCATGTTGGTTCAACGTAATTTCATTGAAAAGACGTGGCAACAACGTTGATTCAACCAGTGTGTGCCCAGTGGGGAAGCATGTCTCCTCAAGTCCCTGTGCTGACTAAGTAGCAGCTATGTGCTGTAGTTAGTTGGCCTGTTGTTCTTCTGTGGCACTATGAACCCGTTCTCTCTCCCCCCTCCATCTTGACCTCCTTGGAGAGGAAGGAGGAGTTTCCAGTGAACATACAGCCTAGGCCCCCCAGAGGGTGGGAAAGTGCGGTGTTCTGAGTGTGTGTGTGTTTTTGTGTGTGTTTATTCGGACCCAATCCCCCGTTGGCTCTCAGCAGCAGCAGCTAAATAAGGAGGGGAGGGCGAATGAGTTCTGACTGCGGGTCAGCAGCCAAATGTTCCACCTTCTTGAATGTTGCAATGCATCAATCGCGCTGCCCACTCACTGTGTAGTAACACCTTTGTGGACCATCTGCCCAGGCAGGCTCCTCGGCCCTCTGGTTTCAACCACACATCTCTGTTTCTCCTCTCCTCCTTTCTCTCCTCTCGCATCCATGCCCAAGAGGAGCGCTAGCTGCCTTCCAGCCTAGACACACAACACACACACACCACCCCCCCCCCCATCACACTACACCCCCAACCCATACACACCATATCCGCTTTACTTTTACTTGTGGTTGATTAACTTTCAAGTTATGTCAAGTTTCTGAACTTTTTGAGATTGGATGAACTATGAATGAACTATGAATATATCCCATATTGCAGGAGACTAGAGATTAGTGAGTAGGAGTATTTTGGAATATTTCTGAACAATTCATTATATTGGCCTATTTTGTACTGAAGGGAAGGTTTATGGCAGCAGTCATTGAGCCTATGTGGAACATCTCAAAAGTCACATTTGTGTGTTCTTGTTCGGCAGTATATTTCATATTTTCCATAATAAGAATAGACTTCAGTGACAAAAACACAATTGGAACCCTTTATACATGATCAACTATCAGCATATTTGTTTCAAACATTATTTTATAGGATTATATACAACCTGGTCTCAGTTTTAGTCCCATATTGATGTTTTGATCCACTCTGAATTTTTAAACAGCAATTTCTGAACATTTGCCCTTAAAGTTAGGTTTACTTACAACACCTAAACATTTATTGTATAGCCCTTTTCACCTCTTTGTGGTCAACTAGTGAAACAGTAGGTCTATAATTACTTACTCGCTGTCCTTCGAATGGGGTATTTTGCGTGTATTGTACAACTGAGCAAACAGTTGCGGGGCGCCTTGTACTGCTCGCAGAGACAGAGAGAGCCAGCAGCCGCGGCCTGTGAGATCTGCATAATCGCCCATGCTTGGGCCATCCGAGGCGGTGCGGCGTGGTGCATGCAGCTCGCTGCTCGTCCCTGCGTGTGTGAGCTGGTGAAATGTCTTCCACGCGAGAGGACATAGACGGCGTGAGGGAGGCCGCGTGAGCCGGTGGGGAAGACAGAAGGAGGACCGTTCTGGATTCCTTCGAGCAACTCCAAATAGATTTCCAGGCAAAACATATTTGCATACGCAAGACAGTGCTACGAGCTATTTGGGTGAGCTCTGGCATGTGTCCATTGAACAGATGGATATTTTTTAAGAGCTTTCTTGCAGAAATGTTCATTCCATTAAAAGGTGGATGTTTATCCTGCTTTTGTCCTCAGAAAACAACTACTAACAAGATTCACAATACAGTTCACAATATTTGTGTAAGGTCCATTATTCTTTGAAGAAATATGAAAAAGTATTACTAGCTAATTGTATTACATTTTACATGCATTGGTTGGTTACTGTGTGTGAGTCATGATAATGATGCTAAAACATAGAAATGTGCATTGAAGAGTAAAGAGAGTGTCTGTTGTGTAATCCAGTACAGTAATAAGCACATATCAGGTTTTTTTTATATCGCACAATTTCAACCAATATGTTATAACAATTTATTACAGATTCATAAGACAATGTAATCCTAAATGTGATCCTTTATGAATCCAGTTATTACCTTATATTAGTGAATCGTTGACACAAGGATTTGATTTCCTTGTAGGAAAGAACACTTGAATATTGTTTAATAATAACAGAAACAAAAATGAAAAACGTGGAAACTTAAAAAGATTAACCAATCAAAAGTCGCATTTTGTCATCAGTTTTAGGTTACAACCATATCTTCTGTAAAACTCCATATGAAACGCTCCACAGTTATTCATGAATTGTCTTTAGTTGATACATACACTACATAACATTTTTACATTTATTTAACCGTTATTTAATTTACATGACCAAATGTATGTGGACACCTGCTCATCGAACATCTCATTCCAAAATCATGGGCATTAATATGAAATTGGTCCCGCTTTTGCTGCTATAACAGCCTTCACTCTTCTGGGAAGGCTTTCCACTAGATGTTGGAACATTGCTGCGAGGACTTGCTTCCATTCAGCCACAAGAGCATTAGTGAGGTCAGGGCGCTGATGTTGGGCGATTAGGCCTGGCTCGCAGTCAGTGTCCAAATTCATCCCAAAGGTGTCCGATGGGGTTGAGGTCAGGGCTCTGTGCAGGCCAGTCAAGTTCTTCCACACCAATCTCGACAAACTATTTCTGTATGGACCTCACTTTGTGCACGGGGGCATTGTCATGCTGAAACAGGAAAGGGCCTTCCCCAAACTATTGCCACAAAGTTGGAGCACAGAATCGTCTAGAATGTCATTGTATGCTGTAGCGTTAAGATTTCCCTTCACTGGAACTAAGGGGCCTAGCCTGAACCATGAAAAACAGCCCCAAACCATTATTCCTCCTCTACCAAGCTTTACACCACTCCAGCACTTACTTGGCATTGCTCATGTTGATCTTAGGCTTGTGTGCGGCTGCTCGGCCAAGGAAATTTCATGAAGCTCCCGACGAACAGTTCTTGCGCTGACGTTGCTTCCAGAAGCAGTTTGGAACTCGGGAGTGAGTGTTGCAACCGAGGACAGATGATTTTTACGCGCAACGCACTTTAGTACTCGGCAGTGCTGCTCGGTGAGCGTGTGTGGCCTACCACTTCGTGGCTGAGCCGTTGTTTCTCCTAGACGTTTCCACTTCCTAGCAGGACAGAAATTTGATGAACTGACTTGTTGGAAAGGTGGCATCCTATGACGGTGCCACATTGAAAGTCACTGAGCTCTTCAGTAAGACCATTCTACTGCTAATGTTTGTCTATGGAGATTGCATGGCGGTGTACTCAATTTTATACACCTGTCAACAACGGATGTGGCTAAAATAGCCGAATCCACTCATTTGAAGGGGTTTCCACATACTTTTGTGTATATAGTGTACATGTATTTGACACTGATCAGTGCAGAAATCTCTACAAGTACACGTCAACTAGCTCTCTAGCGTGTCTCTCTATTGTGATTCTTGTCTTCAACATGCCAAAATCACAATTACTTGAAATACTGTATGTGTCAGTAAAATTATACAGTTCTTCACATTTACAAGAAACTTTCCCAATCATCCGGTTGCATTATATTTTGTCTGTGGTAATATTTCTAAGAGTAGAGACTTTAGCATTGAGTTCAACATATAATAACTATGTCTGGTAATGATCATAGATTATATTAAAAGCATTACGAATGGAAAGATGGGAATGAGAATAGTGTTAAGTGTTAGGTCTCTCTCTACCTCTCCCTCTCTCTCTCTCTCTCCTCCAGAGATGGAGATTATAATGTCCCCAGTATGCTGGCTCTTCCTCCCCCTCTGGGCTGTATGAAAAATTCACCAGGCCTCCCCATTAGAGTCAGTTTGAATCAGAGAGCATGCACTTCTATGGCCTCCCTCCTGACACGTTCGCCACTCCGCGACTTAGTAACGCAAATGTTACGTTTAAAAAACACAAAAAAAATCACTGCTTTCTGGAATTTCTGACTCACCCCGACGGTATCAGGGTAGTAGTGTCATAGTGTCTCCTAACTCCCTCCACACACTTGCATGCACTACGGACATACGCACGCACACATGAACACACATACACACTTGTTAAAACCAGAGGCGTTGTACCCTTTTCCATCCAGCCTTTTCACACTTCTTGTGTGAAGCCTGACCTTCAGTTGAATGTGTGAGGGTGAGAGAGAGTGGGTAAGTGCTGTCCGGTGGAAGGCCTTCAGGACTACTAGGAATGGTACTCCCCTCCAAGCCTTTACATTATACAGTGTTTCCCAATGTGCACCCCTTTGGGTCCCCGGTACCAGGATTGGGAAACATTGCTTTAGATACTGATTCTGGATTCTGAGGATTTTTGGAGAGGTTGTGTCTAAGCAGTTGATATGGTTTTTAAGAAGTTATCGCAATAATCACAATCATTTTTAGAGTAGGCCTAAAGGCCGAAATATACTCCCAAAATGATGTCTGTGCAGCTGTTTCAAAACAGACAAGAATTGAAGGTTGGCATTTGTGAACGCACCTCTATGTGAGCTTATGTCTACATTTTAGAACTCAGAAATGGTATACCATGCACTGTAGGGTGGAGAAAACATGGGAAAGTTATGCTGCTTTGAAAATTGATAAACTTGTAAAACCACTTAGGAGACAAGTAGGAGAAAAAGCCCTTGAAATATTTTGCTGAGATTTTCACACGTACATCGTTTACACCTTCTTATTAAGCCTTAGCCACCCATTATCTGAGCCAATCATGGAAAGCCAGGAAGGACGCTGTCTTTCTCCCTATATAGCTCAGTGCTTTCTCCTTGGCTAAACAAGGCTCATCATTTAACATGTTTATTCATATTTACAGATCACATACAAGTTTCTTATTAAGGCTCATGAAAGTTCACATGTTCAAGAAGGCATTTCCGTTTTTTATTTCAATAGGCCCTACTGTAAAGTAGGAACTAGAGCCAAATGCACCACTTCCTGAATGTAGTCACATTTATACATTTATATATTTTACTTTAAAAGTAAAGTAAACGTATAATACAAGTTTTGCTTTTCGTTTAAAAAAAAAGTTAACAGACCATATATATTTATTGGGGAGATTTATAGTTAATCAAGTATCTTATATGGTACCAAATCTCTTAGACACTGCATCGTCCACTACTAGAAGGATAGTTATCTAATCTAAACCAAGGTGTGTTCAGTATTTTCCTCCCATCTCCATCTCCACTGCAGTTAGATGGACTGAGGGAAAAGCAACAATGTGGTCGACTGCATTGTGTGGGCCTTTTAGCAGTGAATTCCTCTCTGTCGCCCCTGGGCTGGCCTCCCCCTCCTGTGAACATATGAGGCGTGCCAGAGCGTGTGGCACTGGGAGCAAGGCCAGGGCCCCTCATTAAATATTACAGCCCTCTAAATGGATGGAGATTAGCCTCTGTGGGAATGTTAGGGGCTTAATATGCCCCCCGGCCAGAGAGAGGGGCTCCAACTCCACTCTGCTCCGCTCCATCCTTAGGAGGAGAGGAGAGTGCACACTCGCTGTGTGTGTGGGGTGTGGACATGAAGGGGGGGGGGGGGGTGTAAATGCATGTAATGGGGAGTAGTTTAGGGGAAAAGGGTTGGCAATAGTTTCAGGGGCTCGGTATAGGTTAGAGATGCTATGACAGCTCAGAGGCACTGTCTTCTTATAGTCTCTATACTATGTCTATAGTACATCACCACTTCTTATATGGAGTGAAGGCTAGTAGTCCTAAAACTTAGTCTTAATTAACTCTCATAATCATCTCTAGACAGTCTTAAAAGTCTTGTCCTCTCCAACACATCCCTAAATTCCAGTGTCATTCCCAGGAGGACGTGAATATGACTCTCGCTATTAAATCTGTTTTTACTTTCCCCGAACAGTTACACTCCCCAAGAAAAATGGCTTTAGCAGAATTGTAGATGCCTAGACTTAAACAGTTATACCAAAATCACTGTTTTCTGATCATCACCTCAGTTGACATTTAGGGCTAGATTCAATCCGGACCTCGGAAGAGCCGCGTTATAGCGTGATTGAAATGTAAAGGTCACTTCCGATTGAGCCAACATATGCAGTGTTTACCGTGAATGTAGTCTCCGCCACCCCCGGAACGTTGCCTTTAAATTTCAATTGCGCTATAGTGCAGATCTTCTGCAGTCCGGAATGAATCTAAGCCTAAATTGGATGGCAACCCTAACACCTGGGTTGCCTTACAGGTTATAAAGTTAGTAGATGGTCTATCAATGGATTAACACACATAACGATTGACTCTATGGGTGAATCAACGTGAGGAAAACATCTCTCCAAGGCACGTTAAGTAAATGACTGTACTTTTTAATTGCATACTGTTTTCTATGCCCTGTTATGTCAGCTCGACATTCTTATTGAATTATTGACGAGTTGGTTTTGTAGTTCACCGGGCCCGAAATGCTTTTACGGACGCGTGTGTGTGTGTGTTTTGAGGTCTTTGCATGAAAACCCCAGAGTGAATTATTTATAAGCACACATAGCCTTTGAAAATGGAAAAATATGAAAATAGGATCTCAGTATTTCCTTGTGAAAATGTTTGCATGTAATTGTTTATACTGTATGACATTACATTCATTGAGTTTGAGTGTCATCAACATGTTATTGGAAAATCAACTCTAATGTACTTTAATCAGCACATTATCCACAAGATATCCTGACAATATTATTTGACAAACATTTGGATTGTATGTTTACTTTCTGTTTATTTCGCTGCCAAGAAAATGCATTCTTATCCACTCCTTAGTATTAGGATAATGGATTTACAAACACATACACCACATATGGGCACACATACACATAAAAACACACACGCACATAGTCAACACACACACGCATTCCTATAAGGGTATTAGATTTACAAACACACACACCACGCGTGGGCACACATCCACAAAGAAAAAGAATGCACACACATAAGAGCACACACACATGCACACATAAGAGCACGCACACATACACAATCAACACACACAAAAACACACAAGCACTCTATGCCAGTGGGTAGGGACTAGCCTGAAAGATTGAAAGCAATTAAAACTATCATCTGCAGTGGCTGTGGGCAGGCCCGTGGCTGCGAGGGGGGAGCTGCCACTGTGCATCAGCCTCTCCGTCTCAGGAAACGCACAGCGACAGAAAGGAGCGCAGAGGAGGCCTTCTCCGAAACTGAGACGCATCGTTAGTCGTACACAAACTCAACGCATAGTAGCACCTCAGTGCTCCAGCAACCCTCCTGTAATGTCTGCTATAGCCCACACACCCCTAGGTTTCCGTTCAAGTTGAACACGTCCTATAGCTTGAGCAGCCCCTGAAGACAGCAGTCAGAACACTAGTTAACACACCAGTAGAGCTTCCTTGAATTATGACACGCAACAAGAGCCACACTCAACATAATGGCAATGTTCCATAGCTTTGCAGTAGTCATGTTTGCCCTCACTGTGGCAACACTTTTCTGACACAATGACAACATAGATGTTCCAATTAGCTCTGCGCTGGGACTTCCACTTTGTCTCTTAACTCCCGTAAAACCAAGCCCTCAAGTGTGACTGTAAGGGCCAAGTGAAAGAAATGGAATATGCTTGTAACCTCAAAGAGCATGGCATGTCTAGGGCAGCTTTCAAGCCCTTGGAGGTGAAATGGTTGAGCTGACATGTTTTCATGATGGTACTGTATATATATTTACCAGCAACAGGGAGAGCTAACCTAGTAGACCTGTATAGACAATAAAAGTAAGAAACATTTATTTTGTATTATCTGCTCCCTGCACAAGTCTAAAAGGTCACTTGGTATGAGCATGTACTGTGCACACTGAGAAACACACAACATGCACACAAGCACACACAGAACCAATCTGTCCAACCTGAATTGATGGAAATGACTCCAAGCTGTTCACCCGAACTTGGAGCTTTTTACCTGGGTTTAGATCCCCAGGAAATGGTGGCTGTCTGACTTAGTCTGTCTGGACCTCTAACAAGTCTCCTCAGGACAAGTCCACCCCTACATCATCAGCCACTGGAACTCTCTCTCTCTCCTCCATCTCTGTCTCTCTCGACCGATCGGCCCAGCCTGTCACTCTCGCTTAGAGTCGACATTAGCACCGGTGGTTTCCCTCTTCCTGGCTCGTCTTTTTTTCTCTCCCTTGTGCGTTTGAATACATATCCCCGTCCCTCTTTAATTTGACAGGGCCCTGTTTTGTCAGGCTGACAGGCCGATAGCAGGACACTAATAGGCCGCAGAGACCACCAGCAAAGCACCAGCCAGGGCAGCCCCTGCGGTGCCAGGCCAGATCACCCTCCACATCTCTCGGGGCGATGTGGGCATGGAGAGGGGGGTCGAGCGGGACAGAGGGCCAGCCTGGCTGGTCGAGCTGGTTAACCCTGTCACACTGGCCATAGCAGACTGGGCCAGACTCCCATACAGACACCCGTCACTGAGCCTCTCCAAACAGTGGGGTGAAAAGAGAAGCCAGTGGGGTGGGCGGGGGTCTGGTGACTGGGGCTGCCACTCAGAGCCAAGGCCTTAGCCATCATCAGAGATACTAGGCCTGATGTGGAGAGGGGGAGAAGGGTTAGTCTATTAGTCCCACTGTTTGTTTGGTGATGGAACCAGGGTGGAGCAGCTGGGAAGGGGCTGATGTGGTGGTGGTGGGGGTGGTGGTGGTGTGTGCCAGCCCCTCTAGGCTGCTTGTCTGCCTGACTGTGACCTGCTAGACTTTTATAAGGGTTAATTGGTAGGTGGGGGGAGCTTGGCTGTTTTGGTCTGGACAGGTACCCCAGAATAAGACAGTGGGTATTGTTTCCTTTGACAGGGCTAGTTGTTGCTAGATGACTTGAGGGCATTAAGACAAAAACATCCCAGTCAAATGTGGGTGCGCTCATGATCTCAAAATGCTGAAATGGATGACCCTATAATGAGGTTTCAAGAGTTTAAGGACCAGACATTGAAATTGATTTTGAATATTTATTGGGGAAATTGAATGGATGTGAGAAAGGATTCAGGGGAGGGGAATGAGAATGGACCTGATAAAGTCAAGGGCTGCAGATGAAGGATCCAGGGGGTGGACTTGGTTCGGGTTGACATCATCATCAGGCCGTGGTAGTTAAGCTGCTGTGGTGATGGCAATCCCCCCAGGAGATCCTTGGAAGACCCGAAGAGAGTCTATAGTGAACAAAAATATAAATGCAACACGTAAAGGGTTGGTCGCAGTACATCACACGGCCAAGCTTCCTGCCATCCAGGACCTCTATACCAGGCTGTGTCTGAGGAAGGCCCTAAAAATTTCCTAAGACTCCAGCCACCCAAGTCATAGACTGTTCTCTCTGCTACCGCACGCAAGCGGTGCCGGAGCGCCAAATCTAGGTCCAAAAGACTTAACAGCTTCTACATCCAAGCCATAAGACTCCTGAACAGCTAACCAAATGGCTACCCGGACTATGTGCATTGACTTCCCCCCCTCTCAGAAATGTTCCATGCGCACAAAATCATATTTCGCTCAAGTTTTGTGCACAAATGAGTTTACATCCCTATTAGTAAGCATTTCTCCTTCGCCAAGATAATCCATCCACCTGACAGGTGTGGCATATCAAGAAGCTGATTAAACAGCAGGATCATTACACAGGTGCACCTTGTTCTGGGGATAATAAAAATCCATTCTAAAATGTTCCGTTTGTCACATAACGCCACAGATGTCTCAAGATTTGAGGGAGCGTTCAATTGGTATGCTGACTGCAGGAATGTCCCACCATAGCTGTTGCCAGAGAATTTCATGTTAATTTCTCTACCAATGTCGTTTCAGAAAATTTGGCAGTAAATCCAACAGGCATCACAATCGCAGACCATGTGTAACCACACCATCTAGGTGCCTCCACATCCGGCTTCTTTACATGCAGGATCGTACAAGACCAGCCACCCGGACGACTGATGAAACTGTGGATTTGAATAAGAGAAGAATTTCTGCACAAACTGTCAGAAACTGTCTCAGGGAAGCTCATCTGCATGCTTGTCGTCCTCAACAGGGTCTTGACCGGACTGCAGTTTGGCATCGTAACCAACTTCAGTGGGCAAATTCTCAACTTCGATGGCCACTGCTGACTCACACAGCCTCAGTCACTTACTCACCTTGTCCACTGTGTGTGTGCCTCTCTGTGACATTAGCTAAACATCTAGCTGGCTAGCTCATCATGTCTCAGTCTAAACTGTACACTCAAAAATACAGAAAGGAGTGGGAATCAAACCCTGAATTCAAAGGCTGGTTGAAGCCATTTATTGGAGATGATACACGGGCATACTGCCTGTATTGTAAGGCTGATTTCTATGCCAAACTTAGTGATGTAAAAAAACACATGACAACTCAAAAACAAACTCAAAAAGCAAAGCCTTTGTTAAGGTTGCGTCAATCAAATCTGGCATCAGGACAAAAGGTGACACAGAGTCACTAAATAAGTTCTAAGTCTTTTATTCACTCAAGCAATAAATGGTAAATGCAATTTTCGTATATACGGGTTCACTGTAACACCACGCAGGGCAGAACAGAGAACTGGCCAACGCCTTAACAGTTTCTTCTTAAATACTCTGACAGAAGTAGTTCCCGCTTCTGAGCTAGCCTGTCAGAGTAGAGACCAGGTGTGGTTTAAACTTACCCAGCCTATCGGTGGCGCACAGGCTGGTCCCAGCCCCTTGGCGCTTCAGCTGTCCGGGGTTACTGAGGCCACAGGCTCAGTTCCTGTTTTTGTGTCTCAACCTAAAACTGACAGTCTGCTGTCTGCAACATTGTTTCCATGCATGTGTCAATAGCTTCAACATACTGTTCTCGCTCAAGGTTAATCACAGCCTTTCAGCTAGTCACACCATATGTTGCACAACCCACTGTATTGTTCCACAACTTGTCAGCCTTAGCTCAAACACATTCATGTGTAGCAAACAAAACATATTCTCAAACCTCACACCTTATAACAGTTCCACCCAAAACAAGCTGCCATTTATGGTTAAAAAAATTGACTCTGCAAAAAAGGCTGTGGCCACCATGGCATTAGCTATCGCTGAACACTGTTCCATGCTGGCATGTGATCTAGGAGAGAGGAATAACGTTGTGGGAGAGACAAAAGTAAAAAACACCCTAAATATGTTTAGAACTACAAATGAACTTTCTTCCTCTCCTACTGCGTCCATCACAATTACATGCACATGGCCAATTATGGAAATTAGGTGATGATGTAATTTGGCGACTTTTAGGACAGCCAATAGCTACTTTCCTTACTGAGGAGTTGGCTACACTGTGTGTTAGCAGCTAGCTACCTCGTTACAATTTAGGTCGTAGCTCATAAAAGTTTGTGTATTGTCTAAATACTGCTGGTTATGTAACGTTATCATTTGATAATGCTAACAAGGCAAGCTAGCTAACGTTATCTAACTAGCTAACTAACGTTAGCCTACAAATTGGATTTGCAAGTTAGTTCGTAGCTCACTTGTATGTATTGACTAGGGCAAAACTAAATAATGGATGCAGCTATGATGGTAGCTAACTCATGTCAGAGTCTGACTAATACAGTGAACTAGGAGCAACAAACCGTAATGGCGTCACCGGCCTGAATCTTATCCAATCTGAAGCTACAGTCAGTCTACATCTGTAAAGCATAGAATTTGAGTTTCCACTAGTTACCACAGCCACAAATTCATATCGTAATTTTTTTTTGTAGCTTTTTGATCTTAATTTAAGGTTAGGGTTAAGCATAAGGTTGTCAGTGTGGTTGAGGTTATGGTTAGGTTTTAAATCAATTTTAAGAAGATAAATTGTAGAAATAGGCGGCCTTTATGACTTTGTGACTGGTGTAACTAGTGACGACTTGCAATTAGCTTGACACTGCCCTGATGACACAGAAGACTTCATTGTCAAAGGCAATGTGTGTTATGTGAAAAGTTATTTGGGTTGTAAATTGCTTTTGCAAAAAGCTTAGTCCTTTCTTTATAACAAAATTAAATGTACCACTTGGCTGTCTGTTGTATCACCCTGTCACAGGCCCTCCCAGCTGCAGTTGTTCAAGAGATATCCAGTTTGCAGCAGAACATGCAATATTGAGAAGACCAGCAAGGGGACCCTCAGCATCAGGCAGACATGCCCTCACTGTGAGCATTCCTATAAATGGCACAGGGAGGACACTTGAATCAGGTTGGTGACATTTGACCTGTTCCAAGGTCAAAACAGTTTTGAGTTGTCCCAATTCACCTTCATAACCTAGCGTGGTGGAACCAGCCTTATCGCTGCCTTTACAATTCTATTTCACTTCACATATCATGGTATCTTAAGTAAAATAGAGAGGTGAATGCAGCGATCAGGTTGGCTCCCCCATGCTAATTATAACCACCATTGATCATGTAATCAGTGCTCTTTGTGTGTGACCGACCAGTATCTTTGAGGGGCCAGGAGCTGATCTACGCTGATATGACCATCTATAGGGCGCTGGAAAAGACGTTACCTCCAGCCTCACCTCTTGCCTGCTCACCAATGGTCGTCAATGGAGAGAACAGAATCAGGTAGGTTTAGTCTGACCTGTTCCAACTTCAACATAGTACGTATATGTTTGTTTGTCAGATATCACCTATCCAAACTGCCATTGGTAATAGGAACACTGACGATGTGTGTGTGTGTGTTCACAGATGAGTCTATGGAGCCAAGACATGGAGACTTGCAAGATGATGTGATGGAGTCCTGACCAGCAGACAGGCTTGATACTGATGTCTCTAAATGGAGAGAGACCTGGCACTCAACATAACATTTTTACTAGACACATCTTTCACTTGTGTTGTCTTTTTAAAATTATTTAATTGAATGGTATCAGTCAATATGGGGAGGAAGAAACCCTGTGTATTCTGGACAAGGATCGGGGAACTCCTGTTGTATACGGGACACCACACAGGAAGGTATGACCACACTGACATGTTTGCCAAGGTAGCCCCATTACCACCAGAGAAAATGGAGATGGGCACAGTATCTGCAGTACCAGTCAAAAGTTTGGACACACCTACTCATTCAAGGGTTTTTCTTTATTTTTACTATTTTCTACATTGTAGAATAATATTGAAGACATCAAAGCTATGAAATAACACATGGAATCATGTAGTAAACAAAAAAGTGTTAAACAAATCCAAAAATATTTTAGATTCCTAAAATATAGCCGCCCTTTGCCTTGATGACAGTTTTGCACACTCTTGGCATTCTCTCAAGCAGCTTCACCTGGAACCCTTCCCAACAGTCTTTAAGGAGTTCCCACATATGCTAACCACTTGTTGGCTGGTCTAATGTCCATTGCTTGTGTTTCTTGGCCTAAGCAAGTTTCTTCTTATTGGAGTCCTTTAATAGGGATTTCTTTGCAGCAATTCGACCATGAAGGACTGATTCATGCAGTTTCCTCTGAACAGTTGATGTTGAGATGTGTTTGTTACTCTGTGAAGCATTTATTTGGGGTGCAATTTCTGAGTCTGGTAACTCTAATGAACTTATCCTCTGCAGCAAAGGTAACTTTCCTGTGGCGGTCCTCATGAAAGCCAGTTTCATCATATTGCTTAATTGTTTTTCAAATCAAATCAAACTTTATTTGTCACATGCGCCGAATACAACAAGTGTAGACTTTACGGTGAAATGCTTACTTACAAGCCCTTAACCAACAGTGCAGTTCAAGAAGAGTTAAGAAAAATATTTACCAAGTAGACTAAAATAAAAAGTAACACAATAACGATGCTATATACAGGGGGCACCGGTACCGAGTCAGTGTGCGGGGGTACAGGATAGTTGAGGTAATTTGTACATGTAGGTGGGGGTGAAGTGACTATGCATAGATAATAAACAGCGAGTAGCAACAGTGTACAAAAGTGAGGGGGGGGTGGGGGTAAATGTAAATTGTCCGGTGGCGATTTTATAAATTGTTCAGCAGTCTTACAGCTTGGGGGTAGAAGCTGTTGAGGAGCCTTTTGGTCCTAGACTCGGCGCTCTGGTACCGCTTGCCTACCACTGTTGTGTCATCAGCAAACATAATGATGGTGTTGGAGTCGTGTGTGAACAGGGAATACAGGAGGGGACTAAGTACACGCCCCTGAGGGGCCCCAGTGTTAAGGATCAGCATGGCAGACGTGCTGTTTCCTACTCTTACCACCTGGGTGAGGCCGGTCAGGAAGTCCAGGATCCAGTTGCAGAGGGAGGTGTTTAGTCCCAGAGTCCTTAGCTTAGTGATGAGCTTCGTGGACACTGTGGTGTTGAACGCTGAGCTGTAGTCAATGAACAGCATTCTCACATAGGTGTTCCTTTTGTCCAGGTGAGAAAGGGCAGTGTGGATTGCGATTGAGATTGCGTCATCTGTGGATCTGTTGGGGCAGTATGCGAAATGGTGTGGGTCTAGGGTGTCCGGGAGGATGCTGTTGATGTGAGCCATGACCAGCCTTTCAAAGCACTTCATGGCTACCGACGTGAGTGCCACGGGGCACTAATCATTTAGGCAGGTTACCTTCGCTTCCTTGGGCACAGGGACTATGGCGGTCTGCTTGAAACATGTAGGTATTACAGACTCGGCCAGGGAGAGGTTGAAAATGTCAGTGAAGACCCTTGACAGTTGGTCCGCACATGCTTTGAGTACACGTCCTGGTAATCCGTCTGGCCCAGCGGCTTTGTGAATGTTGACCTGTTTAAAGGTTTTGTTCACATAGGCTACGGAGAGTGTTATCGCACAGTCATCCAGAACAGCTGGTGCTCTCATGCATGCTTCAGTGTTGCTTGCCTCGAAGCGATCATAAAAGGCATTTAGCTCGTCTGGTAAGCTCGCGTCACTGGGCAGCTCGCGACTGGGTTTCCCTTTGTTGTCTGTAATAGTTTTCAAGCCCTGCCACATCTGACGAGCGTCAGAACCGGTGTAGTGGGATTCAATCTTAATCCTGTATTGACGCTTTGCTTGTTTTATGGTTCGTCTGAGGGCATAGCGGGATTTCTTATAAGTGTCAGATTAGTCTCCCACTCCTTGAAAGCGGCAGCTCTAGCCTTTAGCTTGATGCGGATGTTGCCTGTAATCCATGGCTTCTGGTTGGGATATGTACGTACAGTCACTGTGGGGACGACGTCGTCAATGCACTTATTGATGAAGCCGATGACTGCGGTGGTGTACTCCTCAAAGCCAATGGATGAATCCCGGAACATATTCCAGTCTGTGCTAGCAAAACAGTCCTGTAGTGTAGCATTCGCGTCATCTGACCACTTCCGTATTGAGCGAGTCACTGGTACTTCTTGCTTTAGTTTTTTCTTGTAAGCAGGAATCAGGAAGATAGAATTATGGTCAGATTTGCCAAATGGAGGGCGGGGGAGAGCTTTGTATGCATCTCTGTGTGTGGAGTAAAGGGGTTATAGGATTTTGTTTTTCTCTGGTTGCACATGTGACATGCTGGTAAAAATTTGGTTAAACTGATTTGTTTGCCTGCATTAAAGTCCCCGGCCACTAGGAGCGCTGCTTCTGGGTGAGCATTTTCTTCTTTGCTTATGGCCTTATAGAGTTGGTTGAGAGCGGTCTTAGTGCCAGCTTCGTTCTGTGGTGGTAAATAGATGGCTACGAATAATATAGATAGTGTGGTCTACAGCTTATCATAAGGTACTCTACCTCAGGCAAGCAATACCTCGAGACTTCTTTAATATTAGACATCGCACACCAGCTGTTATTGACAAATAGACACATGCCTTGTCTTACCAGAGGTAGCGTCTCTGTTCTGCCGGTGCATGGAAAATCCCGCTAGCTCTATATTGGCCGTATTGTCGTTCAGCCACGTCTCGGTGAAACATAAGATGTTACAGTTTTTGATGTCCAGTTTGTAGGATAATCTTATTCGTAGGTCATCAATTTTATTTTCCAATGATTGCACGTTAGCAAGAAGAACGGATGGCAGTGGGATTTTACCTGCTCGCCTACGGATTCTCAGAAGGCTGCCCGATCTGCGGCCCCTTTTCCTGCATCTTTTCTTCACGCAAAAGGTGTGGATCTGGGCCTGTTCCATTGAAAGCAGGATATCCTTCTCGTCGGACTCGTTAAAGGAAAAAGTTTCTTCCAGTCCGCGGTGAGTAATCGCAGTTCTGATGTCCAGAAGTTCTTTTCGGGCATAAGACACGATAGCAACAACATTATGTACACAATAAGTAAAAAAATAAGTTACACAAAAAAACTAACAAAATAGCACAATTGGTTGGGAGAATGTAAAACGTCAGCCATGTTCTTCGGCGCCATCTTTTCTATAAGTGCGACTGCACTTGAAGAAACGTTCAAAGTACTTGAAATGTTCCAGATTATCTGACTTTCATGTCTTAAAGTAATGATGGATTGTCATTTCTCTTTGCTTATTTGAGCTGTTCTTGCCATAATATGGTCTTTTACCAAATTGAGCTATCTTCTGTATACCACCCCTACCTTGTCACAACACAACTGATTGGCTCAAACGCATTAAGAAGGAAAGAAATTCCACAAATAAACTTTTAACAAAGTACACCTGTTAATTGAAATGCATTTCAGGTGACTACCTCATGAAGCTGCTTGAGAGAATGCCAAGAGTGTGCAAAGCTGTCATCAAGGCCAAGGGTGGCTACTTTGAAGAATCTCAAATATAAAATATATTTTAATTTAACACTTTTTTTGGTTACTACATGATTCCATAGTTTTGATGTCTTCACTATTATTCTACAATGTAGAAAATAGTGAAAATAAAGAAAAACCCTTGAATGAGTAGCTGTGTCCAAACTTTTGACTGATACTGTATATCGGCTGGGAATTACAGTGAAAGGTGCACATTGTTATATTAGCAGAACACTGCTTCTATGGTATTATGTAAAGGGTTGTTTATTCTACATGGACCTGTTACTACATTTGAAACTTATCAAAAAGCTTAGTTTAGAATATCTACATGAATTCAGTAATTGCATTCTTCTCATATTACTCTGACCCATTCAAAGCTTCCTCCGGCATCTCACCGTACATCTGCCTGTAGTTACTAAACTCAACCTGCAGGAGGTTTGTTTGTTGTGATTGAGTGGGGGGAAACAGCTCCGGGCAAGGTTCTGACAGATGGGTGTGTCTTGGTGTTGGCAAGGATACACCCAAGAAACACCCACATCAAACCACACCCCCAACCCAACTCACGTTTGGCTTCTGTCATGGCCGCTAGCGTTTCTTGAGGAGCAAGACAAAAAATTAGGCCAAATCAGCAGGTACAGTTCCCGTTTAACACCCTATCAAGACCGTTTTTCAGTGATTTCATCATTAGAGCTGTAGATAATAGTCCGAATCTACCGCACACCCAGAGTTGATTAGTGAAGGTACTTAAGTCAAAAGGCAAAGTCTCTGTAAACTGTACAAACCAAATTGGTTGGCTACAGTGTTTCAAAACGTGTGATTCTAACATTCAGTCTAGTAAGCTGGTGAGGATCACTGACCTTCAATTTCCTAAGAGAGAGACAAAGAAAGAGAAAGAATAAAGATAGAGAGATGACAGGTAGGCAGAGGGGACAGCTTCAGTGGCAAGGGATTTCCCCAGGTCTGCATTGTGAATTATTAAGGTTTGCTAATACTTCATAAATCCCCTCTTTGTCCTGTCGATTACCGGCCTGTCACATCCGCTCGCCATGCAGAGACTGTCACCCGCTTCATCCGAATGACAGAAGTTAAACTGTGTTCCTTCCAGAGGAGATGGGGGTTGGAGGGAGGAGGGGGAGGGAGGGGGGCAACAGCACTCTGCAAGTAGGCCCCAGGGATGGAGGGATGGCTTGGGATGTGGAGTTTATGAGGGCCCAGTGTGTGTGCATGTGTGTGAGAGTGTCAGAGAGTGTGTGTATCTCTGTGAGTACAGCGAATTATAACAGTATATTTGTGTGCATCTGTGTGTGTGTGTGTGTGTGTGTGTGTGTGTGTGTGTGTGCGCATTGGTGTATATGAGTGATTCTATGGGCCCCCGTACTGGAGTTGCTTATCTTTTCCCCATGCACCCCCCTACCACCAGTAATCTCCCCCATCTTACCCCCTTCCTCCTCCACCCTTCCTCCCAAAACAGCAAGCCTCGCCTCAGTGCGTGCCTGGCGGACTCTCTCCGCGGTCTTCGACAGCCGAGCTGGTCGTTGCCCCGAGCACTGAGGAGCTGTCGCCACTCGTTAGCGTCGCATCTCCGACCCAGAGTCCCGCATGCCTGCTCCTTGATTAGAGTGAGGTGGAGGGGTGTGGGGGGGGGGGACTCAGCCCCCCAGAGCTGCTTTTTATGATCAGTGATTTGGTCAATTGGCCTGGCAACTCCAATCCCACGGAAGGTCAATGGTGGCTCAATGGACCAGTCATAGAAGGCAGGCTGTCACACACATGGGGCGAGTGTGTGCGTGAGTATGTGTGTGCACACGTGGAGGACTGAGAGGATCGATGTAAGTACGTTTTGAACTAAATTCCACAACAGTAGAGATTCAACTCAACATTGAATCAGAAGAAATGGATGCACAAGTAGGCCTAGACAAGTAAGTACACTCAATGTACAAATTCACAACCAAAAACACATACATTCACAAGGGCATAGCGACACAGTGTATACCAACAAACACAGTAACCTACTCACATACATGTGCACTGCCTTGAATAAGCAATATGCAAATAAGCATACAACAGACATTCATAAACAGATACATTTCTTTCAAATCTAAAGAGGGTTCTGTTCATGCATATCCATTTGAAAGCACACTTAGGAAACATGGTTAGGAAACATGGCTAAGAAACATGGGGGTTCTATTATAGATATGATTAAACGTCACATTCCGAAACAATATCAATTGGACATTCTTTTCAGTCAACACAACAACACAGTTAGGGTTGTCTTTCTTAGCTTAGAAACTGACAAACTTGCCACTCTAAGGTGATGCATGTGTGGTCCAGTGTTTGCAGCTGCTGATCCTGGCACACGTATGCCAGAGTCGACATGTGTTCGAATCTGGCCCACTGCCCTTTCACTCACCCTGTCTTTCCAACACTGTTTTAGCTCTTCAATTAAAGCTCAACAATTACGAAAAGAGTGGGACCCCCCCACTGCTTCAAAAATACCTTTTTAAAAAATGGACACACAGAGAGGTACAGGAGATAGCCTATACTCTATCTGGTCAGACTCCTAAACGAAAGCAGATTATATTTTTTGCAAAGACATCAAAATTATTGTAAAAGCAAAGTAACCCAGTGTTTTATAGACAAGTCATTCTAAGAACATGTAATAATGCTGGTGTTGGTAGGACTGTCTGACCTTGTAATGAATTTTAGATAGTCATCTGTCTGCCTGTCTGCTCATGGTGGCCAGGTCACTGAGTCGAGAGACCCCCAGGGGCAACAAATACTGTTGCACACTGCCCGTGATGTCATTTCCTATATGCCTTGCCCTGGGCACAGCTGTCCATCTCTGACCAATTTCTCTGCCCAAAGGGAGGATGACTCGCCCCACGGACCACACACACACACACTGTCCATCTGTTTAGGAGTGTCCTTCAACTAATTGGCAGGTCTGATGGATTCTCAATTCAGGACTCACGTTTGGATGATTCTAGCCGTGGTCAGTTTTAGCTTTAAGAAAAAGGTATAGAGAATTGTGTTGATCCCTTTCAGCTCCACTTTTGAGTTAGCACCGAATCGCTAACTTGCTAAGAAGGTAAAGATGTGAAGGAGCCAAGCCGAACTTGAAAATATGTTTGAATTAAACCTATCCGCTAGCTTTATGATGCCTGCCTTAAAGTATGAGCACTAACTACAACCATGATAGAGATACGACTAGCTTACTAGCCAACTATCGTACACAGAACAGACAATAACATTTGCCAAGGTAAGTTTTGCACAGAGCCAATAGCTAAGTGGGTGTGTGGGTCTTTCCACAAATAGAGTGCCTTTTGTGTCCCTTTGATATTTAAAGTAGAAACTGTTCACCAATATTGTATTTTTTGAAAGGCCTGTTATATTAAAGGATGTGCCCTTTAAATTGCCAGAGCTTACCCATGATGTTGCACAACGTTTTAAGTCAAGTCATTGTTTTAGTCAAAGTGTGATATATTTGGGCTTGAAATGACAAATCCGAACTGCCCACTTTGTGCAAATCCGTGTGAATCTGGGGTCTTTTCCTATGATGACATACATGTTCTTTTCAGCCTACGTTTTCTTACCAGGGCTGGATTTTATTTGAATGTTACCACAGTTATTCCTCTTCGTGACTGAGACTAGCCAAACAGCCTTGTGTCCACTTGGCCGCCTGAGCCATGGAGCAAATTAAAATAGGGTGTGCATGCAAACGTATGTTTTTGTATGGTAGTAGGTCCCAGGCTCACCGGTTTGTGTCAAGAACTGCTACGTTGCTGGGTTTTTCCCACTCAACAGTTCCCCTTATTCCAGTTTCCATCACCCAAAGGACATCCAGCCAACTTGACACAACTGTGGGAAGCATTGGAGTCAACATGGGCCAGCATCCCTGTGGAACACTTTCAACACCTTGTAGAATCCAACGAATTTAGGCTGTTGTGAGGGCAAAGGGGGGGGGTGCAACTCAATATTAGGAAGGTGTACCTAATGTTTGGTATACTCAGTGTTTATATCTTGGCATATATGTTGTAATAAAATAGCATTTTGCCATCTCCCTCCCCCCAAGATGAATGGTTTTGACCACTAAATTTTTGCTTCACTACACGCTCCACTACTTTGATTGGTGTAACGTTAGCTAGAAACCACAAGTGTCAATCCAGATAATGAAAAGGCACTGGCGCAAGAAAATTTAAGGAACTTATAGTTACTTGTCATTTGTGGTGTGCATGATCATGAACAAAGTCATTGTAGCCTATCATTTCACTTCCCCTGTGAGAACCATGAGCACTGACTGCCTTGGCTTTGCTGTGCCGCAGCCGAAGACTGCCAACCACTTGCCAGCAAAGGTTGGACTGTGTCCATTACAATCTTTCAATAGTTACAGTGCCTTTGGAAAGTATTCAGACCCCTTGACTTTTTCCACATTTTGTTAGGTTACAGCCTTATTCTAAAATTTATAAAATAGTTTTTTCCCTCATCAATCTGCACACAATATCCTATAATGACGAAGCACAAACAGAATTTTAGAAAATGTTGCTAATTTATAAAATAAAAAAAGGAAATATCACATTTACATAAGTATTCAGACCCTTTACTCAGTACTTTGTGGAAGCAACTTTGGTGCGATTACAGCCTCGAGTCTTCTTCTTGGATATGACGCGCACCTGTATTTGGGGAGTTTCTCCCATTCTTCTCTACAGATCCTCTCAAGCTCTGTCAGGTTGGATGGGGAGCGTCGCTGCACAGCTATTTTCAGGTCTCTCCAGAGATGTTTGTGCGGGTTCAAGTCCGGGCTCTGGCTGGGCCACTCAAGGACATTCAGAGACTTGTCCCGAAGCCACTCCTCTGTTGTCTTGTTTGTGTCCTTAGGGTCGTTGTCCTGTTGAAAGGTGAACCTTCGCCACAGTCTGAGGTCCTGAGCGCTCTGGATCAGGTTTTCATCAAGGATCTCTCTGTACTTTGCTCCGTTCATGTTTGCCTCGATACTGATTAGTCTCCCAGTCCCTGCCACTGAACAACATCCCCACAGGATGATGCTGCCACCACCATGCTTCACCGTAGGGATGGTGCCAGGTTTCCTCCAGAAGTGACCCTTGGCATTCAGGCCAATCTTGGTTTCATCAGACCAGAGAATCTTGTTTCTCATGGCCTGAGAGTCCTTTAGGTACCTTTTGGCAAACTCCAAGCGGGCTGTCATGTGCCTTTTATTGAGGAGTGGCTTCTGTCTGGCCAATCTACCATAAAGGCCTGATTTGTGGCGTGATGCAGAGATGGTTGTCCTTCTGGAAGGTTCTTTCATCTCCACAGAGAAACTCTAGAGCTCTGTCAGAGAGACCATTGGTTTCTTGGTCACCTCCCTGACCAAGGCCCTTCTCCCCGATTGCTCAGTTTGGCCGGGCGGCCAGCTCTAGGAAGAATCTAGGTGGTTACAAACATCTTCCATTTAAGAATGATGGAGGCCACTGCTTTCTTGGGGACCTTCAATGCTGCAGAAATCGTTTGGTACCCTTCCCCAGATCTATGCCTCAAACACAATCCTGTCTCGGAGCTCTACGGACAATTCCTTAGACCTCAGGGCTTTGTTTTTGCTCAGACATGCACTGTCAACTGTGGGACCTTATATAGACAGGTGTGTGAATTTCCAAATCATGTCCAATTAATTGAATTGACCTTTAGAAAATATGCACATTTTCTCTAACACTAAATATACTAATATGTATACATAAGGAAAGTGAAATCTTATAGTCATTTTATAAATAGACTATTTATACATTTCAAGCCTTATTCATACAGTTTTGTTGAATAGGTAATGCAAAAGGCACTCCATTGGTGGAATGTCCCATGTTTTGTATTGTTTTCTATTACTATAATTACTATAACTGATTTGAGAAGAAAAAAAAAATCCAGTCATTTTCATTGAGGTCAGCTATACATCACATAGTTTTACTATTTACCTCATATGGAGTACAGGGAACACACAATACCTGCTAAACAACAAAACTGTATCAGATCGATAAAATATGATAATCCTACAAAATACTGTCAGCGCGAGGGCGCTCACTTTACAAAATAAAAGTTAGCCCTCGCTTACAAAAGTCGTTGCTGTGTCACTGTTAACATACAGTAATCCATGTCATACAATAATAAGGGACAGATTTCTCCTCCATTAAGAATGTGACACGTGCAGCCAAAGTGTACTTTGAGAGGACACACAGAGGAGAGTGAGAAAGGCAGATAGAGGGAGAGAGTATGGGGGATAGAGACATGACCGCCCTCTAGCTATAGCTTCTCGACTTGTTTATTTGCTAAAGGGGTGTGGGGTTGAACATATGGTATGCTAAAACATGGACTTGTAGTTCGGAAGGCCACAGGACCCCAGGGAGTAGAGCTGAGGGAGCCAAGGGGGCCTGGGTGATTGGACCCTGTCTCCCTCCATTCATCCCGCTTGGCTAGCCAGGGCCAAGGCTGCCTCTACTCTTGCTCAGAGAACCACAGCCATAGCTGCAGTCTCCTCTCTCTACTAACTCCCACAAGCCCCCGCTCATTGCCCGCTGCTCCCCAGCTGATCCCCCCACGCCACGCCGCTGCAGGTAACACCCAGGGACGGGGGGGTCGCCGGGGGGCTGGGGCAGTGGTTGCAGCTGGGACATACACTGACACCATCCAGGCTTCTTGTTCCCAAGAGTGTGAGGGCAAGAGGTTGCATCGCACTGAGCTCTGGTGCTAAGGGTAGAAGGGCATGGTCATGGACATGCTGGTGGTGCTGTATCCCCCAAAGGCTACCAGATATTTGGTGAGCATTACAACTGTATGTGAGGTAGACTAGTGTAATATGGTCATGGATATCATTTCTCGTGGACAGATGCACGTAACATAAATGGTAGTATCATCTTTCGACAGACTGTGGGATGCGACGACTAACGAGGAACTTTGTACTGGTAAACAGATTTTTCGTCACAGATCATTAGAACAAATCATGATTTCGCAGGTGCTCGCATATTTAGAATTTTGGAAGGGGAGGGGACATTTGGCCCGTAGACTTACCTGAAACTTGTTGAGTTTCCGTTTAGAGGGGTGGAGACTTTGCATGTTGCGTTAGTATATTTTCTAACACGTCTCCCCCGCAGAACTTAATTGAGCATCTGATGCAATTAAGCAAGATTTTAGTTGGGTGTCCGAGATGATCATACATATAATGTGCCTGTGGTTTGGGAATCCAATATGTACATCCTAGTGATATTTAATGAGTGCATTGCCAGTATGTTTCATTTTGGAAGTAGTGAAGGAGGATAGGAGGCACATGTAAAAACATTTACCTTTGAATTCAATATCAACTCACGGCCAATGTTTTGGCTGCTGGGCCTTTTTCAAGGGATGCTGTTGAGAAGAAACTCAATGACATTCATAGCCAAATCAGACACTAAGACACTGGCATGCAGTATACAGATCAGTGCATTTAGATACACACACTGCACACACACCCTCCAGGTCATTGTGTTTACAGACTCACACACTCTGGGATAAAGCTGTTAATGTAATGTATTCACATACCCTGCAATAATGGGCATGCACACACACATACAAGCACACACACGCATCCTGTAGGTCAGTGACTTTATGGGCACACACACACACTCACATAAACACACACACCCCCTGCAGGTCAGTGATTTGACTGACAGGTGCTTTGATGCTCCGTGACAGGATCTGCTGCTTCCCTTCATTTCCACTTCCTTTTCTCCCGTCAGGTGACACCCCCACAGGTGCCATGACAACCGAGACCCCGCCTCCTTGGGGTGTGGATGGGGGGCAGCTGGTAACCATGGGTGGAGACTGACACGATGAGCTGAACCAAGAGACGATGCACCAGCTGCTTCCCATCACTGTCTGACAACACAGGAGCATGTCTCTGTGTCTCTGGACAATGACAGATATATCAATGTCGCTAAGAGTAATACTAACAGTTAACTTTGTCTGTTAGACCATGGTTGACCGACATCTCAATCAAAAACAGAATGATATTTACCTTCACCTATTCCAATGGAGGGTCATGTAAACTGTGTTCATCTTGTTAAATGTATTTTGTATTCACTCAGGAGGAATAGAAGGGCATCAAAATCTGGAGAGAAAAAGAAACCAGTCATATACTCAGTCATGACTGCACTTTGACCTTTGCCCTTTTCAGAGATAAACCAAGCTCACTTCTGAGGCTGCTTTTTTAAAAGTTTGGACCGTGTCCATCACTCATCTTTCCTTCCTGGTATAATTGTGTGAGGGCATTTGAGTGGAAAACTGAAAATGTTTCAATCCTCCTGCTTTATGCTCCCAGGGCTGTTTGCTTCCTTCACTCCCATTACAGCCTGGTCTCATAGATTAGACGTAACATTGTAAACTTAAATCTGGGACACTCAAATTAGCATGATATGTTACGTTTGGTATGGTTACATAAGACAGAAGGTCACTTAAGGCAAAAACAAAAGTAGGGTAGTTGGTCAGGGTGGATGGGTAGGCATATAAGGCGAACATCCACAAATGAATACATACCATACGAAACGTAACACACTAATTGGAGTGTCAGATTTACATTTACTATGTTATGTCAACCCCTGAGTCCAGGTTGTCCTCTAAGGGCCTTTCGCCTTTAAGGAAGACAGGATGTCACTGTCACTACTGACTGACCTCAACGGTAGGGTCAGATGGATCTGTCAGCAGCAAAATGACTGGTAAGAGTTTCACCATGCTTCCTCTGAGCATTCCAAGGTATAGCGAATATACATAGGAAATAGGAGATGTTCTAAGAGTCTTTACACTGTTTTTAATGTGTTTATATTACAATATCTATCCAATCTTTTGGCAAGAATAATGTTGACCTGTTATGAATTTAAGAGCTGTGCAAGGAAGCAACCAATGTCTTTTAGTGTAAATGACAACTATGTTTTCTACTGGGTAACACATATATGGTGTGCTGTACACTTGCTATGCAACAACTCAAGCTACTTACACAACCTACTTTTAGACACTGGATTGTGATATATTATGTTACATACAACCATTATGTATTACCACATAATTAGCTAGATGAAACTATTCCAAGCCTTAGTTAGCTACTGATTTTCTGTTAAAACGAATATTAACATTAAAGGATATACTGAAGTAACAAAGAAAGACACCAAAGGCATTTGGTGGCTGTGTGTTGGTAGAGCTGGGGATGGATGTTAGGAGTTGATCTCCTTTGAAAACAACGGGAAGGAAGAGGGACGGGCTGTTCAATAATTGATTGTGGCTGAGAGCGATATGAGTTTACTTAATGTGCCTGGCAGCGCAGGGCTAAGAAAGGAGCTGTTAGCTATTCCACCCCAGGCCCTAAACCCAGGCACTGGAAAAGGGAAAAGGCTTGAGGACTGAACACTCACCTGGGCAAGAGGTAGGTCATCCGTTAGTGCTGCAACTATTACCCATCCTCCACCCATCTTTACATCCACAATCCATTTTGTAAGTGTGTATATGGAGAGCCTGTGAGTGTGTGTGTGCTTGTGTATGCGTGTGCTTTTATGTCATGAATGTGCGCATGTGCGCGCTTGCATGCACGTGTGTGTGTGCGTGCGTGCGTGTGTTTGGCAGGGGCTGCACAGCTGGATCTCCCCAGCAGCGGTGTTGTAGCTGCCCCCAGGTTCCTTTCTCTAAGTCTTAATAGAGTGCTCCTGTCAGCCTCCCCAGATGCTTCTCCATAAGGACACTCACTACACCAGCACAACTCTCTCAACTCATGTCTACTTCTCATTGGTACATTTCTTTACAGCTCTGAAGCAATCTCAACTCCAAACGTGAACCAAAAGCCTAAGCCAAACACTACAATGGCTGTTTGGGAAGACACACTAAAAAAAGTGTATTTCAGCTGTACACTAAACACGGAACCGATCCAATTATAACATATCGCAGTGAAAGATGAAGATATTAGGCGATAGAACCATGGGACTAGATCCAAGAATTCAAGATACAACCGCACACATAAGATAGTGGAAACACTATCAATGTCATACCCCCTGTCTCGGTCCCTTTAGTGTAGACAAGTTGTGAGTTCAGCCTAAAGAGGTTTAAGGGGATGGGATATACTGTATACATTGAGTTCTCTACAGTGCCAGACAATGTATAGACTTGGCCTCAACATGGGAAACTGACATTCCCTCCCAAGTGTCCCCACTGTTGGAGTAAGAAAGTCTCTCTTTCTCTCTCTCTTTCGGAAAACTGACATCGCCTCCCAAGTGGAAGCAAAGGATCTCTCTCTCTTTCTCTAACTCCCTCTCTCATTCTCTCCCTCTTCTCTATCTCACCCTCTCCTCTCGTTCCTCCTGATTTGCCAGACATCCTCTTCCCTCTGCTGTCACATTTGGTACAGATGGTTAGGCCCTATGGAGTGGCCTGTCAGTCTCCATTTGCCCAGCGCAGTGTGACAGCGGGCCTGATGGCTCGTGAAGGGCCCCCGACTCCCCCAGACACACGGACACTGACATTTTCTCAAAGGGGCCCGCACACGCCTCCACACAGCCAGATACTGTAGGAGAGAAATGAAGAGAACCTGGAGTTGACTCTGAGCCAGCCACAGGCTAAGAGAGAGAGAGAGGGAGAAATAAAGAGAGAGAGGGAGAGAGAGAGAGAAGGAGGGATGGGTGAGAGAGGGAGGGCTGGAGACAGGGAGTTGGGATGGGAGGTAAAGAAGAGAGAGAAAAGGAGAAAGAGAAATTGTGAAATAGAAGGGTTGGGAGAGAGAGGAATTGGAAATATAGTGAGGGAGAGAGAGGGAGGGAGGGAGATGGACAGGTCTGAGCTGTCAGATAAGGCACGCATCAGTCATTGCCTGTGGATGTGATCTCACAGCTCACGTCAGTAACCAATCCAGTGCCCCTGTGCCACTGCACTAATCACTTCCATGGGAGGCTGCACTGAGTCGTGTATCAGGCAGCCCGGCCGGCCAGGCAGCGTGTGTGTGAGGCCAAGCGGAGGAGAATGAGCCCCCGACCACCCTCAGACGCACTTCCACCTGACATACCCGTTTACTCATACACACAGTCAGTACACAATCATGCACACACACAGTCAAACTCAGTAGATACACACACAGGCAGAGTGTCATATGTACATGTGTGTGCATGCATACACACATACATGGACAAATACAAACACAAACAGACTTATTTTAACTATAGATTATGGCCAATATTTGTTATGATTAATGATATTTTAATAAATTGTTTATTAATATGGAATTTGTCTGAAATTATCTGAAATGGACAAACCTCTAAAGAGAATAGCCTATAACCACAAAACTGAGAGCATAGCAAAATCAACAAGACCAAATGAAAATAAAAGTCCTAAAAAGGAGGAAAAATAAGAAATGTGGATTCTAACAAGTAGCCTATTGTCTGTTTGTTAGCTACTGCACGCCTCAGCGCAGCAGCAAAGATTCTCTATTTTCCAATCTCTCTCATGCGGAACGATTTGACACATAAACTGACAAATGTGGAGAAAATCCCTACACGAAGATTGACCGCTTTGTTTCCCGTCTTATCTCGTTGTTTAGCTCCCCATTCATTTCACCTTTCTCTTTGATATTGTTGGGATTTGACGTTTACTTTTAATCTATTGTCATTGACAAAGACTGACACTTTCCACCAATTTCAGCATCGTACCCTGATGATGAAATCTTCCTTTGAACTACAATAGAAGAAAAAAAAACAACAATGACATTTAGATATTAGCCTATCATATTTCTGATATTAAATGTTGGGGAACATATTAACCTACATTTAAAACATAAGATGATGCTTTGGCTACAGGGTGTTTTGGTGGTCGGCCCTTTATATATTAATAAAGGCTAATAGTTTTCAAACGCCATGATTTTGAAATATGCAGGAGTGTGGCTAAACCACCGGGTAAAAGTTATGCATGAATGAACTAACAAGAACAAACCAAACCACAACTTCTGCAGGCTATTAGGAATCTTAACCAGAATGCTGTCTCTCATGTATAATATGCATTTATTATGAATGAAATGTGTCTACACTTGACAACGTCCATCCAATATGATTCATGTTGGGTTGTCTTTCAAATATATGTCCATGATTAGCTCGTTGGAACACGCGCAAGCAGGTGCACATCCACACAACAAAACGCGTCTATCCATGACTATAGGGCCTATGTATAACCATAACGCATTGCCATTGACACCTGGTTGTTTTAAAATAAGAATATTCCTATTATATGAGAGTGCTAACAAATAGTTGAATAATTCCTGACTTGGAGGTCAATTTTAACATTGAAGCCTATAGGCTATGATGTGTGAATGAAAAGACTCCTGAAATAGTTCGGTCAAACAAGTTTTGAGATCGAGCATTACCAGGCCTCATTTGGAAACCAACAAGAAATTGTAAAACATGTAAAAAAAAATATATTAAAAAAATAGTCAATTTGCACAGACTGACTAGCCTACCAACAGTCAAATTAAACGTTGTACCAACCTTTGCCAATACTGTCAAATCCGTTTACTGTAGCCTTGCTGCAAGGTAGACACCACATGTGACATTACCGGGTAGGAGGGAGGAAGCTGTATTGTAGTGCCCCAAGGCAATGCTCCTAGTCAATATATATCTCCCACACACTCGCTCCCGCGCTCCCATTTGAGCGGGATATGCGCTGTCTGCTTAGTAGCCTACCGATAGACGCCGAGAATTGACAGACAGAAACACACCACGGACACGCATCAGGTAGGAATACCAGATCTATTCCCTAATTTCAGATGCAATATGTCGTTTAATTCGTATGAGTTGTGTTTTATTTAGTAGACTTTGAATATTGGGCTTTGTAGTTGAGTCGTGTCAACGTTTGTAATTGTCGTAATTGGTCCACAGACACCGTTGTCCGTGGGGAAAACAGTGCAATGTGTTCTGTTATTTGACATTCAGGGAATGTGTGAAAATGACATGACAAATATTTATAATATTCGATTTCTATATCATTAAAAATAACAGCCTATTCATTTCAAGATTGTTATGAAAATGCCTCACAGAATTATTTCACTTTTTTAATACACAGAAGTTAATTACTTTAGGCCTTTGTGTTACTTTATATAGATTTTTGTTATTTCCATGCAAAGATTAACATTTTATTTTAGGCCTAATTATGCATTAACAATTTCACAAGGGAATAAGCTAACAAATTGTCAGGATGCAAAACTGAACATTTCTAACGTTGTGATAACTTGGGTTTAGGCCTACTATCTATCAAAGTCTAATTTAGGACTGAAATACAGAATTTTTTTTAGAAGTGTAGAAATAAATAATGTGTTATTTGCTTTGATATGCATGACAACAGCTGTATTTGGATATTGAATGTTTCTCAATATCATCAATGGGAAATCCTTCGGTGTCTCCAAAAACTGAGAGGAATGCATTGATGTTTAACTTGACTTATTTATTAAATAGGCCTATCACTTTATATTAATTCAATAAATATAACACATAAGATTCTTACAAAAATCGATGTCAAACATTCTTATATCTTCTGTCATCCACTACTTCAGGACCTTCTCCATAGTTCAAGTTGACAGAAGACGTTGGATCATCACTCAGTTTTCACTGCAAGCCACCAACTTAGGTAAAGTCACATTTAGGCTCGATTTACAAAACTGTTATGCTCTCTGTATATACGGTATATAACTATAATATATATAGAGTAAATAGAAAGGATGATTCCACACTCTATAAAATGCCATTCTTTCCTCTCTGTGAGTAGCCGATAGATCAACACCTCATATTGGTGCCATTTGACACATTTGCCCCCCTTCCCCCATCCCATCCAATGTTATCGGTTTTGGATGTTATTGCATGCAACTTGTCAATGCTTTTAGTGAGGCGAGCCTTCTTAATTGAAACAGTAGATGTTGAAGCTGAAGCGATTAGGCTTGTCTGATCACAAGCCCCTAAAAGCTTAAAACAAGACCGGAGGGCCTGGATAAGGGAGAGGTGGGGGACAGAGGCCCACAGAGTCAGGGGGGTAGAGGGCATTGTGGCCACTAACAGTGTTCAGCAGTGAAAAAATCTAAAGGAAAAATTATTTTTATTGATTAGTTCCTAATAGCAGCTGTTAGGCTCCATTATGAGCTCAGAGGCCAGGTCAGAGCCTCAAGGGTAGACAAGTGAGCCAATCACATGGGCCAATGCAAACGGGCTAGTGTCTGAGGGGCCAATTGGGGCAGGACCTGTGTTAAAGGGAATTTTTGTCATCGCTCTCGTGTTACAGATACTGCAGTGAGGTCAAGGTCAGTTTCTGTCAATCTGTCCTCGCAAGGTGTGATGTGCGAATCGATGGTTTAGTAAAAGTTTATAGTGTTCATAAACAAGTCTTCACCACCAGGGATCTCAGGGGAGAAGCAAGAAGAATGATTAAAGTAATTCAAAGAAAAAAAGCGGGTGTGTAAAGTTGATTTTAACTCAGCCCGGACCCCTAAACATCACACAGGCTTTCATCCGTGAACGGCCTCAGGAAAAATACAAAATAGAAGCCTCACAGAAGGGTCTTTTAATCTGAAGAGCGATGCTCTCTCTCACTCGCTCACTCTCTCTACCCACAGGGCTAACCCAGCGGCTTGGCTTACAGTGGAGAACGATTACAAAGTTTCTTTCTCCCCCATCCCGTTGACTTTAGCTCCCTGTCCCCCCTCAAAAAAAATTACAATAAATTGTAGGGGAGTATTTGAAATTGGTTTGAGGGCGTCATTGAAAAGGTTCATTAAACTAAAGTGATTGTTATATTGAAATATGGAAGAAAGGGGTGCTCTGTTGAGATAATTAGACAGAATATTGATATTCTCTTGTATTTATGTATGAAACAAATTGTGAGACTGAATGGTGCATACAATGATGGTATTTGAATCAGCCGCATCAGATAATAGGGTAGGTCAAGTGTGTAAAACTTGATTTAGATTTTTGACGTGAAAACTAATTTGACATTTAATCTGCATGGTTCAATTGTTTTGTTTACCTTTGGAGATTGTGAGCTACCGTAATTATAGACGGACTTGAGGTCAGATGTTTTGTCATTACTTAAATATCCAACAAAAATTCTGAAATAGAGAGCGAAAGGAGTTGATAGGAAGTCAGTAATATATATATTTTTTAATTATATATTTAACCAAACAAGTCAGTTAAGAACAAATTCTTGTTTACAATGACAGCCTACTGGGAGCAGTGGGTTAACTGCCTTGTAGTGGGTTAACTGCCTTGTTCAGGGGCAGAACGACAGATTTTTACCTTGTCAGCTCAGGGATTCAATGCAGCAACCTTTTGGTTACTGGCCAAATGCTCTAACCACTAGGCTACCTGCCACCCCACTAGAATGTATAATTTCACTAAAGGAAACTTAATTCATCTTTGAAAATATGGTAATGTGCCGAATTTAGTCCACTGGTTTATACGTTTAAAAAACATTTTAAAAAATCCTGATAATGTCTGATTACATTACAGACATTACATTAGTAAATAGTTCACTCATTCACTTCAAATATCCACCAAAATATACACAGGGAACACTTTATTTTACGGTCCATTATTTACCTGATATTTCAAAAAAAATATAGCAAAACATTTTCATTACCTAATAACCACCTCTCTCTGTCTTTGGGATTCATTGAAAAGTAGCACCAGCATCATATAGTACCAATTGTATTGAATGTTTTCAAGTCCCAAAACGTTACATTTGTTACCGTGTAATTTTCCAGTAAATTCTAGTTGAAATAGATATGTAAGATAAAGCTCCCCTCTTATCTGTCCTGTGAAAGGGATGAAAGGGTATATTAAACGTTGAGAACACCACCCCAACTCCAAAAGCACAGAAGTAGAAGGGAAAGACAGAAGCGGGCGAGAGGAGAGGAGTTGAACTTGGTGGATGCGCCCTGACCCAAATCCCAGCCCTGGCACTAACGATGCCCTATGGGCGTGACAGGCTCTCATTAAGAACCAGGGCCCATGACCCCCCTCCCTCCTCCTCTCCCCAACGCCCGCCGTCTGCAATCCTCACCCTGGCCCGCTGCACCCTTGGCCGGCCTCCAGGGGCCCAGAGCCCATGTAGCCAGGCCATGGCTGTGGGTAAAGCCCCCTGCACAGGTGCCTGTTTGCCCCCCAGCCCTGGGCCCTGGGCCCTGCTAGTGTCTGGTGCTGCACTGGAAATAATGAGTAGCGGCAGGTACAGTGAGAACAGAGCGGCGTGGGCCACCCTGCAGTTAGGTTAATGGCAACTCAGCTCAGCAGCTCAGGTAGACAACACATGAAACACTCCCATAGATACACATATGCGCATGGTGATACATGGCCCCCTATGCACATTCACATACTCTTAGCACACAGATACAGACAGACTCAAAGAAATGCATGAAGATGAATATACTCAGGCCTCCTGAGTGGCACAGTGGTCTAAGGCACTGCATCACTGTGCCACTAGAGATTCTGGGTTTGAGTCCAGGCTCTGTCGCAGCCGGCTGCGACATGGAGACACATGGGGCGGTGCACAATTGGCCCAGCGTCGTCCGAGTTAGGGGAGGGTTTGGCCGGCAGGTATGTTCTTGTCCCATCGCGCACTAGCGACTCCTGTGGTGGGCTGGGCGCAGTGCACGCTGACACGGTCGCCAGGTGCACGGTGTTTCCTCCGACACATTGGGGCGGAGGAATGCCCACTTAACCCAATGCCCTGGTTAAGTGGGCATTGTGTCAAGAAGCAGTACAGCTTGGTTGGGTTGTGTTTCGGAGGACGCACGGCTCTCGACCTTTGTCTCTCCCGAGTCCGTACGGGAGTTACAGTGATGAGACAAGACTGTAACTACCAATTGGGGAGAAAACAGGGTAAAAAATATATATATATGAAAAATATATAATAATATTAATATTCTCACCATATGCTCTGCAGTGTAATTCTGTCAATCTAATTCCATTCTGCTGTTTCTTTCTGGGACTTTATTAAAAATGTTGATTGACTTCTTGTGTAAAAAATGTATTAAATGTATTAATTTTAGTTTTTAGGTTATAATTCACAAAAATATGTATCTTGTGATCCACAGCTCCTGTCCACCTGGATCCCAGCTTGAAGAATCTTTCTCAACAAATAAAGAAATGCACTACATCTAGCCTGAGAAGGAACGAGAGACTGTGTCCCTACACCCCCATCTCTCCAAGACTTTCACATACCTTCTCCTCAGAATAACCTGCATTGTGAGCACAGAATCATTCTGCACCATGTCCAAGGAGGGTCACGCGTGCAAGGTGACCTCCGTGTGCAAGCACAAGGAGCGCAAGCCCAAGAAGCCCCACTACATCCCACGGCCATGGGGCAAACCATACAACTATAAGTGCTTCCAGTGCCCCTTCACCTGCATGGAGAAGTCCCATCTCTACAACCACATGAAGTATAGCCTGTGCAAGAACTCCCTGTCCCTGCTCATTGAGTCCGACTGGCCCTATAAGAAGGGCAACCTGCTGCACCCAGACCAGCTACGGCCCCTTCAGCAGGCACACTGCCTCCGGACCGCGGCCGGGAAAGAGGAGCCCGAGCCCGCCACAGGGACCGACGAGAGGCAGCGGCGTGCGGTGGAGGAGGACGGAGACAATGGACAGAGTCCGGCAGGAGAGGAGGAGAGGGGACAGGGAGAAGGGGCTGAAGTCAACGGGATGACCAGAGAGCGCTCCAATAACAGGGATTCTTCAGAAGGGACGACCAAGAGAGCAAGTAAGGGGCCTGAACCTGAGCTGCTGATGGCCGATATGTTCTCTCTGGAGGACCAACTTCTGCGGGCACGCTCTGTGGAGGTGGAAGCCCAGCTGAAGCACTACAAGCTGTCCAAGACGTGCCTGACGGCCCCCGGGCTGCTGTCGGAGCAGTGGCGTCTGCTGGCCACCAGCCAAACCAAGGCCAAATCCGAGGGCGCCCAGCCTAGAGTGGGCAGCTCCATCCCTTGCTACCCTCTTCCACCTGGCCTGGTGGACTACCAGGATCCCACGGGACTCAACCTGTCCGTCCTCGGGGTGGGCTACCCCCTGAGCCCCAGCCTCTTCTCCTATGTGAACTCAATGAACGCAATCCCCACCCCTGCCACCAATGTTAATACCCCAACTCATGCACAGCTAGCCCAGCTCCCCTTCCTGGCGTCGGCCGCTCAGCTCATGCAACCAGCGTCCGGTGGACACCACCCCGTGGACCGGAGCCTCCTGCCACCCCACTTCTACTACCCCTTTCTCTGCGAGCATGCCTTCGGAGCAGCCTCCGCTCAGAGTGACATCAGCAAAGGGCTTAAGACCTCCGCGAATGGCCTGGATCCCAACCCCAGTTACCAGCCCAAAATCAACTTGTGGAAGGTGCCTGCTCTGAGGCCAGGTACCCCTACCACCTCCCCTGCCGCCTGGGTGTCCCCCCAGAGAGAGTCACCAGACCCTTCCTACAGGGTAGGGGACAAGTTTGAGGCTGCAGCCAAGGAGGGGAAGCCAAGCTGGGGCCTCAAGAGGACAGGGGCCACCTTGGGGACCCACAAGTCCCCTGTGGAGAAGAGGCCAGCCCTCGGGTTCACCCTGGACCTCCTCAAGAACATTCAGAAAACCAAACCAACAGAAAAGCTCCTCCTCCACAGCAGGTAAGATCCTACAGATCCTACTTTTTAAATATAATTTTTGCTATTACTATTTTACTATATATTTTTTGTATTGTCTTAACTTTTTCTATATTTTCCTTTCTGAAATCTCAGATTTCTAAAATTCTTCTTTGGTTTCTCCATAGTTATACAAATGCTCAGTCTGAAGCCCAGCCAGCAGAGCAGTGGTACACAGATCCCCCCACAAGCCCAGTCAGTGATTCGCCCTCTCTGCCGCGTTGTAGAAGACCCAGCAGCCAGGACTCTACCACTGGCCAAGGGACGGGGGAGGCATCCTCAGAACCAACATCAGCTGCTGCCCTCCTCAGCGATCTCTCCAAGGCTCTACAGGAGTACCAGGAGGCTGAATGCAAGATCGCCCACTTGGAGAAAGAAGACCTCCCTGCTCAGGGACACCTATGGGAACACCTGAACAAGATCCGCAGCGAGCTCTCCCACATTCACCATGCACTGGAGAGGACAGCCCGCCAGAGCGAAGGACCCCTGGACCTCTCGGTCAAGAAGGAACATCCTGGAGTGACTGATGTGGTTGCCACTGGCAACCAGGGCCTCGAGGGAACCTCACTTAAAGACGATATTACCATGGAGACCGAGGAGGAAGACGAGGAGACCAAGGAGAGGGACGAGGAGGAAAAGGAGAACGAGAGGAGGAAGGAAGCGATGAAGGCTTCGTTGGAGAGTCGTAAGCAGTCGTTGGACGTGCTGATCAAGATGAGTCAAGTGGGGGTGAAGACGGAGGTCCTATCCACAGGAGGGTTGGGGTTGAGGCCCAGCCAGGCGGAGGGTCTCTGGCCAGGCAGGACCACCAAGTGTGAGGCTGACTCCAGCGTGCTGCTTTGCCCCGATGGACGGCCCCTCGCGGTCTTCAATGACTTCCCCACCTTCTCCACCGAAAACTCCAAGAGGCCCCCGTCCATCCAGCAACTACGGGAACCACAATGTCCGCTAAGCCCCTTGACCACAATAGACTCCTAAACCTCTCCTGAGAAACTTAATTTCCAAGCTTGCCACACTCCTGAAAGCCCTCCTTAAGACTACACAGTAGCACAATTTTATTTTGTTCATGCACTCCCAGACTCTCATTGTCCAGGCAAGCGCTTACACCACTAATGTACTTTACAACACCACCCCCATCTCCCCATAAAGACGTCAAAGCAGAGTACCTTCAATAAAAGGGGCGAATGAAGTAGTGGCTGAGAAGAAGTGACAATAAACATAAGACTAGTACCCTCAATCAGTTCTCCCTATTAAAATGGTGATTATTGATGCAGGATTATTTGGAAAAACTATTCCAATGGGCAGTAGCGATGCTTGAAATGAAAGACTTGTTATGCGACAAAAAATGTATTTCACTTAAAAGTGACTGCAGAACACATGAAAATAAAAGCCTTGTTTTACGATCTAAGGTATGAATTCTCTTACAGTTCTGTCCCAAGTTGAGAGACAATCCTTTGAACTGATTTGTACATATTGTAATTTATTTGATTGATGTAATCTAAATGAATTAAGAAGTAAATGTTATGTTTTATATTAATTATGTCTTGTTTGATTGTCTTATGTGTCTGATTAAATCATTGCGCTGTACATGTCCACTGTACATGCCTATATCAAATGCACTTTCATTTATTTGAATAAACAACGAGATTTTGTCCTAGAATTTTTGCTCTTTTACTCTGTGCTGAGCCTTTTGAGTGAATGAGTGATTGCAGGGGTGCAACTTGGTTTTAGAAGTGGGGGGACATAATTACGAAAAGGCGACTCCGGGATGCTGGCCTTCTAGGCAGAGTTGCAAAGAAAAAGCCATATCTCAGACTGGCCAATAAAAAGAAAATATTAAGATGGGCAAAAGAACACAGACACTGGACAGAGGAACTCTGCCTAGAAGGCCAGCATCCCAGAATCGCCTCTTCACTGTTGAGACTGGTGTTTTGCGGGTACTATTTCATGAAGCTGCCAGTTGAGGACTTGTGAGGTGTCTGTTTCTCAAACTCGAAAATCGAATGTACTTTTCCTCTTGCTCAGTTGTGCACCGGGGCCTCCCACTCCTCTTTCTATTCTGGTTAGAGCCAGTTTGCGCTGATCTGTGAAGGGAGTAGTACACAGCGTTGTACGAGATCTTCAGCTTCTTGGAAATTTCTTGCATGCAATAGCCTTCATTTCTCAGAACAAGAATTGAAAACAAGTTTCAGAAGAAAGTTATTTGTTTCTGGCCATTTTGAGCCTTTTAATTGAACCCACAAATGCTGATGCTCCAGATACTCAACTAGTCTAAAGAAGGACAGTTTTATTGCTACTTTAATCAACACAAGTTTTCAACTGTGCTAACATAATTGCAAAAGGGTTTTCTAATGATCAATTAGCCTTTTAAAATGTTAAACTTGGATTAGCTAACACAACGTGCCATTGGAACACTGGAGTGATGGTTGCTGATAATGGGCCTCTGTACGCCTATGTAGATATTCCATTGAAAATCAGGCGTTTCCAGCTACAATCGTCATTTACAACATTAACAATGTCTACACTGTATTTCTGATCAATTTTATGTTATTTTAATGGACAAAATGTTCTGCTTTTCTTTTAAAAACAAGGACATTTCTAAGTGACCCCAAACTTTTGAATGGTAGTGTATCTTTTTTTATCCACTCGGATAAACACTCTAAACAGCCTACCCAACCGCTCAGAGGCGTCCGCATGGTCCTAAAGCACACCGTTGCCTTGTTTTGTATCACATTCCAATGATAAAACTGTGGGGGACAAAAATGCTAATTCAAAATGTGGGGAGGGACATGTCTCCCCTGTCTCCAGTGAAAGTTGCACCCCTGAGTGATTGTATAGTGCCTTTACACTGTGATAAGTGTAATAACTTAGAAATATACACATATTTATTTAGCAAGAGAAGTTGATATTCTACAAAATTGTCCATATAAGTAATTTCCTTTCAAATCCATGAAGGAAGTGGACATGTGCATATTTCTGGAGAAAGGAGACATTATTGGGATGCAACCATGGTCTTTCCTAATGCATAGTGGCATGGCCTCTGTAGCACTCATGTATCTTCCCTGACATGGCAGGATGACCAACCCATACTAAAGGTGAAGTGGCTCCCTGAGCTAAACCGTCAGCAACATCAAGGTCACCTGTGCCTGTGTGCGCCTGGGCCCCCCTTAAAAGGTCAGTGCCCCGGGCTGGGGCTCCAGATAGGTTGGGAGAGGGCTACCTGTCAACCCCTAGGACGGGTGCTCAGAGCCTGCACTCCCCTGCCCCCTCTTCTCTACACCTCACGCCTGGTCACGGCAGAAAAGGTTATCTGTCAAGACCCCGAAGACCCTGAAGACCCAAAATGGTAGCTCAGTGGTCACGATGAAGAGGTCAAGGTGCCACACAAATTCTGCCCCTGCCTATAGTAAATAGGATAAGTCTCTGTCGACCCAGGGTCACAGGAAACAATCACACACAGGCCTGTAGACTCACTTGTGGACCAAGATGTCCTGAGTGGAATACTATATGACACAAGCATAAATTTCAAACCCTAAATCCATTCTCATCGTTGTAAAGAGAATTTAAACATATTGCTACCATAGAATAAAACACCATCTACTTGGCACTTCAGCACTAACTGCACAACTGATATCTTTAATAACAAAAGGTTACTTTTTAATCTCTGTGGACAGGCATGTGAATTACAGAACACTCTGCAGACACTGATTTGTGTTGGTTAAGAGCACCCTCTTGTGGACTAATGATTTACTAACTTGACCCTTACTGTGACCCTCCTCAACAGGGATCCTTCAGAAAGCTTTCATGCCCATAATGATGAAGTGAAAAAAAGTTTTTAGACATTTTTGCAAATGTATTGAAAATTAAATACAGAAATGTTCTATTTACATAAGTATTCACGCCCCTTTGCTATACCACTCCAAATTGAGCTCAGGTGCATCCAATATCCTTTGATCATCCTTGAGATGTCTTTACAACTTGATTGGAGTCCACTTGTGGTCAATTCAATTGTTTGGACATGATATAGAAAGGTCCCACATTTGACAGTGTATGTCAGAGCAGAAAATATCCCATGAAATCCAAGGAATGTTCTGTATATCTCAGAGATTGAATTGTGATGAGGCATATATCTGGGGAAGGGTATTAAACAATTTCTAGAGTGTTTCAAGAGCACAGTGATCTCCATCATTGGCCGTCCAACCAAACTGAGCAACCGGGCAAAAAGGACCTTGGTCAGGGAGGTGACCAAGAACCAAATGACCACTCTGACAGAACTACTGACTGAGATGGGAGAACTTGCCAGAAGGACAACAGTCTATACAACACTTCACCAATCTGGGCTTTTTGGGAGTGGCCAGATGAAAGACACTCCTGATAAAAAGGCACATGACAGCATGCCTGGAGTTTGCAAAAAGCAATGTGAAAGACTGAGAGCATAAGGACAAATGATTCTGTGGCCAGATGATAACTCTTTGCCCTGAATGTCTGGCACAGCTCATCACACATCTAACACCATCCCTAACATTAAGCATGGCGGGGGCAGCAAATACTTGATGAGAACCTTAGAGTGGGGAGACAATTTACATTCCAACAGTACAATGACCCCAAGCATACAGCCAAAGCAATGCTGGAATGTCTTCAGAACAAGAATGTGAAGGTCCTTGAGTGGCCCTGCCTAAGCCCGGACTTGAATCCCATTGAAAATCTGTGGAAAGACTTTTCTGTTCACCACCGCTCCCCAACCTTTTACTGCAGATGATTAAATAAAGGTCACACAGTGTTTATTGGTAGTCTTTAAATATGTGTAAATATTTTTTATATTTGAGATTATTCAAAGTAGCCACCATCAAGTAGCCTTGATGAAAGCTTTGCACACTCTTGGTTCTTGGTCACCTCCCTGAGAAAGACCCTCTTCCCCGATTGCTCAGTTTGGCCAGGCGGCCAGCTCTAGGAGAGTCTTGGTGGTTCCAAACATCTTCCATTTAAGAATGATGGAGGCCAATGTGCTCTTGGGGACCTTCAATGCTAAATAATCTTTGTTAGTACCCTTCCCCAGATCTACGGACAATTCCTTCGACCTCATGGCTTGGTTTTTGCTCTGACATGCACTGTCAACTGTGGGACCTTATATATACAGGTGTGTGCCTCTCCAAATCATGTCCAATCAATTGAATGTACCACAGATGGACTCAAATCAAGTTGAAGAAACATCTCATGGATGATCAATAGAAACAGGATGCGCATGAGCTTAATTTCGAGTCTCACAGCAAAGGGTCTGAATACTTATGTAAATAATGTATTTCTGTTCTTTATTTTTAATAAATTTGCTAACATTTCTAAAAACGGTTTTCGCTTTGTCATTATGGGGTATCGTGTGTAGATTGATGAGTAAAACAAATAATTGAATCAATTTTAGAATAAGGCTGTAACGTAACAAAACGTGGAAAACGTCAAAGGGTCTGAATATTTTCCGAATGCACTGTTTATGGACTACGTCCGTCCTAGCTCGCTCATTAATGTCTTTATCGAAATTACGGATTGCTTATTTTCCGCTTGTTGTCCCCTTATGCCGTGGTTTGTACATCTCAATTGTCAGTAGAAACCACATTTGTTTAAGCAAGTCAGCCATATCAGCTGTTTTTTTTTAAGGCAGTAAATGAGGCAGTAAATATCACTACAGCTGATGACTCAAGTAATATAGAATAACACAAACATTACTTGCCTGCCATGGCGTGTGAGCTTTGATAATCCATTGACATTGTGCAATCTCTTTCACATATTTCTCATTCACCAAAATGTCAACCAATATGTTTACATAAAGGTATCCTCCAAAGCAGTGGTTCCCAAACTTTTTATAGTCCCGTACCCCTTCAAACACCAGGGTCAGCGCACTCTCGAATGTTGTTTTTTGCCATCATTGTAAGCCTGCCACACACAATACATTTATTAAACATAGGAATGAGTGTGAGTTTTTGTCACAACACAGCTCGTGGGAAGTGGCAAAGAGCTCTTAAAATAATAATATAATAATAATAATAATATAATAATAATAATAATCATCAAATTTGCTCTTTATTTAACCATCTTACATATAAAACCTTATTTGTTAATTGAAAATTGTGAATAACTCACCACAGGTTAATGAGAATGGTGTGCTTGAAAGGATGCACATAACTCTGCAATGTTGGGTTGTATTGGAGAAAGTCTTAAATCCTTTTCCACACACAGTCTGTGCCTGTATTTAGTTTTCATGCTAGTGAGGGCCGAGAATCCACTCTCACATAGGTACATGGTTGCAAAGGCCATCAGTGTCTTAACAGCGTGATTTGCCAAGGCAGGATACTCTGGTACTCAATCCAGAAATCTGGCAGTGTCTTCTGATTAAATTCAATTTTCAGAGAACCGCTTGTTGCAATTTCAATGAGGCTCTCTTGTTCAGATATCGGTAAGTGGACTGGAGGCAGGGCATGAAAGGGATAACGAATCCAGTTGTTTGTGTCATCCGTTTCGGGAAAATACCAGCATAATTGTGCACCCAACTCACTCAGGTGCTTCGTTATATCACATTTGACATTGTCCGTAAGCTTGAGTTCATTTGCACACAATAAATCATACAATGAAAGACCTGTGTGTTGTTCTTGTTAATGCAGACAGAGAAGAGCTCCAACTTCTTAATCATAGCCTCAATTTTGTCCCGCACATTGAATATAGTTGCGGAGAGTCCCTGTAGTCCTAGATTCAGATCATTCAAAAAAATCACCCAGATAGGCCAGTCGTGTGAGAAACTCGTCATCATGCAAGCGGTCAGACAAATGAAAATGATGGCCAGTAAAGAAAACTTTAAGCTCGTCTCTCAATTTAAAAGAAAAGTGTCAGTACTTTGCCCCTTGATAACCAGCGCACTTCTGTATGTTGTAAAAGCGTTACATGGTCGCCGACCATATCATAGCATAGTGCAGAAAATACACGAGAGTTCAGGGGCCTTGCTTTAACAAAGTTAACCATTTTCACTGTAGAGTCCAAAACGTATTTCAAGCTGTCAGCCATTCCCTTGGCAGCAAGAGCCTCTCGGTGGATGCTGCAGTGTACCCAAGTGGCGTCGGGAGAAACTACTTGCACGCGCGTTACCACTCCACTATGTCTCCCTGTCATGGCTTTTTCACCATCAGTACAGATACCAACACATCTTGACCACCAAAGTCCATTTGATGTCACAAAGCTGTCCAGTACTTTAAAAATATCCTCTCCTGTTGTCTTGGTTTCCAGTGGTTTGCAGAAGAGGATGTCTTCCTTAATTGACCCCCCATAAACGCAACGGACATATATATATACCAGGAGCTGTGCCAGGCCCGCCACGTCTGTTGACTCATCCAGCTGTAACGCATAGAATTCACTGGCTTGTATGCGAAGCAGTAATTGTTTCAAAACATCTCCTGCCATGTCGCTGATGGGTCGTGAAACAGTGTTGTTTGATGATGGCACTGTCTGCATAGTTTTTTGGGCCTTTTCCCCCAGCATTGTCCAAGCCATATCCACGGCAGCAGGAATAATTAAGTCCTCCACAACAGTATGGGGCTTGCCTGTCCTAGCCACTCGGTAGCTTAATTCTCGCTCAAAAAACTCCCTTGGCTTATTTTTCAAATTGGCATGTTTTCATCGAGTTGTTAGATAGTACTTTTGCAAATATAACACACTGTGGCTGAGGAAAGGCACTACTCCCAATAATAAGTGAACCCCAAATCAATATAGTTCTCATCATATTTGCGCCTCTTTGATGGTCCAACGTCCTTATCTGTTGTTCGGTGCTTTCCCGGGAAAGGGGGCAGTAGCTCTTCAGCTGCATCAGATTCAAAACTGTCAGTGTCCATGCTAGCTGGGCTAAAAACAAATGTAGAATTACTGATGCTAGCATTGGATGTGCTCGTGGAGCAGAACAACTTGTGTCGTCGACAGGTGCAGGTGTAGTACTGCTGGTAGTAGCAGTACTACCAGTAGAGCTGGTATGTGTCTCTATGGACGCAGACGTTACTTTTTTTAACCATTTATAAATTTTCGAGCAAACGAAATGAGCAACAGCTACGTTTGGCTACATACAGACCATTAGTGGAATTCCCGCTAGAGAGTAATGGTTAATGTGATTGGATGTTCATTATTTGACTAGGCTACCTGTAATTGACATTGTGTTGTTATTTCGCTGAACACTAGTATCAGGTATGAAGGTAAGAAAATGAAAGGTCGGCAGGCAGGCTCAGGGTCAGGGGCAGGCAGAGTGGTCAGGCAGGCGGGCTCCAAGTCAGGACAGGCAAGGGTCAAAACCAGGAGGGCGAGAAAAAAGAGAGACTGAGAAAAGCAGGAGCTGAGACACGAAACACTGGTTGAATTGAACAAACAAGACGAACTGGCAACAGACAAACAGAGAACACAGGTATAAATACACAGGGGATAATGGAGAAGATGGGCGACACCTGGAGGGGGCTGGAGACAATCACAAAGACAGGTGAAACAGATCAGGGTGTGACAGTATCCCCCCCTCTAAGGGCAGTACTTGGCGTCCTACCTGGGTGGCCGCGGAAAAGCAATCCACCACGGTCAGGATGGCGGTGTTGCCATCAGACGGGGGGAGACCCGTGACAAAGCCCAGGGAGATGTGAGACCAGGGGCGATGAGGGATGGGCAGAGGTTGGAGGAGGCCAGCCGGAGCTTGTCGAGGGGTCTTGTTCCGTGCACAGACCGTGCAGGTGGCGACAAAGGCGGTAACGTCCGGAACCATGGTAGGCCACCAAAAGCGTTGTCCCACAAAGGCCAGGGTCCACCGGGAGCCCGGGTGGATAATAGGGAAGATGGGCAACACCTGGAGGGGGGGGTGGAGACAATCACAAAGACAGGTGAAACAGATCAAGGTTTTCTTTTTGACAGTGAAACAAGGCTACTCAGGCGAGAAAAAAAACTCACCCAAATGTATAGCTCAGTTGGAAAATATAAATGGACTGTTTGAAAATGAGAATATTTTTTTTATTTTATTTGTATTTTTTATGTGAATCACATTTTTATTTGGCGTACCCCCGACGGCATTGCGAGTGTACCCCAGTTTGGGAATACCTGCTACAGAGCAACACTGAAGAAGGTGGTCGCAGCTCTAGACTCCCATTATGAGAACTTAAATTTGACCACTCATGGTCTGTTAGGAAATCTGCTTAACCATTTCAGCCATTTGACCAGTGAATGACAGAAAGAGAGAAAATATTACAGGACAAAATAAACTGAAATAAGCTTTCTAATTTTCTGATGTCTTTAATGAGTCAGGTTTGACAAAAGCTCAGGGAATATATACAGTTTTATAATGTAAATCAATAAATGCATAGACATTTGATTTACAGTTGTAACACAAAATCCTGTATATACTGAACAAAAATATAAATGTAACATGAGCTGCCACTTCGACTCTGGTAACAGGCAATGCTCCCTGTCCATGATCACGACCGACGAGCCGTTGTTCGAAGGTTTGATGACCTGCTGAGAGTCGGCTCGCAGCTGGTGGAGACTCTTCCACCGCCCTCTCGTCCGCGGCGATTAGGCAGCGCAAACGCACAGGGAGCTGCGTGCTGCCACATTCTGTCACCTCCAACGACCGCAGACTCGCCTTGTTGCTCTCCAACTCCTCAGCGTAGTGCCTACCCATAAATCTTACAGGTAGAGTAAACCTCTTTCCAATGGCATGGCTCCCAAAGTTTTTGTATTTATTCTCGGTAATAACAATTACCCCATCAAAGACATTCTTTAAAAATTATACTCAGACTTTGTATGGGGAAAAACTCATAGAGTAAAAACAAACGTTTTTACATCTTTCTAAATCTGAGGGTGGTTTTAACCTTCCAGACTTGGAATTGTATCAACTCGCCAACCAGGGCTTTTACCTGGGACAAAAGTAGTGCCTTTACTAATCCTGTATTAGTGGACCGATATCCCCATCTGTAGCAAAATTTAAATGTTTTTTGCTAATTTATTGAAAACGAAATCCAGCAATATCTCACACCCCTGAGTCAATACACCTTTGGCAGTGATTACAGCTCTCTTTCTGGGTAAGTCTTTAAGAGATTTGTAAATCTGGATTGTACAATATTTGCACATTATATTTTACTAATTATTTATGCTCTGTCAAGTTGGTTGGTGACTATTGCTAGACAGCCATTTTCAAGTCTGGCCATTTAATTTCAAGCCGATTTAAATCAAAACTGTAACTAGGCCGCTCAGGAACCACCAATGTCGTCTTGGTAAGCAACTCCAGTGTATATTTGGCCTTGTGTTTTAGGTTATTGTCCTGCTGAAAGGTGAATTTGTCTCCCAGTGTCTGTTGGAAAGCAGACTGAACCAGGTTTTCCTTTAGGATCCCCTAAAAAACTCCATAGTCCTTGCCGATGACAAGCATACCCATAACGTGATGCAACCACCACCATTCTTGAAAATATTAAGAGTGGGATTCAGTGACGTGTTGTGTTGGATTTGGCCAAAACATAAAGCTTTGTATTCAGGACTTGACTTTAATTTCTTAGCCACATTTTCGGTAGATCCTTATTGCAAACAGGATGCATGTTTTTGGAATATTCTGTACATGTTTCCTTCTTTTGACTTTGACATTTAGGTTAGTATTGTGTATTACCCAGTCACTACAAAGATACAGGTGCCCTTCCTAACTCAGTTGCCAGAGAGGAAGGAAACCAGTCAGGGATTTCACCATGAGGCCTGGTGACTTTAAAACAGTTACAGAGTTTAATGGCTGTGATGGGAGAAAACTGAGGATGGATCAACAACATTGTAGTTACAAAACTCCCATCCTTACCTGTTTCTCAGTCATTTCTGCAACAGCTGAGACGGTATCATGGCCTTTATGTTCATCCATGGTACAAAGATAAAAGATACACTGCTGGGCCCGGTTTCCCAAAAGTGATGGAACTTAGGCTTAACAATGCATCTTTCCCAAAAAGGCCGAAGATTTAACATGCGTTTCCAAAAACACCACGCAGAGAGAACGGTCGCTAAGTGCGTCTTTGGAGCATGTTTCGATACTGAGCGGATCGAAAGAAAGGTAGCGCTGCTCTCAGATCAGCTTTCTCCATTCAAATATTTCCTTAACATTACAATTATTTCACAATACTAACGACAACAGATCAGCTCATAAAGATATATCAATCAAATGTATTTATAAAGCCCTTCTTACATCAGCTGATGTCACAAAGTGCTGTACAGAAACCCAGCCTAAAACCCCAAACAGCAAGCAATGCAGGTGTAGAAGCACGGTGGCTAGGAAAAACTCCCTAGAAAGGCAAGAACCTAGGAAGAAACCTAGAGAGGAACCAGGCTATGAGGGGTGGCCAATCCTCTTCTGGCAGTGCCGGGTGGAGATTATAACAGAACATGGCCAAGATGTTCAAATGTTCATAGATGACCAGCAGGGTCAAATAATAATAATCACAGTGGTTGTCGAGGGTGCAACAGGTCAGCACCTCAGGAGTAAATGTCAGTTGGCTTTTCATAGCCAATCATTCAGAGTACCTCTACCGCTCCTGCTTTCTCTAGAGTTGAAAACAGCAGGTCTGGGACAGGTAGCACGTCCGGTGAACAGGTCAGGGTTCCATAGCCGCAGGCAGAACAGTTGAAACTAGAGCAGCAGCAGGGCCAGGTGGACTGGGCACAGCAAGGAGTCATCAGGCCAGGTAGTCCTGAGGCATGGTCCTAGGGCTCAGGTCCTCCAAGAGAGAGAAAG
>QNTS01001412.1:278832-295230 GCA_003317085.1 Hucho hucho
GGACAAACCATCCACAGAGACAAACTGATATCTTTCCGACAGATAAGATCTAAACCAGGCCAGAACTTGTCCGTGTAGACCAATTTGGGTTTCCAATCTCTCCAAAAGAATGTGGTGATTGATGGTATCAAAAGCAGCACTAAGGTCTAGGAACACGAGGACAGATGCAGAGCCTCGGTTTGCCGTCATTAAAAAGTAATTTACCACCTTCACAAGTGCAGTCTCAGTGCTATGATGGGGTCTAAACCCAGACTGAAGCGTTTCGTATACATTGTTTGTCTTCAGGAAGGCAGTGAGTTTCTGCGCAACAGCTTTTTCAAAATTTTTGAGAGGAATGGGAGATTCGATATAGGCCGATAGTTTTTTATATTTTCTGGGTCAAGGTTTGGCTTTTTCAAGAGAGGCTTTATTACTGCCACTTTTAGTGAGTTTGGTACACATCCGGTGGATAGAGAGCCGTTTATTATGTTCAACATAGGAGGGCCAAGCACAGGAAGCAGCTCTTTCAGTAGTTTAGTTGGAATAGGGTCCAGTATGCAGCTTGAAGGTTTAGAAGCCATGATTATATTCATCATTGTGTCAATAGATAGTACTAAAAAACTTGAGTGTCTCCCTTGATCCTAGGTCCTGGCAGAGTTTGGTTGAGCCAGGTTGGAGACCTGAGCCAACTTCCCGTGCTTACCGGAGGGAGCGTCGTACTGGTCAGGCATCGTGTTATGCGGTGAAGCGCACAGTGTCTCCAGTGCGCGTTCACAGCCCGGTGCACGACTTTCCAGCTCCCCGCATCTGTCGGGCAGGGTGAGCAATCAGCCTGGAAGGATGGTGCCGGCTCAGCGCTCTGTGTCTCCGGTGCGTCTCCACAGCCCAGTACGTCCTGTTCCTGCTCCACGCACTAGGGTCCCTGTGCGCCTTCAGAGCCCGACACGTCCTGTTCCTGCTCCACGCACCAGGGTCCCTGTGCGCCTTCAGAGCCCGACATGTCCTGTTCCTGCTCCACACACCAGGTTCCCTGTGCGCCTTCAGAGCCCGACACGTCCTGTTCCTGCTCCACGCATCAGGCCCCCTGTGCTCATCGAGAGCCCGGCACGGCCTGTTCCTGCTCCACGCATCAGGTCCCCTGTGCGCATCCAGAGCCCGGCACGTCCTGTCCCTGCTCCACGCATCAGGCCCCCTGTGCGCATCGAGAGCCCGGCACGGCCTGTTCCTGTTCCACGCATCAGGTCCCCTGTGCGCATCCAGAGCCCGGCACGTCCTGTCCCTGCTCCACGCATCAGGTTCCTTGTGCGCATTCAGAGCCCGGCAAATCCTGTTCCTGTTCCACGCATCGATACTGCACGGTACTGTCTTTCCAAGCTAGTTTGGTGTAGCGCCATTTCCGTTCCAATTTTCTGGAAGCTTGCTTCAGAGCTCGGGTATTTTTTGTATACCAGGGAGCTAATTTCTCATGACAAATGTTTTTTGTTTTTAGGGGTGCGACTGCATCTAGGGTATTGCGCAAGTTTAAATTGAGTTCCTCAGTTGGTTAATTGATGTTTGTACTCTGACGTCCTTGGGTAGGCGGAGGGAGTCTGGAAGGGCATCTAGGAATCTTTGGGGTGTCCGAGAATCTATAGCACGACTTTTGATGATCCTTGGTTGGGATCTGAGCAGATTATTTATTGCGATTGCAAACGTAATAATATGGTGGTCCGATAGTCCAGGATTATGAGGAAAAACATTAAGATCCACAACATTTATTTCACGGGACAAAACCACATCCAGAGTATGACTGTGGCAGTGAGTAGGTCCGGAGACATGTTGGACAAAACCCACTGAGTCGATGATGGCTCCGAAAGCCTTTTGGAGTGGGTCTGTGGACTTTTCCATGTGAATATTAAAGACACCAAAAATGTGAATATTATCTGCCATGACTACAAGGTCCGATAGAAATTCAGGGAACTCAGTGAGGAACGCTGTATATGGCCCAGGAGGCCTGTAAACAGTAGCTATGAAAAGTGATTGAGTAGGCTGTATAGATTTCATGACTAGAAGCTCAAAAGACGAAAACGTTGTTTTTTTGTAAATTGAAATTTGCTATCGTAAATGTTAGCAACACCTACGCCGTTGCGGGATGCGCAGGGAATATGGTCACTAGTGTAACCAGGAGGTGAGGCCTCATTTAACACAGTAAATTCATCAGGCTTAAGCCATGTTTCATTCAGGCCAATCACATCAAGATTATGATCGGTGATTAGTTCATTGACTATAACTGCCTTGGAAGTGAGGGATCTAACATTAAGTACAGTGAGGGAAAAAAGTATTTGATCCCCTGCTGATTTTGTATGTTTGCCCACTGACAAAGAAATGATCAGTCTATAATTTTAATGGTAGGTTTATTTGAACAGTGAGAGACAGAATAACAACAACAAAATCCAGAAAAACGCATGTGAAAAATTTTATACATTGATTTGCATTTTAATGAGGGAAATAAGTATTTGACCCCTCTGCAAAACATGACTTAGTACTTGGTGGCAAAACCCTTGTTGGCAATCAGAGGTCAGACGTTTCTTGTAGTTGGCCACCAGGTTTGCACACATTTCAGGAGGGATTTTGTCCCACTCCTCTTTGCAGATCTTCTCCAAGTCATTAAGGTTTCGAGGCTGACGTTTGGCAACTCGAACCTTCAGCTCCCTCCACAGATTTTCTATGGGATTAAGGTCTGGAGACTGGCTAGGCCTCTCCAGGACCTTAATGTGCTTCTTCTTGAGCCACTCCTTTGTTGCCTTGGCCGTGTGTTTTGGGTCATTGTCATGCTGGAATACCCATCCACGATCCATTTTCAATGCCCTGGCTGAGGGAAGGAGGTTCTCACCCAAGATTTGACGGTACATGGCCCCGTCCATCGTCCCTTTGATGCGGTGAAGTTGTCCTGTCCCCTTAGCAGAAAAACACCCCCAAAGCATGCCTGGCCTGCACCCTATCTCATTGTGGAGCTAGGGGAGTTAGAGCCCTGTCTATGTTCGTAGATAAGATGAGAGCACCCCTCCAGCTAGGCTTGGTCCTGTTTGTGGGTGAGTCCCAGAAAGAGGGCCAATTATCTACAAATTCTATTTTGGGAGGGGCAGAAAACAGTTTTCAACCAGCGATTGATTTGTGAGACTCTGCTGTAGAGCTCATCACTCCCCCTAACTGGGAGGGGGCCAGAGACAATTACTCGATGCCGACACATCTTTGTAGCTGATTTACACGCTGAAGCTATGTTGCGCTTGGTGACCTGTGACTGTTTCATCCTAACATCGTTGGTGCCGACGTGGATAACAATATCCCTATACTCTCTACACTTGCCAGTTTTAGCTTTAGCCAGCAGCATCTTCAGATTAGCCTTAACGTCGGTAGCCCTGCCCCCTGGTAAACAGTGTATGATCGCAGGATGATTCATTATATATCTAATACTGCGGGTAATGGAGTCGCCAATGACTAGGGTTTTCAATTTGTCAGAGCTAATGGTGGGAGGCTTCGGCGTCTCAGACCCCGTAACGGGAGGAGTATAGACCAGAGAAGGCTCGGCCTCTGACTCCGACTCGCTGCTTAATGGGGAAAACCGGTTGAAAGTTTCTGTCGGTTGAATGAGCGACACCAGTTGAGAATCCCTACAGCATTTCCTTCCAGAAGCCATGAGAAAATTGTCCGGCTGCGGGGACTGTGCGAGGGGATTTATACTACTATCTGTACTTACTGTTGGCACAGACGCTGTTTCATCCTTTCATCCTTTCCTACACTTCAGACGATTGCGTCTGAAGCTGGGCTTGTAGCACAGCTATCCTTGCCGTAAGGTGATCATTCTCCTGTATATTATGAGTACAGCGACAGCAATTAGAAGGCATCATGTTAATGTTACTACTTAGCTTCGGCTGGTGGAGGTCCTGACGAACCACGTCCAGATAAAGCGTCCGGAGTGAAAAAGTTGAATGAAAAAGTAGAGCGATGGAAAAACAAAATAAAAAATATATAAACGGTAATTAAAAAGTAAAACACGTAAAGTTGGCAGGTAGCAAAGTAAGGTTAGCAACAAAACGCACAGCAGCACGTAAACAAGTCTACAAGTTGTGACCGGAAAAGATCACCTATGGCTGCAAATATTGAGGCGGCTTATTCTAATGCTTACCCAATAAAAATGCACTAAGTAACCAATTTGGCATATCATTGTGCACGTATAAGGCTGCACATCATGAAATATATTGAGACAAATTACAGACAGTAGCCTACAAGTAGCAAAGTAGAACTCGATTGAACATGAAATGTAATTCAATATGACTGAAAACACCTATAGCCTACTGTATATATTTTAATGCAGTCATCTTGGTTTTCCTTTGAAGCATCTTTTTATACGTCGCTTGTTAGTATCAATTGCAAAGACATTGGCAACTTCATATGTGTAGTCAACTTGGAGTTCTGAAGATATCTCCAGTCACAGAGAGAAGGATCAACTCTGTGATTCGAGAGCCGTGCGTCCTCCGAAACACGACCCAGCCAAGCCGCACTGCTTATTGACACAATGACCACTTAACCCAGAAGCCAGCCGCACCAATGTGTCCAAGGAAACACCGTACAACTGGCGACCATGTCAGCGTGCATGTGCCCGGCCCGCCACAGGAGTCGCTAGAGCGCGATGGGACAAGGACCTCCCGGCCAGCCAAACCCTCCCTTAACCCGGACGACGCTGGGCCAATTGTGCGCCGCCTCATGGGTCTCCCGGTCGAGGCTGGCTGCGACAGAGCCTGGACTCGAACCAGGATCTCTGGAGGCCTAATCATGTGATTCTATGTTTATCAGAGATCTTCTGTGTATGAAGTGACACACGTGGGAGGGCAAAAAAGCATCTAACAGCGCACTTATCTCTTCTATGAGTGGTCTGAGGCAGGCGTTAGATTACAAGCTTTTCAAGTGCAACATTAATAACGGGGCGGCAGGTGCCCTAGTAGTTAGAGCGTTGGACTAGTAACCGAAAGGTTGCAAGATGGAATCCCCGAGCTGACAGGGTAAAAATCTGTCATTCTGCCCCTGAACAAGGCAGTTAACCCACTGTTCCTAGGCCGTCATTGAAAATAAGAATTTGTTCTTAACTGACTTGCCTAGTTAAATAAAGGTAAAATAACAATTGTTTTTGGGAAACAGCTAGTATATTCAACGATGCTTCTACAAAGATTCTAACGATGAACTTAGCCTTAAGATGCTTTTGGGAAAGCAAGCCCTGATCCATCCAGCAGTAAACCTCCAGTGGTTTGCCATGATAAGAGCAGATATTCTCCTTTAGTTTGTGTGAAGGCTTTAACCAGCTTGTACTTCCTTAACGGAGGATTGAGGTGAGTCTCACAGTAAGAGGCCAGACACACCAGGCAGGACTTGTTGGCTTTGAGTTTTCTCCCAGTACAGAAATCACACTCCAGGTCCAACATAACAGTGAGCAGGAGCAGCTTGGAGTTCTCCCGTATTCTTTAGTTTCTCCACCAAGAAGAGTGTTTTTTCGTAGAACAGGTCTGGGAGTGAAGATTTCCTACACAGGGGCAGCTGTAGGAACTTTTCTCATCATCCTGATCCAAGCAGCCCTGAATACAGCTCGTACAGTAACCCTTGCTCATGACTCAGTCCCATTGCATTACACATAAGAGTAATTGGACAAAGGCGTCTTCTGTAGGGGGGAGTTTTTTAAGAGCCGCGATACTCGGTCTGAACATTAACACTTATCGCTTGCGGTACGATTTTGGAAGCATAAGGTCCTTATTTTGTCGAGAAATAATATATATCTTTTAAAAAAAAGGTTCAATTGATGATACACACCTTTATAGGTTTAGGGTTCATTGGTTTAAGGTTCCCACATGGTGATATTTTACAACGCTTGTTTACGGAAAACAGACGGAAGACGGTGGACTACCTGTGTTAATTAGCAATCTGCATCTCCGAACACCTGTGTGTAAACGGAAGACAGACACCACAAAAGTATTGTCACAAAAAATACTGTGTACTGCAACTGTGTTAAAACTGGTTAAGTAAGTGTGTATTTTGCATTTGGATGTGATATGAAAGTAGAGGAATTTATGTTTCTAGAACCGTACCGCAATTGAGAATCGATTCACATTTAAATGGAGTATTTGTCTGTTTTGGCATCCAGAGCCAATTAGCCCTTTAAACAGAACATGTAAGGTCCTTGGACTAAGCCGTAATGTTAGGCTCCTCTAGTCCAATATTGGACTACCCATACAGAAGCTGTGTCCACATGTGACAGTTACTGGATCCTTCAGAATATCCAGATAGATAAAACAACTGATCGAGACTATGGCCTGAGTCATTTTGATGTACACGCCAACAAACAGAGCAAGAGTTCCAGTGAAACGTTTTGTTTTCCTTGAAAAGTTTATTCTTATTAGTAGGAGTGGCTTGTATTTTGTCAACGGTGGCTTCGCGGTTCTGTATGAACTCAGATGTCAGATAGGTCTGTCCAGCAGAGGGCATGAGTAGTCTATCACAGGCCAAGAATGAACATTCTTGTGACACTGTCCCATGTGGAGATACTGTATGAGAAGATTTTATCAATTTAGTGCAAGTTTGTAAGAGCATTAGCAATCGATGGAGCTGCATTGAGAATAGTAACACAGAATACTCACAATCCTGTAACATCTTAGCACAACACTGTTAAATAAATTATTTTTTATAATTGTATTATATCCTTGTGAAATATGCACCTTAATTTAATGAAGACATGTAAGTAATGTTGAAAAACGTATATTTTAAACATTTATCTCACATTTAACATTCAGAATAATAATATCAACACATACTGTATCATATGTAGGATAAATGCAGGATTGTAGAAAATTCAGAAAGGCAGCCGCGACTGGGACTCGAACCGCTACACCAAAAGATCTGACCTCAGATCCGACCCGAAGTGTTGGGTTAAGGTCGACACACTACCCAGCTTCTCTATACCAAGTCCCTCATGTATACACGCCTCTCCGATGGCCTCATATGCGCCACCAATGTAGCGAATTCGCGGGGTAGGCCTCACCGGGATACGTAGCCAGGTCCAGTGACTGTCAAGCTTACACCTTAACCATCACGCCAAGAGATCCAAACTTCTTGACGAAGTCATTATATATGCACTCATTTTCTGTTAGGCTTGAATTTGCTATCTTACTTTGCTCATGACTTGCTGTAGCGTGAGCACTTCCCACTAGAGGGCAGCAGGAAACACAAAGATTTGTAGAACTTTCTCAGCTGAAAAAGGGGTTGCTAATGTCTCCACTACAAACTTTCTTTTAAGGTTGTCAGAGGCAGCCTATTTTTCCCTCTTATATTCTTTAGAAGCCCTATACTACCATCAACACAGTTGATTACTAATGATGAAAGTTACACAAAAATCAACATTTCTCTATCAACGTTAGGAATGTGTATCTTATTTAAGCTATATCTTCTGGCCTGAAACCAAACCACTGTACAAAGTTGAGAAAATGTATTGAAAATTACTTGGCAGGAAATGTAGGTGTTGAGTGAACAAATTCAAATCAAAGTTAGAAATGGAAACTATAATATATGTAATGCCTCTATTGAGAGATTTAGATTCCCTGTAGACATGTAGACTAGAGAAAGGTCAGTGGATGATCATTGACATGCCGTTCATGACGCAGACCAGACTAACCCACCCACCTAGAGATTAACCCACATCAGCCCCACACATAGATAATATAGATCCATAGATACAACCCTGTTGTCTCCCTTCTGGGAGTCCAATAGTCATCTAATATGGCACCAGTGAATAGGAAGAACACAAATGTTTACTCCTATAGGAATTAGCAAGTCTGTGACTGTGAACAGGGTAACTACTAATCTAAGCCTGTAGGCCTTGTGTATGGAGGGAGGGGGGGATAGGGGAGAATGATGCAAATATGATGAGGTGAGAGGATGGAAAATAGTGTGTGGTGGGCCTACACACAGATCAGTGTGTGAGGATTAGGGCCCATCCCCTGAGCAAACACACTGATAATGTGTGAGGGGCCGTTGAGCGGCAGGACCCACCAGGGTCTGCAGCCCCAGCTGTGTTTGCCCAGCTAGCTCCCCCAGTCTGGGCCCTCGTATCCTCTCAATATCTGACTGACCCCTTGTCACCACTCCTCTCCCTTCCTCACCCCTTCTTTCCCAGCTTCCCCCTTCCCCAAGTCTGGACCCTCATATCCCCCAATATTTGACCCCCTACTCTCCCCTCCTCACCACCACCCCCCTTCCGTACTCACCCCATCTTCCCCCCTTCTCACCCTGCCTAACCCCTCCTCTCCTCTCCCCTCACCCAAACCAATGCCCTGTGGTCACGAGGGAGTGGGGATAGAGCCACAGCTGTACCGAGGTATTAGCTACCCCACCCACATATAGCTTAGCTATACATGCACATGCACATGGACTCACTAATGCCTGTGATTTAAACTCCCATGCACTCCTAAGCTATTGGGAATATTGGGAATATGCTCTCACGCTTCACTAAGCACACCACCATTACCATACACTTTCTGATCACATTCACATTCACACACACACACCCTCGCACCCGCACACATATCCACACAGAAACACTCCCGCAAAACCCTACCAAACAAAACCTTACCATGAAACACATAGCCCACCATATACAAGTAAGCATTTCACGGTAAGGTCTACACCTGCTGTATTCGGCGCATGTGACAAATAACGTTTGATTTGATCTCCCTCTTCTCCACTCCAACATACCCACATTCCTTGCCAGCATCCCAGAGAGCCCTCTGAACCAGCTGGCTGGGCTTTGAGTCACCTTGGCAACACTACCAGGAAGTTGCCCAGGCTCCACTGGCACAGCTGAAAGGCTGCCACTTCCTGATGATTCTCTTCTTTGCTCTCTCCCTGTGTAGCCGTTTTCCCATTTGGCAACAGCCCCTCTTCTCCATTCACCACCTAATCCAATGAAAAGAAAAAGAGGAGCACACTCTCCTTATCACTGGGGAGACTGCAGGTTCAAATGGGTACAGGCAAAGCTAAAACAACAGTGTACTTGTATAGTCTACAGTAGCTGTGGCTGGTTTGGCACCCATTCAAGGATTTTCTGTTAATCCGTAACAGGGAAAAACATGTATTTTCCCTTATATGTCATTAAAAGTAGTGCAATTGTCATTACAGTTTTCAAATATGAGACACAAGACACATTTTGGATGCCTACTCAGTGTAGAGTTTTGCCTGGCAACTGACAACTTCCTCACATGGATGCTGTAAAGACAGTGCCAATGGGCTTCATCTCACGCACGCCAAACACACTTGTCCATTTCAGCTTGGAGTGTGAACTTGGTTTGGGGGCCTCTGTTAAAGTGCAGTGTCTGTATACTAATTGATATTGCCAGTGCATTGATGGCAGATGGCCTGTGTTTAATGCTCATTGACCAGTTGCCCCTGGACTGACTGGTCAGCCCCCGTCTGAGAGGGACATGTCCAGACCTGTTGATGTGTGGCTAAAGTAGAACAAAGTTTCCACACTGATCTCATATCAGTTTAGTGTTTTTCCTGCCTAATGATTTCAGTTAGACTTTGAGTAGGGTAAACTGATCCTATATCTGATCCTTAAGGTATATTCGAGTAGTGATGCGTTTGAGGCCAGACAGAGAAATATACAGGTAACTGCCAAAATAAAGGTAACACTTGAGTAAATGAGGGATACAAAGTATATTGAAAGCAGATGCTTCCACACAGCTGTTGTTCCATCATGCTTAGGGTCATGTATAAAAATGACCAGTTGCCCATTATTTTGGCTACCATGGCTAGAAGAAGAGATCTCAGTGACATTGAAAGAGGGGTCTCAACAGATAATAGGGTGTTTAAAGTGTGTGTGTGTGTGTCTCAGTCACCAGATCTCAACCCAATTGAACGCAATTAATGGAATTTCTTGTGGAAGAATGATGACGCATCCCTCCAATAGAGTTTCAGACAGTTGTAGAATCTATGCCAAGGCGCATTGAAGCTGTTCTGGCGGCTCGTGGTGGCCCAACGCCTTATTAAGACGCTTTATGTTGGTGTTTCCTTTATTTTGGCAGTTACCTGTATATCTCTCTATATGACCCTGGTTGAAGGACAGAGAGGTGGGCAGTGTTGAGTGAATGAGTGAGCGGACATTCTGGCAGAGAGGTGTGAGGGCCGTGTTAGGCTTTGGGGAGGGTAAACTGATCCCAGATCTTTGCCTAGGGCAACTTCCACCGGGAGCTGAGGGATCTAGAGGTGTCAGGGGTGAGTGGATATCCTGACAGAGAGGTAAGGGGAAGTGTGTGGGCTGTGTGTAGGACCATGTCGGGCCACAGGTCCCTGAGTCCCAGTGAGGAAGGTGGATGATGGAAACAAGACAGAGGTCAGGGGTCACCCACACACCTCCACGGCCCTGATTACTGCTTCCTGTCCGAGGAGGGGTGTGGAATCACACTCTATATACCTCCCACCCCCAGGGAAGGATAGATTAAGGACAGATCTGTCAAATAAACATCCACACACAAACACGTGGGACAATGAATTATGTCTATTTATTCACAGCAGACGAAAAGGGAGAGGAAGTACCAGCAGCATACAACTCAAATAGATAGAACTGAAAAAGATACTGTCTGACATATAACCAATATGTTCTCTAGTTTGCTTTATCAAAAGGATAACTCGTGTTAAAATATCTATGAACAAATTTGCAACAATTATCAAACATTGTACAAGTTTGGGTTCATTCTATGTAAGTCATGAACTGCCAGTCTGCATTCCTGAACTCGGTGCTCGGTGCAAAAAGTGAAGTAAAGCAACTCTATGTTAATAGCTTTGTAAACCAAAGGTGTTATTTCTCAAATCTTTCAAACCCTGGGGGGTTAACACTACACCGCCCCAGACCCCCCCCTTCCTGGCTGCTTTGATAGATGTTTGACGGGTGGGGTTGCTGGCTCTATGCCATGTATCAGAGGTGGGGGAGGCTTTTTACAAGGACCAAGGTTTTGGAGGGAACTTAAAACGACTGTGTCAGGGATATGTCATTCCCCCATCCCCCATGCCCCATGCCCCCCGCCACCGCACCTCTCTGACCCCCCCATGTCCCTGAGGTCCTCTTCTCCAAGGGTTGCCGCCCAGCCCCCCAACCCACTCTGACACAATCCGCAGGAGTTTAGCCAGACATAATGGGATAAGGGGGCTAATTGTGTGTGTGTGTGTTGACCCAGACAGAGGACTGAGGTAAGGGGGGTAGGGAGGGTCTTTCAGGGAGGGGCAGGAAAATGCTGCAATAATATTACACACATTCCTGAAGTACAGTAGATTAAAGAAAAGCATGGCGGCTCATTGACACCTGAACACACATACCGAAGTGTGAGCATGTACACATACAGGCTCACATTCCCATACACATTCAAAGGCTCTGTACCACTGATGTACAACACATTTGGCACAATGGTTATGATACAACTGATCCTTTTTGTGATATAACAGAGAGTTTGTCTGCACAAAAATGTGTCATTGTGCAGTATCTCCACAGAGAGTATTTTTTTTCATCACAACCATTGTGCCAGATGCATTGTACATCAGTTATACGGGTCCATATACACATACAACCACATACACACGCATACTGCAACACATCCTAATGAGTCAAGAACCACTGGGCACAGACCTCCATTCAACGATGTGGAATGACATGGAAACAACGTTTATTCAACCAGTGTGTGCCCAGTGGGGAGGGATTCTGAGTTAGCTGGACACGAGAGATTTTGTTTGGATGGAAACAAGAGTCATGATTCATCATGCGTTGTTTAGTTTGGGTGAATCTGTGATAGCTGATCCTTACGCAGTTGCTCTTATAACTGATTGGCCTCATTCAGCTAACGACTCTCTAATGAGTTCCATTGACTCCCAGAGTCTTCACTAGCTGCTTTCACAGCTGCCCATCAGGTCAGTGTTTGTTGAACATTATTGTATGTCTATGGTTTATGTTAAAGATTCATAAAAAAATAGCAAAGTTGTTTGTTTCTAAAGTTTTAACTCCTCTACTTCTGTGAATAGAATAGTTAATGTTCCCTCCACTTTTTCACTCCTCAATCTAGTTATTTGTTGTCATGTAAAGTTGCTATATGCAGCTTGTCTTGATCCCAGAAGCGTGTAGTCGGCAGATCCCAAATTGGATTGTAATCAGATCACTGAAAGGAGTTTGACAAACGACCAGTGACAACCACTGGCCCCCGGAGGACGTGAGGGGTCAGGAGGGGCCAAGGCTGGGGGTCAGAGGTCAGCTCATTCAGAGCTGCTCAATCGGAGGGTCATTAAATCCAATCTTTGTGCCATCTCGCAGGTCTCACAGTATGGAGCGGTTCCATTGGACGGTTCCAATGGATTCCTCCATGGTTCCATCTCCATGCTCTGTCCGGTTCTGCAGGCTTCCCCAAGGGTTCCAACAGGGAAGGGCTGGATTGAGGGTTATTTTCCTGAGCAGAACTAACAGGGGGGAAATCGATATAAGCTCATGCTTGTCGTTCAGATCCAAAGAGAGATTGAGGTTTAAATGGGCAGAATAGATATTGTTCAAAGCGGCTTTTGGTTGTTTGTGCCTGTGAGGCAAACCACCATTTTGAACAATCCGAATAGCCTATTGAAGATTTCCAATTTTCATAGTGGGCCTCCCACATTGATATTGGTGTGTCATTGTGTCAATGCAATTAAATTCCTGCAAAATGGAAACATTTCAATACATGCGCAAAGCTTTTGCCGAAAGGGTCATACACGCAATCAATGTTGGTGTAAATCTGGTCAAGGCTAGCTGTATCAAGTAAAACCTAAAACACAAAATAGTTTTTACATCTCATAGATTTTCTATGAAAACAACCAAACTAGTGTTGGACTTGACTGGAGAGGGAAAAAATATGATAGGATGATATATCACATTTGGGAACTTTTTATTGTATTTGGTGATGTTATCTCATGTGTAAAGTATGTCGTCTCTGGGGCGTCTTGTCTCAATCTTTGTTTTCCTACGCCTGCCGTCCAAATTTCCATCACAAACATTTCACCCTGGCTGACCCAGCGCCTTTCTCCCTATTGGAGGGCCCAGATTAGAACGCATGCATGTGCAGATAGACCCAGCCGCAAGGACAAAGTCAGGCCTGTGTGTGTGTCAGAATTTCAAGACAAATGCAAAGCATACTCCTTCAATATGCTCTATTATTCAACATGTCCCCTCTCCCCCTTTCTTGCTTTTTAACCCTCTTTCTCTCTTCTGAAATTCTCTGCAGCAGACGCTGTTGGCTCCAGAGAGACTCGCTCTTTTGAAGAGGGGACCGACTGTGTCTCTCTCTCTCTCTCTCTCTCTCTCACTCTCTCTCTCTCTCTCTCTCTCTCTCTCTCTCTCTCTTTGTCTTCTCCCAGCCTCCTCTGTTCCACAGAATTGTGGTCAGATGCAGAAAAAGCCAAATGACCAGACGGAGCTGTGAGTTTAAATATTTATCGTTCCTGAGATGCTTTTCAGAATTCTAGATATCAAAAAAAATAAAAATACAGAAGCAGAGCTACTTATCACTCACTGTGCTGATCAAGACCAAATTACTATCTTGTATTGAAACATAGGCATAACCCATTAAACAATTCATTCATTACAGTTCAATCGTTTGATCTACGTTCATCATATCAACAAAATGCACCTATACTAATGTTACTGGTCATCCTACGTTTCACAGGAGCAAAGAAAACACATATTGCAACACCTTTTACTGGCAGCGCGTGTGGCATTCATAACACCATTACACTATGGTGTATCTGTTCAAATAGCAGCAACCGTTAATAACTGTTAACCCCACATAAAATTCCCTTAGGACCAAGTAACATGATATTGCTGTGGAGAGAGGTGTGTCATTTAAGATAGGGGGGCATGGCTGGGGGTGGAGGGGGGGGGCAGAGAGTTTACTCAATGACAGGGGACACCCAAGTTTGGCAGTCCCCTCAAGGGTTTCCCCAACAAAGGCTCCTCATTTACAATAGATGTATACATTTTTAAAAGACAGCTAGGCCTATTGATCAGCAGAGACAACTGCAGGTGTGTGGAGACCAAAGTGAGAGAGAGATGGTATTTCATAGAAATAGATGAAAAGGATGCTGGAAACAGTGACAGACCAGGTCACAGCCTAGGGTAGACTGAATGGAGGGGTTGAGGAAGGGCGGTTTGGAATAAATAGAAGCAAATTCAGATTTGGTGTGCAAGCCGAGGCAAAATGTAACTTCCAAATGAAAAATCGTGGCTGTTTGAATCTCATTTCAGATCCTTTCAGATCATCAAATGTGACCGGTTACAGGATCGGCGGTGTTTGACGCTAGTTCCTACCTCACAGAAGGGCATTTAAAAATATACATACAGTGCCTTAAAGTATTCAAAACCCTTGACTTTTTCCACATTTTGTTGTGTTACAGCCTGAATTTAAAATTGATTAAATTGAGATTTTGTGTCACTGGCCTACACACAATACCCCATAATGTCAAAGTGGAATTATGTTTTTAGAATGTTTTTCAAATTAATAAAGAAATGTCTCGAGTCAATAAGAATTCAATCCCTTTGTTAAGTTCAGGAGTAAAGATGTGCTTAACAAGTCACATAATAAGTTGTATGGACTCACTCTGTGTGCAATCACAGTGTTTAACATGATTTTTGAATGACTACCTCATCTCTGTACCACACACATACAATTATCTGTAAGGCCTCTCAGAATTTCAAACACAGATTCAACCACAAAGCCAAGGGAGGTTTTCTAATGCCTCGCCAAACAAATTTTTAAAAAGCAGACCTTGGAATATCCCTTTGATCTTGGTGTATCTATTGATTACATGATGTATCAATACACCCAGCCATTACAAAGATACAGGCATCCTTCCTAACTCAGTTCCCGGAGAGGAAGGAAACTGCCAGGGATTCACCATGAGGCCAATGGTGACTTTAAAACAGTTTGAAAGTTGAATGGCTGTGATGGGAGAAAACTGAGGGTGGATCAATAACATTTTAGTTACTCCACAATACTAACCTAAATGACAAAGTGAAAAGAAGGTTCTCTATTTACGTATTTCTAGATTATCTATTTCTAGATAGTCTATTCACCAAAGCAGACTCAGTATCATTCAATGCTCTGTAGCTGGATTGAAATGTTTGTATAACTACTCCTGAGGTTCATAGTATATTCAGGCCTGCCAGACCACAACACACACACTGACCGGTATATTTTGTATTCACACCTAATGACAGCAAGAGAGACCAAATCCAAAAGAGATAATGTGATGTTATCTTACCTACATCTTACCTAAATGTTATCTTACCTATTAGCAGTTTCATTATACTGCAGAGTGGGGGCAGGCGGTGGGCGGTGGGGTTGTTAGATTAGAACAATCAGGGGTCTGAGTGCAGCCTAGCGAAGATTAGAGGGCTCTGTCAGAGGGGGTCAGAGTATTGGTCTATTGTCCAATGTACACCATTGTCTAGGGTTTAAAACGTTTCTCTTTCGCTGTGTGTGTGTGTGTATACTTTAAGCTAATTACAGCCTGTGCAGCCAAGGATGACCGCCTGAAACACAATGCACAGAGGAGTCAATAGCATAAAATGGCGCTCAACTATTGGAGGAGGGGTAAGGGTAGCGGCAATGATTGTGCTATCAGGCAGCATAAGAAAAAGATTCTCCATGCGTGCCTATATCTGTGAGTATGAAAACTTGTCTGACAACATTGATGTAGGATTTGAGCTTCAGGTTTTGTGTGACTGAAGGTATATGATGTTATCAAATGGGGCTAAAGGAGCAGACCTGGACCAATGAGCAGACCGATGAGCAGACCAATAAGCAGACCAATGAGCAGACCAATGAGCAGACCAAAGGAGCAGACCAATAAGCAGACCAAACGAGCAAACCTGGATCATTCTCTTATCATAGGTTCTGTTACTGATGCAGGATAGTGATACAGAATGTCAAACTTTGTGTAGTAATGTCTTGTCTTTACATCAAAAATACCAATGACTCATTGATATGTCTCCAAGCATGTCCAAGTATTAATTCAAGCATGATCTCTGATGTTGGGATGTTTGTGTTTACAATGCTTCATTGAGGATCCAAATAAAGTATTTAAATATGTGTAGTGCCTATATGTGACTGAATGTGTCTCTGAGTCTATGGGCATACAGTGGGGAAAAAAAGTATTTAGTCAGCCACCAATTGTGCAAGTTCTCTCACTTAAAAAGATGAGAGAGGCCTGTCATTTTCATCATAGGTACACTTCAACTATGACAGACAAAATGAGGAAAAAAAATCCAGAAAATCACATTGTAGGATTTTTAATGAATTTATTTGCAAATTATGGTGGAAAATAAGTATTTGGTCA
>QNTS01001412.1:295528-347430 GCA_003317085.1 Hucho hucho
GTGATACAGAATGTCAAACTTTGTGTAGTAATGTCTTGTCTTTACATCAAAAATACCAATGACTCATTGATATGTCTCCAAGCATGTCCAAGTATTAATTCAAGCATGATCTCTGATGTTGGGATGTTTGTGTTTACAATGCTTCATTGAGGATCCAAATAAAGTATTTAAATATGTGTAGTGCCTATATGTGACTGAATGTGTCTCTGAGTCTATGGGCATATGTCTAAAAACATTTTTGGAGGGAGGATGGTGCTACAATGGTTTCCCTCCAACATGATCCAGCCAATCATGGTGGACAATGACACGGTGGGAGGGGAGCTTGGGACAGGGACAAACACTGGAGAACCTCTGTCTGACCACCAACTGGGCTCCAACAACACTGGCAATCAGCCCCAGCAGGACTGGACCATCACTGTGTATCACTGTGATACCGATAACAATAAACCCACCAGGGGTAAGGAAGGTGATAGTCATATCGGGACTAGTTGTAGTAAGCAGTGGCTAATGAGACTCATAAACATACAATGGGGGGGAGAGTGAGTGACTGACCCCCTGTAAAGATCAAGAAGAATAGCTAGCGCAGTTCCCTCCAAAACCACCCCCACACTTAACTCAGTCACCCTCCCACACACAGTTGACACCCCCACACATTGCCTGGAATAAACCTCAGGTTATCATGACTGAAATCACCCACATCCCACAAACCTCATTAAAAGAAGTACACACTATAAGTCAGATGTTGTTCCCTCCAAAACACACCCACGGCTGACTCAGCCACCCCCCACACAGGGACCCTACTCTGGAGTTATCATGACTGAAATTGCCCACATCCCACAAACCTCATAAGGGGAAGTACACTATATATAAGGTAGACAGGACAGGCCGTGGTTTGAGTGAAATAAAGTCCGCCAGATTGTTTCCCATCAGGCTACAGTAAATAGCTGGGGGGCCTAAACAGTACAGCAGTCGTATTATACTGTATTTGCCTCTCAAACCACATACCGTGGTAGACTTCCTGTGTGCATTCTGTGGTTGCTTTACTGTGGGGTTTTCCCTCTTTCTTCTTCCTCTCTTTTTCCCTCTCTCCCGTCTGTGGGGCCTATGAGCATGCATTGATTGTCATGAGTCAACGTAGAGCCAGTAAATCTGTTGGGTGACATCTCTGTGTGAAGAACCACTTTACAAAGAGTCTGCCATGTTTGCTGTTGAGCTGAAGCATTCTCTTCTGTGAGGAATGCCAGAACCAACGCAAACCCCAGTCAAGTTTGGCTGCTCTGTTGACGTTCCCCTCTTTTTAAAGCCAATCTAATTTGAATGATACTATCGTTATCTCCCTTGCCTGTGAGATAAAGGGAGGGAGAGTTGGAAACTACCTTCTCTCACTTTCTCTTTCTCTCAGGATAGAAATTGGTAATCTATTGGTGACGCTTTATCAATATTTATTGATAGAATACTTAGAAAGAGGGCTAATGGGATTTAGAAAAGTGGAGAAACATATAAACAAAGGACAAATAGCTCTTATGGCTTAAAACATGAAAAACAATGACTATCAGATCATTCTCTTATGCCTGTTGACTAATATGGTTATATTTTTTTATTTAGGTTTTATTCAATTTGCATCATTAAAGCCATATTCCCTCCAAAGGTTCCCTCCAAAACAGGACAGCTGGATGACTTGGAGGGGGTTGGGGAAAGACAAAAGCCCTGGGAGTATATCAGTGGAGGCTGCTAAGGAGAGGACGGCTCATAATAATGGCTGGAATGGAGTCAATGGAATGGTATCAAACATGTGCATTTCAATTCCATGTGGTCTACTCTGCTGCACCCCAGTAGGAAATAAATTTTTAGACAATGATCAGTTGCATTGCTCAGTTTGTGATATGGTGCTTTGCCTGAGGGTAGCGTGATGGGGACCTATTCAGACTGCTGACAACCACAGAGGAACACACAGTTAATAGGCTCTGTTGTGGTACCAGTTGGTGACAATCTTGTGCGGTCAAAAGTCAGGTTCTGGTCCAATGCTTCCTGAGTCCCATAGGGCAATGCACAATTGGCCCAGCGTCGTCCGGGTTAGGGGAGAGTTTGGCTGGGGGGGCTTTACTTGGTTCATCGCGCTCTAGCGACTCCTTGTGGCAAGCCGGGCGCCTGCAGGCTGACTTTGGTCGTCAGTTGAATGGTGTTTCCTCCAATACATTAGTGCAGCTGGCTTCTGGGTTAAGCGAGCAGGTGTTAAGAAGCGTGGCTTGGCGGGTCATGTTTCGGAGGAAGTATGACTCGACCTTCGGCTCTCCTGAGTCCGTTAGGGAATGCAGCAATGAGACAAGATCGTAATCACGAAATTGGGAGAAAAGGGTGGGTAAAAATTACAAAAAAAATAAAAGTTAAGTACTCAAAGAAGTAGACATAACTGGTTTGATGTTAGGTTGACTTTTGAGCATTGTATGAATGCTCATAATGTTGCAAAGTCCCATGTAGCTTTCCCCTTTGTATGAAATCCATCCACCTGACAGGTGTGGCATATCACCAAGCGGATTAAACAGCATGATCATATCATAGGTGCACCTTGTGCTGGGGAAAATAAAAGGCCACTCTAAAATATGCAGTTGTCACACAACACAATCCCACAGATGTCTCAAGTTTTGAGTGAGTATGCAATTGGCATATTAACTGCAGGAATGTCCAACAGAGCTGTTGCCAGAGAGATTTAAAAGTAAATTTCTCTACCATAAGCCACCTCCAACATCGTTTTAGAGAATTTGGTAGTATGTCCAACCTGCCTCACAACCACAGGCCACGTGTAACCATGCCAGCCTAGGATCTCCATTTGTGTCTGAAATAAAGCCCTTTTGTGGGGAAAAACTCATTCTGATTGGCAAGGCTCCCAAGTGGGCTGGCCTATACTTTATCAGGCTACCGATGGCTGCACCCCTGCCCAGTCATGTGAAATCCATAGGTTAGGGCCTATTGAATTTATTTCAATTTACTGATTTCTTTCTTTGAACTGTAACTCAGTAAAATATTTGAAATTGTTGCATGTTGCTTTTATATTTTTGTTCAGTATAGTGTTCCCCAACTCCATTCTTTGAGTACCCCCAACAGTAAATATTTTTGTTGAGGCCCCGGACAAGCACACCTGATTTTACTTGTTAGCTAATCATCAAGCCCTTGACAAGTTTAATCATGTGTTTTTGTCCAGGGATGCAACAGAAATGTGTGCTTGTTGGGGGTACTCGATGACCGGAGTTGGGAAACACTGATCTAGACGTTAAAGCCTCATCCTAACACCTGCCCCCAGTTCCCTCCATTTCAGTAATTAAAATGCTATGTAGGGCACCCCGCTGTGACACCTGACCTAGGAAGCAATGATTGTATTATATTTATAGAGGTGTGTGTTGGAGTGCATGTAAAGTCAGTTTGTGAAGTTATGAAGCCACTTTGTAGAAGGTCCCTCATATCCTGATAGTAAGACATTTTCACAATTTTTCTCTGTATTAAAGAAGTGCTAAATCTCTGAGAACAACATGAATGGAGTATTATGGTAGTAGATCTAAGTGATGTATTACATGTTTATGAGAGAGTTAATAGTATTCTCACTGTGCCTCTGTGCGGTTCCAGCTGTGTTTGCAATCTACTCTCTCCCTCTGTTTACCTGCTAGGGCTCTCATAGCTTTGAATCTCCCACTGAGCCATAGACTCAAACACAAGCACACCCACAGGGACACAACACATACACACACACAAACACAGCCCTGAGAAAGTGAGTGAGAGAGCAGGTGTTGGTTTTCACATTGGTCTCTCATAGGGGCTCAGAGGGCAAATAAAGTACTTTATATAGGGATCCCTGTGTTAGTGCTTCCCACAGCCCTCACTGAGACATACTGGCCCGAGAGAAACGGCAGGACAGGAACCCATCACCTGGGTGGGTAGGGATGGGAAAACGCCAGCCTCACCGATCCCACCGACTCATCAGAAACTAGCACTGTGATGTGGTTTCACTCGGGAATGCCGAAGTTTCACTCGGGGATGCCAACGTTTCCCATCCACTCTACAGTTTCTTTGCAGAACTATTCCCACAATACAGGACATTCGATTTTTACTTCTTAAATACTGTAAAACATCATGTTCAGAGGTCTTATAGATAAGGGCATACAGAAGCCCTTTGCATGAGGTGGCAGTTGTAAACACATTATAACACTGACTTAAGAATGACATAGTGTCTGTGGTACAGTGTCTTAAGGATGACATAATGTTTTTTGGTACAATGAGTAGTCTGATTAGCAGGGAGAGGGGAGTTGGACATGCTTGCCCATCTCATGTCACAGAGCTGGCGAACAAATAGCAGGAACGCCAGATAAAGCGGATTTGCTCTGATGTGCCATGGGAAGCAGCTGTGTGGACGGGAAGGCGTCAAATTATTGAAAAACATTTACTTAAGAAATATTTTAGTTCGGAAAGCTTTATTGATGTATATATTTTAGTTTGGATAGTTATCACATAAAAATGAAATGATTATACAGTCTGAATCACTAGCACTACAAGTACGAAACACTAGCAAAACACCTCGAAATACATAATTCATTTGTGAATTATTACTCATTCATTACTTTACAACATTTTGACAATGTACAGTATCTCCATACTGTATACACACTTATCTTTGCATTATTTTGCAAAGGAAATGCAGAGTTGGCCTCTACGTATGGTCACAAGACTGTTAGCTATATCCAGGTGCATATAGTGTAGCCCTGAAGCTATGGGAACACAACGCTCTGTACCTTGGGTCTTTGATCCAGGTGAGCAGGGCACCAGGTGAGGTCGGTTAGAGGGCTAATATCTGATTATGGGCCTGGGAAAGACTGACTGAGAGAGAGAGAGAGAGAGAGAGAGAGAGAGAGCGCACGAGACCTGCTCCAGAGTCAGGTCTCTGTAAACATCAGGTAACACTACAGTGCCAGGCCCTCCTCCCAGCACACACACACACACACACACACACACACACACACACACACACACACACACACACACACACACACACACACACACACACACACACACACACACACACACACACACACACACACACACACACACAGAGAAGCATAAACATACCAAATAAATACACATACTGTATAACATACACATGCAAGGACTCGTACTAACACGAGGACAGTGTTTAAAGATACTGCATTCACAAGCCAGTGAGAATAATGTGAACACGGACTCATACGAGAAGATGGCTAAACTCTACAACAGAGAAAATCTGGTTCACAGTTTGAAGCATGGGAACTAATGCTTGAACACTCACACACACACGGCTGACTACCCCCTAATTGACAAAAGCATTTTCTCTGTTCTGTGAAACTGTACTGTGTGCTGAACTGCACGTTTAAACTGGAACTCACTGCAAAAATGCAATCCAAGCAAGCCCACAAGTTTGAGAGAGGTGCCCTCCCTGGGACACTGCTAAGGTCATGGTAAGTGTGTGTATCATTGTTTTTATGGATACATGTGTACTGTACATATGTATCTATTCATAGGTTTATGTGCACAATGATGCATAGTCATAGCAATAATGCCCATAACTATGTTTAGCCAAATATATTCATATTGTCTTTGACTCTATTACCCCCTGCCTCTGCGTCTTTGAGATGCTGGTCCTTTGAAATGCCCTGGGGGCGAACAAAACTTGGTCCTGATGGAGACAATGGAGCAGCTGGATTTCTGCACATGTGCCTTTGTGTCTCATCTGAGGCCTTGTCATAACTAGATCAGAAGGCCTTGCCCCGCCTTTGATCGCACACAGTCAGAAACGCATGCACACGCGCACACACACACATACACACACGTACATTCAAAGTCACTGTTTCAGTCCAGGGAAATGGATGAGGGTACCAGTACAAAAGAATATTTGATTAGGTTATAATAACACCACATGAAAGAGAACCCCAGCAGGGTGGGGGCAGAGAGCACAGTACCCAGCGGGGACACCCCCACTGGGCACACCACGTCATTTCAAGAGAATTGGGTAATATTTGGTTGATAGGTTGATCAATGAGATTGCAACCTATTTTCACCAACTCAAAAAGTTTGTTGAATTTCCAATGTGTTTTCAGTATGCTTTCAACCATCTAAAAGCACAACCAATGTCTGATTTTTTATTTATTTATACAACAACTTAATGTGTTATCACTGTGATTAATCTAATAACACAACCAAATGACCTGGATTGCAGTTGAGATTACATTAAAGTACATGGTGCAAGTGATCAATGTCGTTTGAGATTCTGCGCAGATTATTATAGCAATTGTGAAGACCTGCAACCTTTGCATGCTATCTTGAACACGCATGCTTTCTATGATTACATAAGAAGACATTTATTGTTACAGTAACTACAAAATGTGGCCATGGATGTGTTGCTCATTTTAAAGTTGATTAAATACTGTTACATTAGTTTGTAAGATAGCCTTTAAGCTATTTATTGTATTACAAAAAATAATATTTATTGTGTTTGGTTGACAACGCAACCAAATATCAACATCAACACTATATCTTCTGCTTGGATAGTTCCATCTGTGCCACTGGCTATAATTTAAGTTTGTCTACAAATTAATATTTGATATGTTGGATTCATGTCTCTACTACAAATCAAACTTTAAACGCATTTTAAATAAAGTTAGATTTGATTTATTCCTATTCTTTAACTTCGATTTTTGGTTGAGATGGAGACGTGAATCCAACATACAGTGTATGTGTTATTATCTTGTAGATTCCATTTGAAATCAACCAAAGCTTGAAACCCTAGGACTATATGTATTGTCTATTTTTAGCTGAATCCAAAGCTGAATTTAAACCATAGCTGTTGATGACTTCCCAAATGCTATACATGCCTAAATAGCATTGATGATATATGACTGATAAAGAATAAATACATTTCATTTACTCTGCTAAACCTACACTTTGGAATGACTTCGATAGCAACAGTATGTGGACACCCCTTAGTGGATTTGGCTATTTCAGCCACACCTGTTGCTGACAGGTGTATACAATTGAGCACACAGCCATGCAATCTCCATAGAGAAACATTGGCAGTAGAATGGCCTAACTGAAGAGCTCAGTGACTTTCAATGTGGCACCGTAAAAGGATGCCACCTTTCCAACAAGTCAGTTTGTCAAATTTCTGCCCTGCTAGAGCTGCCGCGGTCAACTGTAATTGCTGTTATTTTGAAGTGGAAACGTCAAGGAACAACAACGGCTCAGCGGCGAAGTGGTAGGCCACACAAGCTCACAGAACAGGGCCGCCAAGCGCTGAAGCGTGTAGCACAAAATCGTCTGTCCTCGGTTGCAACACTCACTACCAAGTTCCAAACTGCCCACCTGCACAAAGCGAGGTCCATACAGAAATGGTTTGTCGAGATCAGTGTGGAAGAACTTGACTGGCCTGCACAGAGACCTGACCTCAACCCCATCAAACACCTTTTGGATGAATTGGAACGCAGACTGCGAGCCAGGCCCAATTGCCCAACATCAATGCCCGACCTCACTAATGCTCGTGGCTGAATGGAAGCAAGTCCCTGCAGCAATGTTCCAACATCTAGTGGAAATCCTTCACAAAGGAGTGGAGACTGTTATAGCAGCAAAGGGGGGACCAACTCCATATTAATGCCCATGATTTTGGAATGAGATGTTCCACGAGCAGTGTGAACCCAAGAGCAGACTCAGACGAGGAGACTGGGATGAGGTAACCAAGGTATTTATTGAAACACGGGAGGAAGATTGAGTGCAGGCCAGGGGAAGCTCGGGCGGGTTGCCGGAAACCAGGTGCGGAGGCTGAGGCTGAGGCGAGAGGTATTGGGACAGGGTAAGCAGGTCCGGAAGGGAATCCAAGGGAGCGTAGAGTGGGGAATACAGGACAGAGTAGCAGGACTGACGAGAAGTCAGACTGGAGACAGGGACCAGAGTCAGAGCGGGCAGAACTGTAGCGGAGAGGAAAACAGTGTCAGGCAAGGGAAAACACGACTGACTGAGCAGAGATTACGAGCTAGCAGCGTGAAAGAGGCAGGACTGAGTATGTGTAGAGGTCTTGATTATGGAACAGGTTGCAGCTGGTGGGGATATGCTCTGACTCCAGCACACCTGTCTCCGCCCACACAATCACACACACACACACACACAGAGGCAGAGGGAGAGAGCACTGGGGGAGTGGCGGCAGGTCAAGGAGACACAGGATGAGCACTAGAGGGTGTGGCAGGAGCAGATGTGACACATAATCCTCTGGTTGAAATTTCACACTCAAAACAATAGGTTACAATGATGACTTTTACAAATCCAATATATTTTCCACATAGATTCCACGTCACAATACGTTGACAAATTCTGTTGTAAGAACGTTGATTTAACCAGTTTGTGCCCAGTGGGCCTCACAGGTTAGCAATGAGTAACCAATGAGGCTAACCAAGGAGTTAGAGCTTTCCTTGGTTAGCATTAGCACAATAAGTAAATATTCTCTGTTCATACTTTTCTGTCTCAAGGTAGAATTTTCTGTCAGTCTTGCTTGTGCTTCTAAGTTGCACTTTTTAGGGGTTCAAGAAGCAAAGCTCAGAGAAACGCTATTATATTTCATAGCGGTCGTTATTATCTAAACGCCTTCTTGTACATGGTGGAATCATTCATATTTTCCACTGAGGCAGGTTTTTTTCTACTTTTGAGGAGGAAGGGATCCAAGACATGTAGGCCTATTGTCAAGAACGTTCAAGTTAAGAATTTCACTTTAACCCTGTGTTTGCTCATAATATGAGAGAGGAAATATGAGGACAGTGCCTTCACACTTCAACAAAGGAGGCTCATATTTGTGCCCATGCAACTCATTTTTGCTTCTTCTCTGTACACGCTTGTTTGACACAATGGTAAATTGCCGCCTATCTATTACCAACAACGCTTGTTCTTGCATACTGATAGATCATTCTTCTTATGTTACGGGCAATATATCACACCCCCTCCTCTTCTTTCGTATGAGTGGTTTAAAGTTTCTCCTCTCCAACTCTGATTGGTCGACCAACTTGTGCTCACGGGCAAAAACTTCAGACGACTCTTCTCTTTACGCACTACGACCAGGGAGGCAGAGTAAAAGTAGGAACAGTCCGTTAAAAGTGTAACTGAAAGTATTTTTTCTTTTCATCAAGAAAAGGAGGCTACCACGCTATGGAGGTTGTCGAGAACAGCAAAATACAATTCGCTTAGATAGGAATAGGGGAGATTCCCATGCGTAAAGGTTGAAGGGACGGCATCTTTGGAACATTAACTTTTTTTCTCAAAGTCGTAACACTTACGGAAGGAAATGGCTATTTCTTGGATTTTCAAAGTTTGGATCCTGCTACTACCCATTTTTGATAGCGCTGTGTCTAGTTATTCCGAAGACCAATGCAGCTGGCGAGGGAGGCAAGTATAACTTTATAAAGGTTTATTCAAGTTCCATTTGATTTATGGAGAACCATTCACCTTTTTTTATATAGCTAGGTGCAAAATAATGTTTTGTTCAGGTTCTACCTTAGTTGAAACAAGTCGATACAGGTTTTGGGCGCAATTAAATGTTTCCAGCGTCTTGCAACAAAGTATTGCGCCTTGGGTTGCAGTCTTGCAGAGTGAGATAGAGAGAGGAGAGAGTTATGCCGTTATTATAACGGTTTAATGTGTGCACAGGGGAAATTACTTGTCGTTTTTTGGAAAAGGATGATTTAACATTCATTTTATAAAACCAATTCTAGGCCATGTTTTGCAGATTAAATGACCTACACTATGCAAAGTCAGTCACATTTTTAAATGGCACTGACGGGCGCATTTGGTGACGAATAGGTAGCGCTTCTTCTTTTTGAATGCAAATGGTTACCTCAGTTCAATGTGTCTTTAGAAAGCATGTTTTAATCGTTTTCAAAAGATGCACTTAAAATGAGTGAAATGCACTGCAATGAAAATCCATTTTATCCAGAATTATTTGATTTTCAAGCTTTCCCTCAGTCCCTCTCAAAGTTGCCCACATCTAAAGCCTATACCCAAACCACACATCCAGCAATGTTCAGTGCAATTTCCGTAATGGGATTCGACCAACGTGTATATAAACCCAGGATTGTTGATGATAGTATTGGACGTTGAGAGGCTTTGAAGCCACCTGTCGGCTATATTGGCACTCCCCAGTTGGAGCAGTCCTCCATAGGAATGAATGGAATTCTACAGTATTTCAGTTAAATGTTTCAAGGACAAAATTACATGTATTTAAGCAGTGGCCAGTGGGGACAGTAACATCACTAAAATAAGAAATAAATGTGATTTTTATTTTATGTTTAGCTCATATAATATAATTTAAAAGTGTGCATTACGGCGTCTGTGCTAGAAAAAACATGTAATAAACAAATGTAGACATCAATAAATGCATTTATATAGCTTCCAAATTATTTATTTTTTTTACAATGAAGAGTACCAAGATGGCTATGCGGTGGACTCAATACAGCGCCCCCTGTTAGTCATCCAGGGTTTATATACATCATTTGTTTATAAAAAATTGCACCACATCCTAGAAAGTGACACGCTGGTGACTCCAATTTTAGCCAAGAGGACAACTTCTGAGGACTAGTCTGTCTAGCTTGGAGGTCAAGTCCAATTATGTAACTTGGTCTTACTTTTCTCTCTCTCTCCCTCTTTCCATCCCACAGTGGTCTGTCCCAGCAGCCAGGCAGTGTGGAGCAGATCTCCCTCCACTGCTCGGAGGGTGCTCTGGACTGGCTGTACCCTAAGGGGGCGCTTCGCCTCACCCTGTCCCCCAGGTTGACCTCTGCGGCGGTGGGGCCCGGGGGGAGCAGCTCAGGCCTGATCACGGCCTGTGTCAAGCCCTCGGAGCACTTCCACGGGGCCCAGCTCTACCTGGAGAGAGACGGGGTCCTGGAGCTCCTGGTAGGGGACCGTCTGGAGACGTCTCCCCCACCCCGGGTGCGCTGCTTCAGCCGCTTGCCCGGCGAGAAGGTAGCCCTCTTCCTCCAGGCCACGCCCCACCAGGACATCAGCCGCCGCATTGCATCATTCCGCTATGAGCTGCGAGGGGATTGGACGGCACGCCTGCCACTCGACTCGAACCCCATCATCAGTAATGAAGGTGAGTTGGAACGAGGAGGGAGGCAGACATGCTAGATCAGTCTGGGTTCTGGAAGGGTCACATTTGGGCTGAAATAGATAGACATAAAACATTTCTCTCAACACAAAGCAAGGAAACGACAGTGTTGAATTTGTTTTGAATATGCTCCCTGGGGGTTGATGGGCCTAACAAACAACTTTTAGAGTTTGATAACTAAATTCTCTTCTCACCCACATGCTTCCAGTAATTCTTTTTGCATGGGTCTCTGAATCATATTAAATTGTATTCTGGCAAACCCCCCCTAAATATGTTTCCTCACTCTTAAGCACAAACATACCTTTTTTGGGGGTTAATTTTTGGTTCAAATCAAATCAAAGTATATTTGTCACGTGCGCCGAATACAACAGGTGTAGACCTTACAGTGAAATGCTTACTTACAGTCTCTAACCAATAGTGCAAAAAAGGTATTAGGTGAACAATAGGTAAGTAAAGAAATAAAAACACCAGTAAAAAGACAGTGAAAAGTTTTCTCTGTGTCCAGGCAGAGTAGAGTGGGGGAAGTGTCCTCTAGTTTCCCTGGACACATAGGCCTACAGACCCTGTCGCCTGGTTCAGATTTGAAAGGGAGTGGAGAGAGGCAGAGAAAGAAGAGAGGGAGGAGGGTTAGTGGGACAAAAGCCCAGTATGTGGGGCCTTCTCTCCAGAGCCCGGAGCTCCTTTCATTGGAGCCTTCGCATGAGTGTTCTGGGATTACTGCCGTTGCCTTGGCGACAGGGAGACCTCTGCCCCAGCTGAGATGCTCCTCTCATTTGTTGAGCTGCCCCACTGTAGGGAGGCTTGGCTCTAAGAATACACCCCCTCTCCGCTCAAGAGTCTACACACACGTACACACACACACTGGCTGGGCATGGGGGGAGGTTTGCTCTATGGCCAGGGAGGAGGAAGGAATCTCATTTATCCGACTTTTTCACTAAGAAGGGGAATGTGTGGAGGGGGCAGCTAGGAGGGGTGGTGGTGAACTTCTTGGAACTCACGAGGCCAGAAGAACTTTAAAAAATGCCAGGGTGTTTTATTTTTTTCAGTGCAGTCAATTCAATGCAGCCACAGTTTGGTGTTTTTGTTTCGCTCTGCGTTCCTTTTCTGTGGCCATTGGTGGGCTGGGTCCTTGTATGAAATGGAGGAGGATTGGCCGTATTTTAGTTTCCTCTTTTAAAGTGATAAAACAGCTGTGATTGAAGCTGTCACAACTCCTAGAAAATAAGTAAGTGCCTTCTGAGAAAGTGTAGTGGAGCTTAGCCCATTTAAATCTTTAGAAGTTTTCCACCCTCCTCTGTTGCCCTTGTCTGGTTGGCTTTGATGAGGTGTGGGTGCAGACACCCTAGCAGGGTCTAGGGGGGAAGTGGGGGTGGGAGGTAGGTGAGCTGTTTCATGGCTTTTAAAACGTCTGGGGCCATTGGCGTTTCACTGGCCTTCCTCTCCAAACCATAAAAGTAGCAACTGTCTGAAAGAACACTGCAGTTGGTCCGTGTGTGTGTCCTTACACTGTGATTTGTTCTATTCGCATCACGCCTCCAGAGCATTTGATCTTTGCTATAAGCTCCTCTCCACCCTCCTTTAAGTCTCCTTTCAAGTGTGCAACAGGATAGGTTAGAGCTCAACACGTTTTTAATATAAAGCTTTTAAATATTATAACTTATATATTTTTTGAGGTATTATGTGGTTTACAATATCACGAGGGAGTAAACACATTTGAAAGAGGATGTAATTAGTGTTTGTTTGATTAGTAGAGTTCTCCAATTGACCCTCTCTTTCTTTCTTCCCCTGCTCCCTCCCCCTCTCTCCCCAGGTGCCTGCAGACCCTGTAACAACACAGAGCTCCTTATGGCTGTCTGCACCAGTGACTTTGGTGAGTTCTCCTCTTTTACAACCTCCTGTTTTGTTGTCCGGGCTTCCGTATAACAATAAAACAATACGTCAGACCAGGAACAGTTTGATGTCTCACTGAATTTCGTCCTCCATTTCAAGTGGATTAGTACATTAACTTCAATACAAAATGGCAAGAAAAGCCATTCAGTTGCAGAGAAAAAAGATAATGATTTTGTGTCAGGATTTGAGGAACTACAAATCGGTTGTGTTGAATTAGCTGAAAGTAGGGGTAACACAGGTCTGAGGTTGGTGTAAATCCAAATCCTCCCCCCTCTGAACTACTTAATTTATGCAGAGGTCAAAGGTGAAACAGCATTACTTTAGCCTCTCTAGTTCCCTGAAGTTCCCCTAAACCCCCACTCCTCAAGGCACTGTAGTGGAATAATCTCCCCCCACCATAGACAGAGCAGTGGACTAATCCGCATGGCTCTAATTGAGCCGTAATCAGGCTTAGTGGCAGCCCCTTGGCAACATAAAGTCAAGGGGATTACAGAACTGTCCCAGGCAGCTCTCCATACCAATTTCACTGACTCTAATGTTAGCCTCTGGTGGGTTAGGATCATAGTTACTTGTTTAATACTTCAGCTGTTTTTTGGCAGCTAAAGCGTGGCAGATATTTTCCCAGTGATAACCAATATTGTGTTTTTAGAATGGGAACAACAAGTATTGAAGAAAATTACATCCATTCAAAGATGTATCCTCCAACATCTTAGTCCACATTTTGTTTAGCCATGATTGTTGTATTTGTAACAACTGCTACAAACAAATTTGGTCAATAGAGCTTTTGACTAACCAGTTTGTCTCTTCTCCCCACAGTGGTGCGTGGTAACATCAAGGCAGTGGACGAGGACAGTGAGCTACGGGCGGCTGTCATCAAAGTCAGTGCCACTCGAGTATTCCGCCAGAAATACACCCTGTTTACCGGCACTGGACGTTTGACCCGCACGGGCGAGATCAGGACCCTGCTGCAGTGCGGTGTCCGGCCCGGGGCAGGCAGCTTCCTCTTCACCGGCCGCGTCCATTTCGGCGAGGCATGGTTGGGCTGCGCCCCCCGCTACAAGGACTTCCTCCAGGCCTACGCTCAGGCCAAGTTGGCCCAGCAGCTACCCTGTGAAATGGCTGTGGACTGAGCCGAACCACCCCAAATCCCGGCTGACTACTCCCCTGAATGAGGCAGTCCTGTAAGGCAAGCCCTAACTCGATTAGCCCCCCCCCCCGCCCTTCATTTGGTTTGCCAAACCTCAGAGTGAAAGGTGAAGAAGATGGAAGCCTATCCGATGGTGCAGCTGTGGGCCGACCCTGCCATGAAGGTCCCGTTGGATGCAGTCTTCCCCCAAAGACTGAGGAGTTGGGCATGGACATTTGTAGCACCATTCCTAGTGCAATATGCAGTCCTTTTGAGATATGAAGGACACTGTGGACTAGATGAGATTAAAGCATTCGGCACAGGACACATTTTCCAAAAATGCTTATTCAGAATTCTCATAAGAGCTTTCCGTAACAACAAGCAGAAATTTGTCAGGAATGGATACAGAGCTATTGAGTGTGACTTTGTCTTTTAAACTCAGGAAAATATGTGAAAAATTCTGTGGTGAAGTTACCATCTGTTTGGAAGTCACATAATTGTTATCCCAGTGTTCAACTACAAGGCTGTTGTTTTTCTATGGTGGTCTTCAAAATGGCCACTCATTTTCCTTCAATGTTTTGTTTCGGAAAACTGGGGGAAATCTATCCTTTTGTGTCCAAGATTTTCTCCCAATTTTCTAGTTGAAAGAAACAATGGGGGACTATTCTCAGTGTTGCAATTATTTATTGGAGATTAGGGTGGGTCTTTCTTTTTTCAAGGATAAAAAAAAGAAAATCTTAATTTGCACTAATAAGGGAAAGGGAATGATCTGGAAAGTCTGATGCTGCAAGCATTGAAAACCAAATGACAACCTGACTATATGTAGCGTAGAAGAGGAGTGATCAGAGCGTAATAAATGTACAGATATTGCTAGCGCATGATAGTGCTACGCTAGGGTTAGCACACGTTAACGCTAGGCTTGGGCTAGCGCATGTTAGCGCTAGGCTAAGGCTAGCGCAGCAGGTTCAAAGCACGATAAACTCTGCAAACTAGTGATGAACGTGCTTTCACGACAATAGCCAACTGAGATTCTAATTTTTTTTTGAAGTACACACAGGGCAATTCTGCCTTTTTGAACCCTGTTTAAATATTTTCTGCAGATTTTTATAATACAGTTCACTGTTTACTTCAAGACTTCATTGTGATATCTCAGTTTGGTTGGAAACTTTTGTTACCTTTTAATATGCTGTCTGGGAAACATTGATTTTATTATTTGAAACCCTTTTTTAGAGTTTACCATAATTACGTTACAACAGTGTTGCCCGTTACAACCATTTTGTAGCTATTCAGACCTATTTCTAACTGTAAGCCTAAGAGAAAAGCTGTCTGCAAAAAACAAGCTGCAAAACATGATAATGAGATGCTATAAGGTCTACTGGCCCATATTTACGTCATTGTTCAAAGTTAAATAATTGTATGAATTGAGTACCACAGTATGAGTCATAAAACCCGGAAATGGTTCCAATTGTTTTTTCACCATTCATTAGGGGTCTGTGTTTCGTGTAGGCTTACCCTGGCGTGACGTTTTGACAACCGCGCAAATCTAACTTTAATAAATAATTTGCATAGTGTATTTTTGAGAGCAAATTGAGGCAAATACATTGATAAAACTCACCTTGTCCGGGAGAGAATTACACAGCTATTAAAACGTTACTGTAAAATTCACGATGTGAAAAATTAATGGCGTTTGGCTGGAAATGTTTCAAGTTTGTGGGACTGCAACTGCTGACAACAGCAATATTCCCCTCAGTGAATGTCCATTGGGATATGTCTCAAAGTTGGCAGAAGCAGTTGCATCCAGTAGCTACCTAACTTTCACAAGCTTACGTCCAAAATGTTGATAGCCATGTTGAGCCGTGAAAACCTCAAAAATAATTTAGTCCGGCTCCCGAGTGGTGCAGAAGTCTAAGGCACTGCATCACAGTGCCAGAGGCGCCAAAATTGGGGACGAAAAGGGGGTGAAATAAAAAAACTAAAATACAATTTAGTCCAAATTTCAATAATTAATTCTTACAGCAATATTAAATGTATTTCCGTGATACTCTTTCAAACAGCTTTGGGGTTAGCAGTAAGCATCTCTAGACTAGCATACAAGAGGAACAAAAAATGCATATCCATGGCCATGATGGCTAGTCAAATTGTTGTCTTATGTGTACTAAATTGATGAAGGGAGCAGTTAACACCAAATTAAGTTTATGTGCTGGAGCAGTATGTACAAAAAAAGCAAAAACTGCCATGTTTGCTGATATTGTCAATTGTTTCTATGTGAGTGTAATTTTGTGTTAATACCAATGTGAATGTTATTATGTATATAAGAAATTCTAGAAACAAAAAACAACTTATGGAGGAAAGTGTTTGTATGTGCTCTGTGGTATAAAAAGTCTGAAAAGCACATTTGAATGTTATGGATGTTTTTTTGTTGTCTCTGCATGGTTGCCTCTTCCACCAACTATATAGTAAAGTTATATAGTTATATAGTTGTAAAGTTATATAGTTATATAGTTGTAAAGTTATATAGTTATATAGTTGTCATCTCATGCACACATCTTAAAACAAGTCACGTTACAGATGACCATGGTTGAACAACATGGCCCTATATTTCATTACATGGATTTAAACCCCCAACCTCTAGTTGTCACTTAGATATATTTGGGATAAGGGTCTGAGACTTTTCCAACCATGTTAAGTCACTATATGTGTCCTTAGGGGGCCCAAGACAAATGGATTGAAATAAAGCTAGATAGAGCGAGAGATTTAGAGGAGTGCAAACAGACACCGGGGGCGGCAGGGAGGGAGGGAGGAAAAGGACGTTTGGAATTGTGTTGTGCTCCGATTCCCATTTTCAGGATTCAGGAAGCAATAAATTCTCAATAAGGGAGCGGTGTTCGGGGAGGGACGGAGGAGCAGAGGTGCCACACAGTCGCTCACTGTGTCCTCATGGCAGTTCGACAGGTTTAAAGGGCTATACACTCCCTCTCAACCAACAGAAAACAAGACTGAGCACATATATACTGTCACACTCTGAGTATTATAACTGGTTACCAGAGCTCTGGTAAACAAGACTGAGCACAACATAACATTTAGGAGCACCGGAAAATACATTTTTTTTATACGATTGAGATATAGCCTATATGAATTCTAGGTACTTCTGAAGTAGTGGCCGTCATTAGGCCTGGGCTTCCGGCGCTTCAGCCCCGAATGTTTTTGATCAAGCCCCAAACCTTTTGATGATAAATAATTTTTTACAATTTCTGTCTGATATGAGTTTCCATAACCACACATCACTTGCGCTTTGCAGTATAAATATTATAATTTTTTTACTGACAAATTTCTACGACAAAATAAACAATACACAGCAGGTATTGCAAGAAGCCCCTGGAGTGACACGGTGCCTGCTGTGATTGGTCGAGATTTCACAACTCAGTGGACTGCTCACATCCCTGTACCCCTCCAACCCTACAGCACCTGTTCGATGTCAACGACATCACTCAGCAAAACGCCTATCACTCAGTCAGAGTCTGCGGCATGGCACAGAGCAAATATGGATATTCCCGAACTTCTAAAAGAGTGGCCAAAAAAATAAGCAGGTTGAGGCAGCAGTGAATGAGATGGAGAGGGCAGAACACACAGAAAGTGAAAGTTCAGCAGCAGCAGCGTTAGCAACACTACAGGTTTGTGCAGGGTTGGTGGCAGCTTATTAGCCAGTCTTCCTCAGCATAAGGATTGGCTAATGCAAATAAGCTAGTGTTAGCGCTCAGTATCCTAACGATATTGGGTGTGTCAGAGTTATTTAACAGTATATTGTGAATGGGCAAGCTAAGGATGTTGATATAAGTCGTGATATTAGGGAAAAGTTTTTATTTCCAGCGAGTGTATTTGATGGGTCTCAGCTAGCTAGCTGAGACCGAAAGGATGAGAACGTTTTTCTGACTGAAACATATACACTATATATACAAAAGTATGTGGACACCCCATCAAATGAGTGGATTCGGGTTGTTTCAGCCACAAGAATGTCCAATACATAGGCCCTTAAGTTGTGTTTCCTCAAATGTTGTCATCTAAAAATCGGACATTAGCTGGTAGAACTAACTAAATGAATCATAGAGGTCTTATAATTTATTCAATATCTAAAGGTACATTTTATGGCTCATGTCTCTTTATGTTCATATAGCCTAGGCCCTAGGGACTATGTTGCTTCTTATCTGTCATGTTTGGAGTTGTTTTGCGCTGTTATGCAGACACTTTAATTGTTCTTTACAGTTGCCCTGGTTGTGTCAGTATACAGTAACTTTAAAGAGCAACTGCCCCTAAAAAACTACTTCTCATTTAGAAAACAGCCTTGGTGGGATCGATGAGTCAAACATTTATTCTACTGTCAAAATTGACAACAAAGTGTACAGTGTAAATAGGTTAATTTTGGTCATATAGTCAGTCTCATTCAAAACGTTGTTTTGTGAGACTTACGATTGTGACTGCATCACAACGTAAATTAAGGTTGGGTTTGTTTCAATTCCACAAAGGAACGCTAGAGCTCTGTCAGAATGACCATCGGGTTCTTGGTCACCTCCCTGACCAAGGCCCTTCTCCCCCGATTGCTCAGTTTGGCCAGGCGGCCAGCTCTAAGAAGAGTCTTGGTGGTTCCAAACTTCTTCCATATTATGATAATGGAGGCCGCTGTGTTCTTGGTGACCTTCAATGCTGCAGACATTCTTTGGTACCCTTCCCCAGATCAGTGCCTCGACACAATCCTGTCTCTGAGCTCTACAGACAATTTCTTTGACCTCATGGCTTGGTTTTTGGTCTGACATGTGCTGACCTTATATATACAGGTGTGTGCCTTTCCAAATCATGTCCAATCAACTTAATTTACCACAGGTGGACTACAATCAAGTTGTAGAAACAGCTCAAGGATGATCAATGGAAACAGGATGCACCTGAGCTCATTTTCGAGTCTCATCGCAAAGGGTCCTTTTTAGAATTAGGCTGTTATTTAACAAAAGGAGGAAAAAGTAAAGTGGTCTGAATACTTCCCAAAGGCACTGTAGGTGATGGAAAGAGACACCAGACAAGACACGGAGACAGCAATAGAAGGATAGGTGATGGAGAGAGACACCAGACAATACACAGAGACAGCAACAGAAGAATAGGTGATGGAGAGAGACACAAGACAAGGCACAGAGACAGCAACAGAAGAATAGGTGATGGAGAGAGACACAAGACAAGGCACAGAGACAGCAACAGAAGAATAGGTGATGGAGAGAGACACCAGACAAGGCACAGAGACAGCAACAGAAGAATAGGTGATGGAGAGAGACACCAGACAAGGCACAGAGACAGCAACAGAAGAATATGGTATGATGGAGACATCAGAAGAACAGAACAGGCCATATCAGAACACGATAGAAAAAAGGAGACACACAAGAACCATGAGACAATAATGTCAAACATACTGTTTTAACCACTTCATATGTACACTACCATTCAAAAGTTTGGGGTCACTTAGAAATGTCCTTGTTTTTGAACATTGGACATTTTATGTCCATTATAATAACTACAAATTGATCAGAAATACAGTGTAGATGTTGTAAATGACTATTGTAGCTGGAAATGTCAGATTTTTTATGGAATATCTACATAGGCGTACAGAGGCCCATTATCAGCAACCATCACTCCTGTGTTCCAATGGCATGTTGTGTTACCTAATCCAAGTTAATAATTTCAAAAGGCTAATTGATCATTAGAAAACCCTTTTGGAATTATGTTAGCACGGCTGACAACTGTTGTCCAGATTAAAGAAGCAATAAAACCTTTAAACTAGTTGAGTATCTGGAGCATCAGCATTTGTAGATTTGATTACAGGCTCAAAATGGCTAGAAACAAAGATCTGAAACTCGTCAGTCTATTCTTGTTCTGAGAAATTTATCGCTATTCCATGCGATAAACTTCCAAGAAACTGAAGATCTCGTACATTGCTGTGTACTACTCCCTTCACAGAACAGTGCAAACTGTCTCTAGCCAGAATAGAAAGAGTGGGAGGCCCCGGTGCACAACTGAGCAAGAGGACAAGTACATTAGAGTGTCTAGTTTGAAAAACAGACGCCTCACAAGTCCTCAACTAGCAGCTTCATTAAATACTACCCGCAAAACACCAGTCTCAATGTCAACAGTGAAGAGGCGACTCTGGGATGCAGGCCTTCAAGGCAGAGTTGCAAGAAAAAGCCATATCTCAGACTGGCCAATAAAAATAAAAGATTAAGATTAAGATGGGCAAAAGAACACAGACACTGGACAGAGGAACTCTGCCTAGAAGTACAGCATCCCGGAGTCGCCTCTTCGCTGTTGACGTTGAGACTGGTGTTTTGCGGGTATTATTTAATGAAGCTGCCAGTTGAGTGGTTGTTGAGTGGTTTTTGGCAATACACTGTAGATGTATGTGTTCCAGAGTAGAGAGACCCACAGTGCCCCAAATATTTGTGTGCCCCAAATATTTGGATATACTGGTAGTTACCAGGTTTTTAGCTAGCTAAGGAAGTAACAAACATGACTGAACAAGGTGTAAAACAAATGGTTAGCGGCCCACGAGTAGTTTTAGAAAGCCTGCAACATGGTTTATGAATATAAAATTCTAGGCGCACTGGTGTTCCCATATTAAAATTCCAGGTTGCAGAGCAAAATATTAATGCTGATTTAAATGGTTAAACTTTAGAGCCCTGCTGGTTACTGGACACCAGGGTTATGGTCAATTCAATTCCTATTCAATTCATGAGATGAAAGGTTCACGTGGAAAATAATGAGCATTTTTTAATGAATGAATTGCATTTCTACACCCTTCTATTCAATTATTTGATTGGTATGGTATGGACCTCTGGACACACAATAATACTAGACACAGATGCTGTATTCTCTCAAACGGATATGAAAATGACTACCAGACATTCAGTAGAAGGGTACTCCTATAAGGATAACACTAAACCACTATGTTAAATTGACCACCTGTTTGTCTCAGATAGCAAATCTTGGTGAATAGACCAGTAAAGCCAGAGTAAATGGCAACAATATCCTGAACCTTTATGCTTCTCTTAGAATGATGCCTACCTCTGTAAAATCTCACAAATTTATTGCAAACGGTAAATCTGTATGAAAAAGAGCAGCTGGGAAATTTTACATGGTCTTAAAGTTATATGTAAAAAGCTCCCTTACCTTGGAAACCCCAAAATATGTTTGCCTCTGCATAAGTAACCCATTAAAACGTCCCACCTCGTTTATTAAGCCTCTGCCCCCACCCTTAAATGCCTCAGCTGGGGCCCCTGAAACGCCTCAGCACCCCTCCCTCCCTCCCTCTACATCTCAACCATCTAAGGTTTCTGCTGAAAGACTGATAAGCCAAAACAAAGAGCACTAAAGTTATGCCCACTCCACTACCACTAATATATCGTGCCATTTCCTGGTAGCCGCTTTTGGAGAGAACAACCACAGTTAGACACTTCAATAGCCTTGAGCTCCAGCATTTAAAGAGGTTCTTCATAAGCATGTATTCTGAGAATACTGAATTGAGTGTCTGGCTCGGGAGACTAGACACAACCAAGCTATTTTTTCTTGCTGATAACAAACAATTATTGTGGACGGTTGCCTGTCTAAGACAAAAGACAGGGAATTTATCAAAGATCAGTTCTGATGCCATTCTTCATGTTATATACTCTCTCTCTAACCAAACTGGTACTGCATGAGGCTAACTTTGTAGTCAATGACCTTGCAGACCTCCAGTGAGCTGGGACATTACAACAAAGGACTCTCTCTCTCCCTTTCTCTCGCTCTCTATTTTTCTCTCTGCCTGTATGGCAGAGGTGAGGTGATGTGTAGACGGTGGAAAACAGGAAGCGGTCAGGAAGGGGGATCCAGCGGGATGGGAGAGGGTGGCCAGGGTGTGGACTTCCGTGGGCCCCAGAGGGAGTCTAAGGGGAAGCGGCCAGAGCCCAAGCCCCAGAGAGGAGAGTGCAGACAGGGAGCAAAGGGCTCCAGGATACACCCTTGAAGTCCAATACAACAACAAATGAACACACCCAGCGAACAGGTCCAGTAAACTGAATGTGAGACAAGACTAGACTGAACTTAATGGTCTCTGGGTTGATACACTAAATTACTCCTGCATTTTGGGCTCATTGGAAAAGCTGCAGCTTTAGTACATACACTATGTATATACAGTGCATTCGGAAAGTATTCAGACCCCTTGACTTTTTCCACATTTTGTTACATTACAGCTTTATTCTAAAATGTACTAAATTGTTTTGTTCCCTCATCAATCTATACACAATACCCCAAAATGACAAAGCAAAAACAGGTTTTTAGAAATGTCTGCAAATGTATAAAAAAAAATGTAACTGAAATATCACATTTATATAAGCATTCAGACCGTTTACTCAGTACTTTTTGAAGCACCCACGGCAGTGATTACAGCCTTGAGTCTTCTTGGGTATGACACTACAAGTTTTGCACACCTGTATTTGGGGGTTTCTCCCATTCTTCTCTGAAGATCCTCTCAAGCTCTGTCAAGTCTCTCCAGAAATGTTCAATCGGGTTCAAGTCCGGTCTCTAGCTGGGCCACTCAAGGACATCCGAAGCCACTCCTGCATTGTCTTGGCTGTATGCTTAGGGTCCTTGTCCTGTTAGACGATGAACCTTTGCCCCAGTCAGGTCCTGAGCACTCTGGAGACGTTTTTCATCAAGGATCTCTCTGTACTTTGCTTCGTTCATCTTTCTCTCGATCCTGACTAGTCTCCCAGTCCCTGCCACTGAAAAACATCCCCACAGCATGATGCTGCCACCGCTATGCTTCACAGTAGGGATGGTGCCAGGTTTCCTCCAGACGTGACGCTCGGCATTCAGGTCATAGAGTTCAATCTTGGTTTCATCAGACCAGAGAATCTTGTTTCTCATGGTCTGAGAGTCCTTTAGGTGCCTTTTGGCAAACTCCAAGCGGGCTGTCATGTGCCTTTTACTGAGGAGTGGCTTCCGTCTGGCCACTCTACCATACAGGCCTGATTGGTGTAGTGCTGCAGAGATGGTTGTCCTTCTGGAAGGTTCTACCATCTCCACAGAGGAACTCTGGATCTTTGTCAGAGTGACCATTGGGTTCTTGGTCACCTCCCTGACCAAGGCCCTTCTCCCCCGATTGCTCAGTTTGGCTGGGCGGCCAGCTCCAGGAAGAGTCTTGGTGATTCCAAACTTCTTCCATTTAAGAATGATTGAGGCCACTGTGTTCTTGGGGACCTTCAATGCTGCAGAAATGTTTTGGTACCCTTCCCCAGATCTGTGCCTCGACACAATCCTGTCTCGGAGCTCTACGCACAATTAATTTGACCTCATGGCTTGGTTTTTGCTCTGACATGCACTGTCAACAGTGGGACCTTATATAGACAGGTGTGTGCCTTTCCAAATCATGTCCAATCAATTGAATTGAACACAGATGGACTCCAATCAAGTTGTAGAAACATCTCAAGGATGATCAATTAAAACAGGATGCACCTGAGCTTAATTTTGAGTCCCATAGCAAAGGGTCTGAATACTTATGTAAATATTGTGTGTAGATTGATGAGGGGAAAAATGTATTTCATAAATTTTAGAATAAGACTGTAACGTAACAAAATGTGGGAAAAGTCAAGGGGTCTGAATACTTTCTGAAGGCATTGTATATACTGTATTCTACTGTATTTTAGTCAATGCCACTCCGACATTGCTCATCCTAATATTATATATTCCTTAATTCCATTGTTTTACTTTTAGATTTGTGTGTAATGTTGTGAATTGTTACATACTACTGCACTGTTGGAGCTAGGAACACAAGCATTTCTCTACACCCGCAGTAACATCTGCTAAATACGTACGTGTATGTGACTAAGAACATGAAAACCTTTTTTATTTGATTTATGACCTTTTACAGCTCGTTGAGTGCGGTCTTAGCGCCAGCATCGGTTTGTGATGGTAAATAAGACAGCTACAAAAAAATATAGATGAAAACTCTCTTGGTAAATAGTGTGGTCTACTCTACCTCAGGTGAGCAAAACCTTGAGACTTCTTTAATATTAGAGACTGCGCACCAGCTGTTACTGACAAATAGACACAGACCATGATGCCCATGATGTTGGAATGAGGTGTTCGACGAGCAGGTATCCACATACTTTTGGTCATGTAGTGTATGATGTGCCAACTGAAAGTGTTATTTTTTTGTATTCCAAACTTTGCGAGTATGGCTGAGCGAGATGGCTTAGGTCTGCTCAATGAAAACCTATAGCCTTAAACTTTGTGGCTAGTTGTGGGGTATATTATTATGCCACAGTGTGTGAGTATGTTTTCTCCCTCTGGTGACAGTGTATAAAAGCAAACGTCATAATGCTTCAAAGTAATGTTAAGGTGCTAAATCACAGGACTAGAGCAAATAGATGGCAACGTGCAAATTGTTGGTTGAGTAACTGTAGAATCCAGAGTTGTTCAGTAGGGCACCCACCATAGCAAAATAAATAACGTCTTGAGTTCTAATATGACTAAGTAATTCAGGTAAAGCAAAGGTAGCCTTTTGCATACCCATTGGCTTGTTTGTATTCAGTGGCATGCCTTCTGGGTTGTACAATGCCCCCAGTACATTCCAGTGTCTAATTTTACTCCATTTCCTTACTTTTTCTGGCTACTCAACACGACCCTTTTGGATAATGCCACAAGAACCACCAGTTGTCAGCAAGTGCCCTGTCTCTCAGTACCCACTGCCCAGTCTGTCCATGCATCCTGCTGCTCCTCAGTCAACTCAGCACCAGCTGAGAGTGGGGCGTAAGACCATGACCACACCAGACTCATGCATCCCAGCTGACAAGGTCTGGTTCCCAGAGTGTTTCTGGACAGACATCGGTGGTGATGTAACCCCAAACGGCTGTTTGTACATTTCCAAGGACAATCTGAAAACGCCCCATAGTAACCATCAAACAAGCTTATTCACTTGTAGGCATACCAAATGAATACATAATGAGATATTCATGGTCCAAGCTTCAGTCATCCACTAAAAATACCATAATTGGTAATGATTCACAATGACAAAGGCAACACTTGCTCATCCACAAACGTATTGAGAGTCGTTGACCAATATTTAACACTTTTGCCAAGGTACCGAGCAAGTCCTTTTAACACACAGATGTGATGCAGGGGAAATAGGGCCCTCTGTGCAGTGTTTCAGTATGTCAGTTGAGAGGGCAGTTGTACTGGGTTGAGAGGTCACAGGTCAAGGCAGAGCTGTGGCTGCCTAGGCAGAGAGCTCCTGTATATTCTGTACAATATTTAACAAATGTTTTGTGTGTTTTTTTTTGTTGCATTTTTTATTTAACTTTGTATTCAAGTTTCAAGTTTTATTAGTCGAATGCACGGGATACACATGGTATACATCGTCCAACGAAATGCTTATTTGAAGGTTCCTTCTCGAGAATCCAACAACAACAAGAAATAATAAAATATAAGAATACGAACATAAAGTAAATGGCTCAGCAGAATAAAATAAACATTTTACAGGAAGGCACAATTTATAGTCCAATATTTACACATGTATTGGGGAAGGGGGGGATGGGGGCAGTGTATAAACTAAATAGTATAGTAAGAGTCTGGTAGCAGCAGTTGTGATGTGTGTGTAGCATAAATGTATATGTGTGTGTGTATGTCTGTGTGTGTGCATGAGTGAGTGCATGTGCGCCTAGGTGTGGAGAATCCAGAGCAGGTGGTCAGTCCAATTCAAGTGTTCAGCAGTCTGATGGCTTGTTGGTATCAGACCTCATGCTCCGATACCGTCTGCCCAACGGTAAGGGGAAGAACAGCTTGTGTCTGGGGTGTGTGGGGTCCTTGATGATGCGGCGTGCCTTCCTCAGGCACCGTTTCGAGTAAATGTCCTGGATAGTTTGGAGCAGGGTCCAAGTGATGTACTGGGCCGTCTTCACTACCCGCTGGAGGGCCTCCGTACCAGACTGTGATGCAACCGGTCAGGACGCTCTCGATGGTGCAGCGGTTGTATTTGGAGAGAACCCGGGGCAACATGCCAAATTTCTTCAGCCACCTTAGGAAGTAGAGACACTGTTGTGCCATCTTGACAAAAGTTGGTGGTGTTGTTGGTCCATGACAAGTCCTCTGTGATGTGGACGCAGAGGATCTTAAAACTTGTGACTCTCACCCAGGTGGGTGCTACACTTAGGCCATGGTCCTGCAAACAAAAATGTGTCGTTAGGACGTTCCTGGAATGTCACGAAAAGTGGCCAGGATGTTGTGTCATGGTCCCCTGGAGATTTTGTCCAGTTCCCAGTTTGTCCCCGCGACGTTCCGGAGGAAGTTTTTAGGACGTTCTTAGGAGGTTGTGTCATGGTCCCCTGGAGGTCTTGTCTACTTCCCGGTTTGTCCCGGGGACATCCCAAAGGACGTTTTTAGAACGTTCTTGGGATGTTGTGTCATGGTCCCCTGGAGGTTTTTGTCTAGTTCCCGGTTTGTTCCAGGGACATCACCTGATGGTTGCAAAGAAATGTTCTCCCCAACAACAAAAAGCATTCTACCCAGGGCACCCTAGTTTCATTACACATCACCCCTAATTACTGTTGCCAAGCCCATCAACATGATTGGTGAACTACTGATCCATTCACAGCTCTTTGCCTGTTGGTAATGTTAGGGACACTCCCACACACACAGTGCTTACAACTTACACAATTACATCATGTATGTCAAATACATATGTTTATTTATACAGTAATTATTCTTCAACATGTCCTCACCTGGGATTTCAACACACAACCTCTTGATTCACAGCATTCTGAGCTTGTTTGTGTTAATGACTGATTTCACCTGTGAATCTCAGCTCTGTTGATAATACGCTTAAGAAAAACAGGAGTAACAATACAACAGTAATAGTATGCCCCACCAACATTAGACAACTATAAATAAAACCTCAAATTGCTGAAATAAGTCAATTAAATCAATGATGAGAGTATAGTCAGATAAACTAATAACTAAAATATCAGTGCAGATGGCACTATTTTACTAATCACATAGATGTATTATAGGTAATGAATGTGTAGGCGACTTCTGAGAATGTTTCAGACTTTGTGGCACAGCAGAAATATCAGTGTACCCCAAATCCAGAGACTGTGAGTTCAAATCCCAGGTGTGGTTATACTGAAAAGTCAATACTAAGTGATCATGTCAAATGTAATCATATTGTAATTGATTAAATATGTTTTGGCTGAACAGCGTGCCACTTACCTTAAAACCTCTATACCATTTAATTACTTTACCTATAATGGTTTGGGTCCTAAAAGGGTCCTGACATGGTCCTCAGTGACGTCCTGGTAACTTACAGGGAACTAGACAAAGGTCCCCCAGAGAATGTTCCCTTGGGACTATCTTGCGACGACCTCTTGACCATTGTGAAACGTCCCCTTGTGGTCATTGAAAGTTCCATGGATAACAAATAGGATAATTTTCGTAACGTTCCCTAACGGACATCAAATACGTTATTATAACGTTATACTGCAACCATATTATAATGTTATATGGGACCTGTACTGAACATCCTATTATGGTCCTGAGGTTAACGTTATGTTTTAATGTTCCTAGAACGTTCTCAGAAAGTCAGTGGGATAACGGCTCGCTGAAACCCTTAAAGGGACCTTATGGGAACGTCGCCTAATGTCCTTAGGAAGTGCCCTGTTTGCTGGGTAGATATCTATGGAGGAGCGGCTACTACCGAGGAACTGTGAATGTCTGAAACAGCAGTGTGCCCTGATGAAGAGACTGACTGACTTTCTCTTGGCTGTGACATCGATGACCCATCCGCTCAAGCCGACTGCCCAACAGCAAGTCCATTGTACTCGCAATTCAGCTTGTTGTTGCCAGTTGTACAATGTCTATTGAAGTAAAAAAATCTCTCTCTCTCTCTCTCTCTCTCTCTCTCTGCTGAGCGATGGTAGAGTTGGGCCAAGAGAATGTTTATCTGGCTGTGTTATCCTTCTGAAGTACTGGGTTGTGGTGGTGGTGGAGGGGGACCAAGGAGCCACTTTTGTTCCTCAAGATTCTGCAGATGGCTATAATCCACTCCAAAAAGGGAACTGAAAATAAATCAAGAGAAGGGTGGACATGGTGTGTCTGTGTGTGAGTGTGTGTGGAGGGAGAAGAGCGAGAAAGCCAGTGTCTTGAGCTCTTTCGGGTGTTTCTGTCACGACTTCTGCCGAAGTCGGTCCCTCTCCTTGTTCGGGCAGCGTTCGGCGGTCGACGTCACCGGTCTTTTAGCCATCGCTTTTTCATTTTCCATTTGTTTTGTCTTTGTTTTCCACACACCTGGTTTTCATTTCCCAATTACTTGTTCATGTATTTAACCCTCTGGTTCCCCCATGTTTGTGTGCGTGATTGTTCATTGTTTTTTGTCGTTTTTTTCCCGGCTGGTATTTTCGCCCATGGTATTTTATTACCTTTATTTTGGGCATGGTTGTATATTGTTTACTTTGTGCTTTCTGAGTAAACTACGTTGTTCACTCATCTCTGCTCTCCTGCGCCTGACTTTATGTACCAGCTACACACACCGGCCTGACAGTTTCCCGACAAAAATGGGCATTATAACGTAAGACAAGGAGACTGAATTGCGACCATGTTTTGCTCTTGCTATGGTTCAAAAGCAATGAATACATGAAATGAATAAGGGGGCGTTGTACACTGACAGTACAAAACATTAGGAAATAGACTGAACAGGTGAATCTAGGTGAAAGCTATGATCCCATATTTATGTCACCTGTTAAATCGACTTCAATCAGTGTAGATGAAGGGGAGGAGACAGGTTAAAGAAGGATTTCTAAGCCTTGATACAATTGAGACATGGATTATGTATGTGTACCATTCAAAGGGTGAATGGGCAAGACAAAATATTGAAGTGCCTTTGAACAGGGTATGGTAGTAGATGCCAGGTGCTCCTGTTTGCGTGTGTTAAGAACTGCAACCCTGCTGGGTTTTTCACGCTCAACAGTTTCCCGTGTGTATCAATAATGGTCCACCATCCAGCCAACTTGACACAACTGTGGGAAGCATTAAAGTCAACATAAGCCAGTATCCCTGTGGAACGCTTTCGACACCTTGTAGAGTCCATGCCCCGACAAATTGAGGCTGTTCTGGGTGCAAAGGGGCGTGCAACTCAGTATTAGGAAGGTGTTCCTAATGGTTGGACACTCAGTGTATAGGGAGTTAATGATGCTATTCAAAGCAACACTTTCATAGGGCCATACGAAGGGCAGCAAAGCTGTTTCAGGTGGGCATTTTTAAGAGGACATCTGGTTTCAGGTAGTGTTGATTGAAAAGAACAATAACTTCTCTGAGATATGCATCTGTTAGTTGCTTGCGCTGTGTAGCATCCATTGCTAAAATGATCATACATACAGTGCATCAGTCATCCTTCTTTTTAAATGTTCCTACATTTTGTGTCATTAGTATTGTGTTGGTCATTTCTCTGTGCTCTAATGATGTTGACATGTAAGATATTTTGAGTGGCTGTCTCCTTGGGAACACCTGGTGTCAATATTCCACTGGGGACTGATTTGTAGCAGCCTGAAACACTTTTTTTCATGTGTTTGCCCTATCTCTTGCTTTCTGTTTTTCCACCACCCTGACTCCCCGATGTTTAATGGTGGTACAAATGGGCTAATCTCGGAAACCCTGAACAAAACTCTTGCGTAATTGCGTCAGATGCTCGATTAAGGGGGAGATGTTAAGAGAAATATACTAATGCAACTTGTGTCTCCACCCCCCTAAATGGAAACTCTCTGCTAGTTTCAGGAAAGTCTATGGGCCAAATGTCCCCTTTCCTTCCAAAATTCTGAAGATGGGAGCACCTGTGAAATGATCACTGACGAAAAATCAGTGTACCGGACCAAAATTCCTCGTTAGTCGTTGCATCCTACAGTCTGTTGACAGACGCTACCACCATTAATATTATGTGTGTCTGTCCACAAGAGATTACGGTAACACTTTATTTGACAGCTAGCATCACAACATGTCATGACACGGTCATAACCATGTCATAATATGTCATAACAGCTGACAGAACTTGGCATAACCTGTCAAAATGGTCATAACACTGTCATGACACATATATTTAGACCTGTTGCGACATATATTGTATTATTTTATTGCTGGTTATGACACCTACATAGGAGTCACACAAGGCAAATCATTCCATTACACCAGTGGTTTCCAAACTTTTTATAGTCCCGTACCTCTTCAAACATTCAACCTCCAGCTGCGTACCCCCTCTAGCACCAGGGTCAGCGCACTCTCAAATGTTGTTTTTTGCCATCATTGTAAGCCTGCCACACACACACTATACAATACATTTGTTAAACATAAGAATGAGTGTGACTTTTTGTCAGAACCCGGCTCGTGGGATGTGACAAAGAGCTCTTATAGGATCAGGGCACAAATAATAATATAATAATAATCAATAATTTTGCTCTTTATTTAACCATCTTACATATAAAATCTTATTTGTTCATTGAAAATTGTGAATAACTCACCACAGGTTAATGAGAAGGGTGTGCTTGAAAGGATGCACATAACTCTGCAATGTTGGGTTGTATTGGAGTCTTAAATAATTTCCCACTCACAGTCTGTGCCTGTATTTAGTTTTCATGCTAGTGAGGGCCGAGAATCCACTCTCACATAGGTACATGGTTGCAAAGGGCATCAGTGTCTTAACAGCGCGAGTATACTCTGAGCGCAGCCCAATCCAGAAATCTGGCAGTGGCTTCTGATTAAATTACATTTTCACAGAACCGCATGTTGCAATTTCGATGAGGCTCTCTTGTTCAGATATCGGTAAGTGGACTGGAGGCAGGGCATGAAAGGTATAACGAATCCAGTTGTTTGTGTCATCCGTTTCGGGAAAGTGCCTGTGTAATTGCTCACCCAACTCACTCAGGTGCTTCGTTATATCACATTTGACATTGTCCGTAAGCTTGAGTTCATTTGCACACAATAAATCATACAATGAAAGACCTGTGTGTTGTCCTTGTTAATGCAGACAGAGAAGAGCTCCAACTTCTTAATCATAGCCTCAATTTTGTCCCGCACATTGAATATAGTTGCGGCGTGTCCCTGTTATCCTAGATTCAAATCATTCAGGTGAGAAAAAACGTCACCCAGATAGGCCAGTTGTGTGAGAATCTTGTCATCATGCAAGCGGTCAGACGTGAAAAACTTTTAAGCTCATCTCTCAATTCAAAAAAATGTGTCAATACTTTGCCCCTTGATAACCAGCGCACTTCTGTATGTTGTAAAAGCGTTACATGGTCGCTGCCCATATCATTGCACAGTGCAGAAAATACATGAGAGTTCAGGGGCCTTGCTTTAACAAACTTAACCATTTTCACTGTAGTGTCCAAAACGTCTTTCAAGCTGTCAGGCATTCCCTTGGCAGCAAGAGCCTCTCGGTGGATGCTGCAGTGTACCCAAGTGGCGTCGGGAGCAACTGCTTGCATGTGCGTTACCACTCCACTATGTCTCCCTGTCATGGCTTTTGCGCCATCAGTACAGATACCAACATGAGCAGCAAATACGTTTGACTACATACGGACCATTAGTGGAAATCCGGCGAGAGAGTAACGGTTAATGTGATTCGATGTTAATTATTTGACTGGGCTACCTGTATTTGACATTGTGTTGTTATTTCGCTGAACACTACATGGTTGAATTTTATTTTTGGCAGTGAAACGAGGCTACTCAGGCGAGAGAAAAAACTCACCCAAATGTATAGCCCCGTTGGAAAATATAAATGGACTGTTTGAAAATGTGAAGATTTGTATACATTTTTTTAGATAAAATATATATATATATAAAAAAACGTGAATCACATTTTTATTTGGCCTACCCCAGACGGCATTGCGCGTACCCCTGCAGGTATTCCCCAGAACTTGTAAACACTATGATTATGTTATATAACATTTTCTGAAATGTACTGTATTAAAGTATCATTGTAATTGCGCACACATTGATGTCAGACATCTACCTTCCCTGATGCTCTGTTGTTGATGACTGGGATGAATGCTGGAGAAGATTTCAGGAGCAAGCCCTACTTCCCAACCTGAGAACTTTGTTACACCACCTCTGGTCTCTTGGCCCTCCCTGCCCAGTCCAGTCAAAGCTCTTCTCTGATGCCGTGCCCATCTTTCAAAACATCTGAAACCCTACCTCTATGTGGAGTATCTTAAATAATTCTCACGGAACCTCCGATACTTCTCATTTCCCAATAGCACTGACTTTGCTGATAAATACTTGAGGGAAAATGTACTTGACACGATTGTGATGTGTTGTTGTCTCACTTACGTATCTATCCTAAGATGAATATGCTAATTGTATGTCGCTCTGGATAAGAGAGAGTCTGATAAATGACAAAAATTTGAAAATGTAACTTTAAATCATATTATTTATTCAAATGTGTTTTTCCCTGCCAATAAGTTTTATTTTGTTTGTTTCTGTAGCCTCCCACAAGGTCTTCACTAGAGATTCATTACTTTTTCTGAAAAATATAAGTAAAGATTAGAAATCAGAATAGAGTACGCTACAATGCAGTGACACCACTAAAGAAAGCTGAAAACTAAAACTACCAAATATGTGACCCGATTCAGGAAACTAGGCGTAATGTCGCAAGTCACGACTTCACAGGAGAGCTTTTTGAACGTAAAAAATATATTTTTACCAAAATGCCTTTTTTGGGAAGAAATGCCTTCTTCAACATGTGAACTTTCATGTGCCTTAATAACAAATTTGTATGCCATCTGTAAATTGTTAAATTACGAGCCTTGTTGGTTAAGCCACAGAAAAAGTGAGCAACCTTCCCACTAGCCATGATTGGCTGAGATAATGAGTGGGCTGGACATGCCAAGAGAGGAGTTAGGATTGGTCTGCCATAGAAGTTCGTCAGTCTGTGTTGATAATCCTGTCGAACGCAGCTTTTTAAAAAATATATTGTGTAGTGGAGCTGCATAAGTGTTGCTCTCCACTTTCTGGAGGATCAAGTTTTGAAATCAGTAGAATTAGAGTATGATAGCTAAAGAGATGGAGAGTCTCTGGATTACATCTTCAAACTAATTGCAACCGTGGAATAGCATTCCTAACAGGGAGACGCGTCCATGCACAATGATGTATATACAGGTAAGCTAGTCTAGCGATAGCTAGCTACATTTTCAGATATTACACATTTTTTTATTTTGACAGAAAGTGGTTTCATTTCAAGCTGTACTGTTAGCTAGCTAGCTAACATTAGCTGGCTGGCTCCCTAGCTAATGTTATTATTCATTTCCCAGAGCCGTTCTAGTTAGTTCTAGTTCTGCTGTTCTAGTTAGAGCCTAATGTTAGCTAGCTAACATTGAACATGGTTGGTTGGCTCCCAGCACTGTGACATTGTTGGCACTGTTCGTTGTTGTTTAACTAGCTAACGTTAGCTGGCTGGCTCGTTAGCTAACGTTACATGACGTGTGTGAACTTACAGTTTGTTTACCTAGCTAGGTACATTGTTTAGCTAGCTAGCTACATGTCTTAAGCTAAAGTGTACTGTTAGCTAGCTAGCTAACGTTAGCTGGCTGGCTCCCTATGGCAATAGTAAACACTTTAACACATTCTCAAATACATTACAATCCCGTATTCTCAAAGGTTTTAAAAAAATAGTTAAAGCTAGCTCTCAACTACCGCCTAGTTATTGTTTGTTTAGCTAATGTTGAGGCAACAACAATACATTTGATTCACATTATATATACAGTGCTAATTTTACAAACTAATTATAGAAGAGGCCTATGTTTAAATGTAACAAAAACCTATGGACAGCTAACAACAACTAACTAGCTATGGTAGGCTAGCTAGCTAACGTTAGCAGTTAGCGCGCAGCCATTAGATACAAATTTCATAAAAATCAACCTTCTAAAATTCATATAATTAGCGTGGTTCATATGTACTCATCGATGGTCGCCCGCTGGCCGATGAGGGTCCGCCCACGGCAACTTTTGACCAGGTTGAAGCCCGCTTCATCAACAAAGATATACTTGTGATGGTTCACAGCAGCATCAAGCATCATCACCCTCTAAACATATATTTTGGTTAGTTATTTTTACAGTATAGTTCCAATATGATATTGTGAAGTAGCATGTGCATCAAATAGTAACAGTAATACAGTTTACAGTGCAATCGGAAAGTATTCAGACCCCTTGACTTTTTCCACAATTTGTTACGTTACAGCCTTATTCTAAAATGGATTAAATAAAAAATGTTCCTCATCAATCTACGCCACAATACCCCATAATGACAAAGTTTTTAAATGTTGTCAAATTTATAAAAAAAACTGAAATACCTTATTTACATAAGTATTCAGACCCTTTGCTATGAGTCTCGAAATTGAGCTCAGGTGCATCCTGTTTCCATTGATCATCCTTGAGATGTTTCTACAACTTGATTGGAGTACACCTGTGGTAAATTTAATTGATTGGACATGATTTGGAAAGGCACACACCTGTCTATATAAGGTCCCACAGTTCACAGTGCATGTCAGAGCAAGGTACCGATCTGGGGAAGGGTACCAAAACAGTTCTGCAGCATTGAAGGTCCCCAAGAACACAGTGGCCTTTACCAAAAGGCACCAGTGGTGTAAAGTACTTAAGTAAAAATACTTTAAAGTACTACTTAAGTCATTTTTGGGGGGTACAGTATCTGTACTTTACTTTACCATTTATATTTTTGCCAAATTTTACCTGAAGGACTCACTAAACACTGGCGCAGCGTTCCCGAGTGGCGCAGCGTTCTAAGGCACTGCACCTAAGTGCATGAGGCATCACTACAGTCCCTGGTTTGAATCCAGGCTATATCATCCGGCTGTGATTGGGAGTCCAATAGGGTGTGGCACAAGTGGCCCAGCATTGTCTGGGTTTGGCTGGGGTAGGCCGTCATTGTAAATAAGAATTTGTTCTTAAATGACTTGCCTAGTTAAATAAAGGTTACATTTAAAAACAATTTGCTTAATATAAGGAATTTCAAATGGTTTATATTATTACTTTTACTTTTGATACTTAAGTACATTTTAACAATTTGATACTTAAGTATATTTAAAACCAAATACTTTTAGACTTTTACTCAAGCAGTATTTTACTGAGTGACTTTCACTTTTACTTTAGTCATTTTCTATTAAGGTATCTTTACTTTTACTCATGCTTTGGGGATGTTATTCAGCGCCAGGGGCTGGGAGACTAGACAGGTTTGAGGGAAAGATGAACAGAGAGAGCCTTCATGAAAACCTGCTCCAGAGCACTCAGGACCTCAGACTGGGGGCGAAGGTTCACCTTTCAACAGGACAACGACCCCTAAGCACACAGCCAGGACGACGCAGGAGCGGCTTTGGGACAACTCTCTGTACAGTATGTCCTTGAGTGGCCCAGCCAGAGCCTGGACTTGAACCAGATCAAACATCTCTGGAGAGACCTGAAAATAGCTGTGCAGCGACACTCCCCATCCAACCTGACAGAGCTTGAGAGGATCTATAGGGATGAATGGGAGAAACTCCCCAAATACAGTGGTGCCATGCTTGTAGCGTCATGCCCAAGAAGACTCGAGGCTGTAATCGCTGCCAAAGGTGCTTCAACACAGTACTAAGTAAAGGGTCTGAATACTTACAGTACCAGTCAAAGGTTTGGACACACCAGGGTTTTTCTTTATTTTGACTATTTTCCACATTGTAGAATAATAGTGAAGACATCACAACTATGAAATAACACATATGGAATCATGTAGTAACCAGAAAAGTATTAAACAAATCAAAATATATGTTATATTTGAGACTCTTCAAAGTAGCCACCCTTTTCCTTGACAGCTTTGCACACTCTTGGCATTCTCTCAAGCAGCTTCATGCGGTAGTCACCTGGAATGCATTTCAATTAACAGGTGTGCCTTGTTAAAAGTTAATTTGTGGAATTTCTTTCCTTAATGCATTTGAGCCAATCAGTTGTGTTATGACAAGGTAGGGGTGGTATCAGTGGAGGCTCCTTAGAGGAGGAAGGGGAGGACCATCCTCAGTGAATTTCATAAAAAAAATTAATGGTAAAACATTGAAAAAGTGATCAAAAAGTGATAATTTTTAGATAAAACTATACCAAATATATTCACGTCACCAAATAATTGATTAAAACACTGTTTTGCAATGAAGGTCTACAGTATCCTCAACAGCACTCCGTCCTCCTCTTGGTACATTGCCTTCAATACAAAGCCAAGGAGGCTCTTGGTTCTCACCCCCTTCCATAGACTTACACTGTAATTATGACAATTTCCAGGGACATCCTCCAACCTATCAGAGCTCTTGCAGAATGAACTGACATGTTGTCCACCCAATCAAAGGATCAGAGAATGAATCTAATCCTGAAAGCATAAGCTACAGCTAGTCAGCACTGCAGTGCATAAAATGTGGTGAGTATTTGACTCAAAGAGAAAGAAAGACAATAGTTGAACAGTTTAAAAAAAATTAATTTCTTCAAAAATGAAGGAGAAGCAAGAGAGAGAGAGAGAGATCATTTTTTTCACTTTCAGTTTCAGTTACTTAGCTGGCAAATGCAGCTGGCTAGTTTAGTTACTCAAACACCCAGCTCAAACATAGGGATGCTATGTTAGCTAGCTGGCTATGACTATCCAACACAACACTGGAACTCTTCCAAGTCAAGGTAAGGTTTTATTAATTTATTGCCACAGAGGCCCTCCGGTGTAAGTGCTTACTGACTATACACTGTAACGTTACTGCATGATTGTAGTGGGTTTACCAACGCATTAGTTCTATTAGCTATGTTGACTAGGATGTTACTTTAGCTAATATGGGGACAACGATGTAGGCTTCTTAGACGGAAGCAAACAAAACAGGGATAAACATACCTGAATTTGTCCAATAGAAACTCTTGTTTGCAACTGTTGGACTGAGGATTACATCCTAGATGAGCTAGATGCAGGCAAGAGTGTACAAGGCGGTATTAAATGTGTCACTGTCTGTCATCTCAAATATTTCTCTCGACCTGTGTGCACCTACGTTGTAAACTTTCATTCATAGGATAGGTTGTAGCAACCACATGATGTTTATAGGGAAAATTCATGTATCATATTGTAGGCTAAACTATGATGTTACAATTGAACTGGGTGAATGGAATATGAATGACAGTCATCCAACATGCTGTAATAGAAATAAGGCCATGCTCATGAAAAAAATATTGTCCTCCCTCATCATAAACGGCACTGACCGCCACTGGGTGGTATACAGGACATAGCCCTATTTGGTAAATGACCAAGTCCATATTATGGCAAGAACAGCTCAAATAAGCAGAGAAACGACAGTCCATCATTACTTTATTAAGATATTAAGGTCAGTTAATCCGGAAAATTTCAAGAACTTTGAAAGTTTCTCCAAGTGCAGTCGCAAAAATCATCAAGTGCTATGATGAAACTGGATCTCATGAGGACCGCCACAGGAAAGGAAGACCCAGAGTTACCTCTGCTGCAGAGGATAAGTTCATTAGAGTTACCAGCCTCAGAAATTGTAGCCCAAATAAATGCTTCACAGAGTTCAAGTAGCAGACACATTTCAACATCAACTGTTCAGAGGAGACTGCGTGAATCAGGCCTTCATGGTCGGATTGCTGCAAAGAAACCACTACTAAATGACACCAATAAGAAGAAGAGACTTGCTTGGGCCAAGAAACACGAGGAATGGGCATTAGACCGGTGGAAATCTGTCCTTTGTTCTGATGAGTCCAAATTTGAGATTTTTGGTTCCAACCACTGTGTCTTTGTGAGATGCAGAGTAGGTGAACGGATGATCTCCACATGTGTGGTTCCCACTGTGAAGCATGGAGGAGGAGGTGTGATGGTGTAGGTGTGCTTTGCTGGTGACACTGTCGCGATTTATTTAGAATTCAAGGCATACTTAACCAGCATGGCTACCACAACATTCTGCAGCGATACGACATCCCATCTGGTTTGCACTTAGTGGGACTATAATTTGTTTTTCAACAGGACAATGACCCAACACACCTCCAGGCTGTGTAAATGCTATTTGACCAAGAAGGAGAGTGATGGAGTGCTGCATCAGATGACCTGGGCTCCACAATCGCCCGACCTCAACCCAATTGAGATGGTTTGGGATGAGTTGGACCGCAGAGTGAAGGAGAAGCAGCCAACAAGTGCTCAGCATATTTTGGAAAGCATTCCTCATGAAGCTGCTTGAGAGAATGCCAAGAGTGTGCAAAGCTGTCATCAAGGCAAAGGGTGGCTATTTTGAAGAATCTAATTTAACACTTTTTTGGTTACTACATGATTCCATATGTGTTATTTCATAGTTTTGATATCTTCAATATTATTCTACAATGTAGAAAATAGTACAAATAAAGAAAAAAACTTGATTGAGTAGGTGTGTCCAACCTTTTGACTGGTACTGTATGTAAATGTAATATGTAGTTTTTTATTTTTTCCAAAATTTCTAAAAACATGTTTTTGCTTTGTCATTATGAGGTATTGTGTGTAGATTGATGAGGGGGGAAAAAACTATTTAATCCATTATAGAATATACCCTTTGGGAAAATGCGATTCGAACAATTTCCCTGTTTTACCGCTAGGTTTTATGGGTATTATGACTCATACTGTGGTACTCTATGGAAATGTTTCCACTGGGCTTCTCTTCCTGATTCTTTTCTTCCAAAGTAAGAGGTGCACGCCTGCAGCTAACGGTTTGAATGTCTCCCCCTAGTGGTAGCACTAAGTATATATGTATATTAAAGAAAAAACATGGACTAAAATAATATTGTTGTGAACAAACAAACTTTGATTCCAAAATATGGACATTTATAGAATCTGTCACAGAAAATGTGTTGTTTTTGTTTTGTTTGTTTAAGTACATTCGAATACATTCAGCATTTTTGGGCTTTATCACCAATAGTTACAAAAAATATATAGTAGTATTAAATTGGTACAAATATTGTTTGCACTAATATTACTCCACAAGGCCAATGCATTAGTCACCCGAATACTCCTCTCGTGTCCTTGTTTTTCCTATCTGCCTGACGTCAGCCCAGGCCGCTGGATGCCATGCTAAGCCCCAGGCTGAGAATCTATCCAGTATCCACTCCACCGAAAACACACCTGTCCCTGCTCTGCACTAAAACCTAGCAATTAACTACCAGGGTTGTGTTTTTCTTCACACAAAACTCAACATAGTGCCTGTACAAAGGAGAGAAACTACCCTGAGAGAATGTTCAACCCTCTCCAAACTCCCTCTCTCTCTCTATTTCTGCCACTCGTTCCTATGCCCCCCCACCCCTTAATCCTGTAAATACTAAAGCATGGCTTTTTTCTTATTCTCTCTCACTTTCCAGAGGGAGGTTGTTTCAGGTTACCTCCCGTGGGACATGATGCACTGTCCCTGTTGTTCACATTGTTCCTGCCCGGTCGAGAGGGCAAGGAAGGAGGCAAGAACGAAACTGCCAGTCATGTTTGTTTTTGTTACTTTACCTGCCAGTATCTCCCCCCTCTTTCTCTTTCCCAGTAAGGCCTTGGATTCGTCAACAACAAAGTCTATCTCCAACGTTTTGCCTTGAGAGCCAACTATTTGATACTCGATATGCATCATTCTCTTTGTAAAAGGATTTGGGAAGTAACTTAATGCATTTATTAATGTCACTACATATGAACTGCAATAAATTAATAGCTTTAATACTTACATCAACAGAGTAGATGGAATGTGAGGAATTACGTTGAGTAGAGTCGGTACTTTTAGAGGAATAATGGATTCAGTGCTTTTAAAGTTAGAATCCGAGGAGGTGAGAGAGTGAGAGGGAGAGAAACTGTGACTAGCCACTGCCATTTGACTATGTGTTGACAGTGCGGTGGCATGTTATTCTAACAGAGTGCACTCATACATGTAGACCAGCCGGCTCTGGCCTGCTGTATCTCCTATGTGTTAGGGAGCTCCCGGTCCCCTAACATTCCCCTAGCCTTCCCCATCCGTCCCTCTGCTCTCATTCCAGGGAAACATGTGCGCTGGAATTCACTTCCAATTAAGACCGGGATTAGCCGGGCCACTGTGGGAACAGGGCAGAGTGTGGGAACGCTGTGCGGAGGGGCTGCCTGTCCCCCTCTCTTTCTCGCCCTCTCTCTCCCACTCTCCCTCACTCTCTCTCAGTGCCCTTTCTCTGTCTATCCTTGTCTGTCTATCCTGGTCTGTTGCTCACGGACGTCTATCTCGTCATCAAATTTTTTCAAAACCCATCTTTCTTTTGTCGCTAATAGTTCTTCCCCTCCATAATTCTATAATACTGTAGACCCCCCTCCCTCCTTCTTCTCACCCCTTTATTTTCCCTTGCTTCTCTCTCACGTCTCTCCACAGCTTTCATGCTTCATTCTCTCAGAAGTGCACCAGCTCCTCTGTCCCCCCCCTTTCTCCCTCTCTAGATCACATTGAAAGGCTGTCTGGAGGGGTGCTGGAGACTCACATGAATGGCTCAAACTGTAGGGTTGAAAGAGGGAGAGAAGGTGCCTCAAAAAGTGAGTTACTTTATCTTAATTCTGACAGAGCAAGAAGTTGAAATTAACTGATTCAAACATTCAATATGGCATTACTGAATTTTTACACTAAATTAAACTACAATTTTATGAGGATTATTATTCGTGATTGAAAGCACAGGCATAATAAAACTATAAACCAGAACTACAGATTTTGTTTTAATTTAGATTGTGTCTAATATTCATGTGATGAATATGTATTTGGGTAACATCCATAAGAATGCACTCAATGAACTTGTGGTTCCCACTGACCTTGTCCTTCTCATGATCTTCCAGTCATTATCACACTGAATTCCTCTGTCACCACCTCTGCTACATTCCTCCTCTCCATTGTCACCTTCACTACCACACTCCCAGTCATTCTTTTTCCTGGTGTTACCCCAAATCCCTTCCCTCTCCGCTCCTCCACACAAGGCTTGTCTGTTCCAATTATGATACGAGCGTCCAGGCCCCGGCTCACACGCACCCCAAGCACACACGCACGCACACACCCCTGTTCTCATTAAGCCCGTATCAATTAGGCGTTAGCCCCCTAAAACAAAGAGCCTCTTTACGAGTGGCCCGGCAGCCCACGGTCGGGCCGTGTGAGGTGCTTCCTTTCCAGCGCTACACTACACCCTATTTCCCATCCTCATTCATCCTCGTTTTTTTCCACAGGAGCTGTCTCTGACCTGTCTGGCTCCTAAGCATCTAGTTAGCATATTTAACCTAAAAAGGCCCACATGAACATACTGTATCTAACTGTATTTAAGTTATTATGGTAAAATATAGTGTTGGATTAATTTGAGGGATGATAACCCATTAGAGGTGGTTGACTAGAAAAGAAAACCTTCAAACCAATTTTTTCTCTTTTCATTTCCTTATTGACTGTACACCACGAAGCTCCTTGTTTGCAGAGGCCTCAGCAGCACAGTACAGTACTTAGCCCTCTGTCTTTGTTGGCTCACCCGTAACCAGCAACCTGGTTTTGATTTTCCCACAGATCTGCCGGTGAGAGAGGAGTATCGTCCCCTCTTTGGCACAGTGACTATGTTGGCACTGACCCAGCCTGTACCCCCTCCTCTCACACCCCTCTTTATTCCCAGGGGTCCTAGGAGTGTAATACATTACTAACAAAATCCCACTTCCCATTCCCCCTCCACTCCCTACTCCCACAGTTGGCATGCCCCCTGAAATGAGGATTGGGGCCATGATATGACTCTCCCTCCTCTCCCTCTGGCATTCTCTAGCTCCATCTTTCCATCACTCCCTAGTTTGTTTTCTGTTTCAGTGTTGAGTCACTCCTAAGTCCTAACCAGCTGTTATTGATACAGATTCCACCATTCCACTTAGGCTGAAGAAGTGTTACTAAAACATTCACAGGACGCTGACCCTAATTTGATAATGTCAAGTTGAAAAGAGGCAGGTTGATCTTCCACTGTTGGTATGTCAGCTGTAGGGTCGATGGCATGAACATGTCAGCAGCCGTAGTTGTGTCAAGGCTGTGGAACGAACAAATGCACCAGGCCTTTCACTGTTAAAAGGATTTAAAGGGAGTGTAGATTTGTTCCTTGTTTAAAAAAAACACTGCCTATGTCATCAATATGAGCTTACATTCTCGAAGTGCCCGGATCATCTGGGTCGCTGTTCTCATCTGATCTCACCCTCAGAGGGAATGTATTCGCGGTTGTGTGTGTGTCTGGATAACATGTAATGGTATTATTCTCACCCGGGTGATCATTCATTGTCAGCACGCTTTCTTCTCCCCAGCTCGTAAAAATTGACATAAGCTTGACAAACATTCCTGGCATTTTTTTCTCAAGGCCAGAGTTCTTTGGGCCCTTTCTACAGGGAACCAGTGGCAGGAGCACCACCCTGTGGTGATAATGTATAAAGACAAATGAGTATTTAGTTAGTCAAATGCCATTTGCCAGCAATGTCAGCTGTTTTACTGCAGGCTAATATGGTTGTTTTTATCACTAGAAAGCAACGTTAGCTTACACAACAAAGTTCTGAAAAAACACCAGTGAGTGTTAACCGCGTAGGAACCATCCTGATCTCGCAAGCTTACGTTCTGTTTCGCTTTCCGTGTAGCGAAACAAAACGTCACCTCGGGAGATTAGGATGGATCGCGCGAGACTAACTGGGTGTAGGAATTTAATGAAATGTAAATATTTTATCTCTTTTTTCAGGTCTTTCTTTTTGCGTTTATGTTGATGATTGACAGTTATGATAACTGTGTGCTTGTAAAATAAAACTACTTGTACAATATCTTCATGATTACTTACTTTATTGCTGAAGATGAGGTCAAAGGTTGACAAAGCTCTCCATTCGAAAACAGTTATCAAAGTTGAAAGTTAAGTTACATAAGTAGGCAATATTAATGAAACAATCAATTCATATTAATTAATACAATTATCTACCATTTAGTATAGGCCAATCAGGGATTTGAATTCAATTCAAAGAGGGGCAATCTAAACTTTCCCTCTTCTTCCCTTCAGACCAATTTGAATTCCATGTCTCCATTTTCATAAAACTTCTCCCACCACTTGCTCATTTTACCTTCTCAGTTTGTAGATAATCCATTGAGAACCAAACGAGTCAACACTCGCATCTGAGGGTCAAATATTTAACACGGAGCCCAGTCAGCAAAGTTGTCCTCAGCCCTCGCTTTTTCCCACTCATTTGTAGTGCTCTCTTCTTGAACCTGCTCTGATCACCTACGATTACTAGGAATCTCCTCGTTCAATCCCCCTTCAAACAACTGTCACTCAAATTACATTTTGATGTTTGTCACTGTTTTGGAATGGAGCTGAATAAATGGAGGGAGACAAATTGGGCTTCGGTCTCTCCTCTAAATGGTCCATCACGTGTGACATTTTATTGCCCCAGATGCAAATTCAATAAATACCCGCTCCTCTTACTCGCTACATAGGCCTCCTCTAAAAATTCCACACTGAGATCTATCAGTCTTTGTCTCAGTCTCTCTATCTCTTTGGCCTTCTCCACTATTTCTCTGTCCTTCGTCTGTATCTCTCTGTCCTTCTCCCCCATCTGTCTGCTGAACTGACTCTGCATCTTGGTCTTTGTGATCATGATGTTCCTCTGCAACTCATGTAGAACTATCTTCAACAGGTTTCTCTCTGCTAAAACTATGGCCTCTCCTTCATAGTTCTCCCTGATCTTCACAATCTCTTGCTTGTGTCTCTCCTCTCTCTCTCTGCTCTAATTTTTTAACTTCTCTATACATTTCTCCTGGTTTCTCCTTACCTCCTCCATTTGATCAGACAACCTTTTTAGCTCCCTTTCCAGGTCTCTTTTGTTATCCTCATCCCTCTCTTTTTTAACCTGTATTTCAAGTTCAGTTGTTTGTTCACCTAATGTTTTGATATCTCTGTCATACTCCTGGATTACTCCCTCCATCTTCTTCAGAGAGTCCTGCATCTCCTTCCCATGCCTCTCTCTTGTCTCCCTTTCCTCCCTCTGTTTTCTCTCCTCTCTTTCCCTCTGGATCTTTCCCTGCATCTCTCTGACCTGGGCCTCTGACTCCTCGAAGATCTGACTGCTGTAGAAGCTCTCTATGTTTCCTGACACCATCTTCTCTACCTGGTCCAACAGCTCTAGAACCTGAGTGTCATGGGCCCAATCCTTAATGTTGAGGACATGGTACCTGTTTCCACATTTTTCTACAAGCTGCCGGAGTTCCTGACTCCCTGCTAGAAGATACTTCTCAATACTTTGCTCTTTCCGGCTGTCAGCATGGGTGAATAAAATCACAGTGTGTCCCCAATAACCCTCCCCAAACATCTCCCCCATTCTCTCCAGCATCCCTCTCTCCTCCCCCTTCAAGGGCTCCACTGGTATGACCATGAGGAAGGCGTGGGGTCCAGGGGCAGACAGCTGCACACAGAGCCCTACATCAGGTCTAATCTCCTCCAGAGAGAGTCCAGGGCTGAACCAGTCTGGAGTGTTCACCAGCAACAGCCGTCTCCCACACGCGTCCCCCTCTCTCCTCCTACTCCTCTGGGGCTCTGCAGAGGCGCTGGCCTGGGTTCCAAACTCCTCTCTGCCCAGGATGGTGTTTCCTGCTGCACTCCTCCCAGCCTCAGTCCTCCCCAACAGCACTAGTCTCAACTCTGACACACTGGGAGACACTGGGGAGTCTGTACTGCTGCTTTCTCCTCCCACTGAAACACAAGGCAATTTAAGATAAAGTTAATGAAAAAAACGATAATAGGAATGAGAATATCTGATTGTTTGAGACTAAATGCATCACTCACTAGTTGGAGGAGGTACCATGTTGTTTTTCCTCCTGAGCAATCTGCACTTTTCCTCCAGACGTATTATGTCCATCTCTGCAGGGGTTGGGGGAAAGATATTAGCTCATTGTATTTTTTATTTGGCTAATTGTCTTGACTTACTTATCTATTTATTCAGTCATTCAATGTAAAACATTTGAGAAAAAAAAAGTACAAAAATTACAATTATGATAAAAAATACTTTTATCCAAGCCAGTCTTAAAATAAACCACCTGGGTTCAACATAGCATGATCGTTGATTATTCATTTAAATGACTTATTCTTATGAATAATCAATCATCTTCTCTGAACCAATCCACTTTCCACCAGACTCTCATACTTACCAATTTTATAGACTGATGTCTGCCTTTTCAGCTTGTTCTCCTTGGTCTCTGATTCTAAATATCCTTCTGATGAACCTATTTTGGAAAGCCGAGACGTGAATTTGGCCTAGTATGCAGCAAATGAACATGTACAGTAAAACAGATCAACCAGGCCAATCTGAATTCTGATGTAACTGTCAGGTTGTATACTGACTGTAAAAGGAGGGCTGCTGAGGATGACATGAGTTTCTGTCTTTTCGACTAAACCAGTTTTTATAACAAATCAAGGGGATATCTGATTCAAACAACAAAGCGGTCACCCTGCCACTTCATTGGGTAAACAGCTGAGGAATGGGGCTAGAGAAATGTAACCACTCTTTAATTCAAAGACAGAGCTATAGTATGGATGCAAAGACTGACCATCCATGAAATCAAAGTTATTGTTTTAACCATTTGTTGAAGCTATACAGTGCACCCTGGAATTGTTACCAGTGTTGATTTTAAACAAAACATACAAGTCTAATCATCAGGGGCCTCATTTATAACTATTGTGTACATTTTACCCAAAATATCTGAAAAGACTGCGCATGCACAAAAATAGTGAGACTTCTAACCTTGGCTCATGCCATACATACTCATGTTTCCCGTTATTAATCAGACCGTCATGAAACTGTGCGCGTGAATGAGCATTAAAACTTGAGAAGGGTGAAATTGCGGCCTGTAATTTGGGGGGTTCCTGCATGTGGGCAACCCCTCTTTATACTTGTACTGGTAAAGGTTTAAGCTAGGACAGGCAGAAGGTGGGGGCGCTCCAGTACAGTAGGTGGCGTTAATGCACAATAACTTTGGTTGCCAGCCGCCGATAAACCCCACAGAAGAAAGATGGGAGCGACAATGGTAGCTAGCTGTACACCGGTAGACAGTGTCCTTTGTCGCCGCCTGTCGGGTACTGTTTTCCCATAGTTCTGTTAACGACAGCGAGGGCAGGTGTTTCGGGCGGGAACGATGAACACTGTGTGCTGGTTTAGCCAGCTAGTCCGGTACACTACTGGCGGGAGGCGGAGGCGACACCTTGTGCTAGCTAGCAAGGACACGGTGTCTCTAACACACTGACTAGACCGGGCACGCACATGCACCATCGCGCGCAAGTTGACTTTGTCCAACCAGACGCGATCAAGACATGCAGGTTGAAATATCAAAATTAACTCTGAACCAACTATATTAATTTGGGGACAGGTCAAAAAGCATAAATTCATGGCAATTTAGCTAGCTAGCTTGAGCTAGCTAATTGTTCCTGGGATATAAACATTGGGTTGTTATTTTACCTGAAATGCACAAGGTCCTCTACTCCGACAATTAATCCACACATAAAAGGGTAAACCAAGTTAGCTTCTAGTAATCTCTCCTCCTTCAGTCTTCGTCTTTGGACTTTATATGGCGGTTGGCAACCAGCTTTAAGGTGCATTACCACCACCGACTGGAGTGTGGACCTCAGTTCATCGTTCAATCACCCACATGGGTATATGCTCCTAAAAACCAATGAGTAGATGGGAGAGGCGGGACTTGCAGCGCTTCAAGCGTCACATATTTTAGCCCTGGCTATGCAGAGGCTCGTTGACATGCGCAAGCAGTTTGGATGCAATGATTGAATAACATGTATGTGTAAATGTATTTGGGAATGCTCGCGCACACAACGCGAGCGGTGTGGTCAGCAAGTAACTAGCAAGCTTTTTATTTATTTATTTTTATTTCACCTTTATTTAACCAGGTAGGCAAGTTGAGAACAAGTTCTCATTTACAACTGCGACCTGGCCAAGATAAAGCAAAGCAGTTTGACACATACAACAACACAGAGTTACACATGGAGTAAAACAAACATACAGTCAATAATACAGTAGAAAAAAACGAATCTATATACAAAAAGTGCAAATGAGGTAGGATAAGGAAGGTAAGGCAATAAATAGGCCATGGTGGCAAAGTAATTACAATATAGCATTTAAACACTGGAATGGTAGATGTGGCTATTTTGTAAATGACATCACCGAAGTCAAGGATCGGTAGGATGGTCAGTTTTACGAGGGTATGTTTGGCAGCATGAGTGACGGATGCTTTGGTGCGAAATAGGAAGCCAATTCTAGATTTAATTTTAGATTGGAGATGTTTGATGTGAGTCTGGAAGGAGAGTTTACAGTCTAACCAGACACCTAGATATTTGTAGTTGTCCACATAATCTAAGACAGAACCATCCAGAGTAGTGATGCTGGACGGGCGGACAGGTGCGGGCAGCAATCGGTTGAAGAGCATGCATTTAGTTTTACTTGCGTTTAAGAGCAGTTGGAGGCCATGGAAGGAGAGTTGTATGGCATTGAAGCTCGTCTGGAGGGTAGTTAACACAGTGTCCAAAGAGGGGCCAAAAAGCTAGCTAGTTAGCTAACACACAGTGTCGCCTCAGCCTCCCGTCTGCTGTGCGAGAGGCGGGGGCGACCGGTAGACAGTGTCCTTCGCCCCCCACGTGTCGGGCACAGTTTTCTCCGGTACACAGCAGGCAGTAGCACCACCGTGTGCTAGCTAACTATCAACCTAGCACATGGTGTCTCCCCAGCCGCCAGCCTGCTGTGCTAGCGGGAGGCGACCGGTAGACAGTATCCTTCACGCCCGCCTGTCGGGAACAGTTTTCCTGCAGTTCTTTTAAAGACAGTGAAGGCAGGTGTTCGGCAGGTTGGAGCGAAGGAAACGGTCTACCGGTGTAGCTCTGACTAGCTGAAAAGGAGGATTCCGGGAAGTGGGGGCGAAAAAACTCATATAGTACTTTTATTTCTCTTTTGACTCATATTCAAAAGTGTCACAAGCATGAAGACATCCAGAACCAATTGGGTGCTCAAGGGGGGGCGTTCATGCAGGAACCAATGTGATGGGGGGGGGGGGGTTCATAAAGGAACCAATGGAATGCAGGAATGCCCACATGCAGGAACACCCAGAATTTCTGGCTGCAGTCGCAGACTATTGGTATACTTTCAAAGTATTGGAATTAAGCCAAGATAGTAAATCTAAAGGAAATATCAATGGAGAACTTGATCAAATGTCTTTGGAGTTGGCAGAATATTTTTTTTTCAGTGACATTTGCTGTATATGACCATTTCTGGAACACATAAACAATTGCAAATTGTTGTGGACCTGTAAACACATCATTTGAATTCAATAATGTTTTGCATTTACTTTTTCCCAAACCTAAATATGCAGCACTGTCTGCAAATTCTGAAAGTATACTATATATAATCCTACTTACAGTGGTAGCCTACACACTTCAATGCAAAAGATCAACTGTCACTAACAGCCAATGATTGCATCTTGGTATTTAGCTACCTGCTTTTTTGTTATGAATAAGTCATCATATTCCCCCATTTGCACAAGGCTACTAGGCTACGTTTGCCTTCTTGCAATGCAATACTTCAACCACTAGAAACTGCATACGCATGGTCTAAAGTTGGCGGGAGGAGAAGCACATTCTCAAGTCAAGTTGAGTTTTTATGAATGCCACATTTAGCATGAAAACTGACGCATGCATGTTTTGGGGTATATTTTGTGTATGTACATTTATAAATGAGGACCCAGGAGTTCATAATTATGTACTTTAGCAGATCACTTACCATTGAGCCCCACTGCAACCTCCCGCAGCTGCTTCCCATGGATGACCTGACATATGTACACTCCTCTATCTGACGTTCTGAACCGTTCCAACTTCAGAGACACGTTGCCTCTTTCCAGCTCCTGGGTGATCAGACACAGTCTGCCCTTGTAGCCCCTCACCTCTGTCCCCTGGCCCCTCTTATACAGGTAAATACACTGTGTTTTCTTAAACCACCGGATTGTCATGGCAACAGCACTGATCTCAGGTGACAAGTGACAGGGGAGGGTGACCTCATGGTCAACATAAGTCTCCACCTTGCTTTGGGGTTAAGTTTGAACTCATCTGTTTGGGGAAAGAGAAACATTATGGGTTATCTCTGACACAAATACATGCAGACCATTGACAAGCATGTGCACACTGGAATCAAACAAACTGTTTGTGAAATGCTTCTTTCTCATGGTAAATTCATGCAAAAATAACCATTCAATTCTGAGACTGTAACGTGGTGACTTACCATGATCTCTGGACTCTGCCATTTTCTCTACATAATAAAAACTTTGATCAGGGAGTGATAATCAAGTAATAAAACCTGGTGTGGTTTATTTTCATAAAATTATAGTATGTTGTTGTTTATTTCTTATGCATTCCTCTATTCAATTATCAAATTACCTTTCTCAAGAACTTGTCTATTTTTGAAGGTGAAATATACAGACATTCACTTTTACCTTTACTGGTCTTCCTTGAGTCTCCCACCTAATTTAAAGATAGTTGATTCAAATCCAGAAAGTCACTACACCGTTTGTGAACTTATAATCCTTTTATAAACAAATTCATACAGCATTTTCAAATATCATCTGCACCTGCATGTGATAGATCTCCTTCAGTGTTGATTAACTAGACTTTCACCTTTACAGTGGAACTTACAGTACAGGTGACTTCAGTAAACTCCACCTTTCCACTATCTGCATGTTGGAATGATGTGTATAAATCCTGGATTGCAGATGCTATGTAATGGCCAATGAGGGGTTTTGAAGCCACCAGCCGCCATTTTGGAACTCCCCAGAAGGAGCAGTCCTCCATAGGAACGAATGGAATTCTACAGTATTTTAATTAAATGTTTTTAAGTATTTCTTAAAAACATGTATTTAAGTATTTCTCTGTTGTAGGGGGGGACAGTAACATTAGTACTCTCTAAAACACTTTTTTTTCATGTTCAGTTCACTTAATATAATTTAAAAGTATGCATTCAAAATGAATGTCGACATGAATAAATGCATTTCTATAGCTTCCAAAACATTTTCTACACTAGAGGAGTACAAAATACATATAATTGGTAGCAAATAGTCTTCAACCAGCGATCACATGCACTGAACCCAGGGGTCTGCCAGGGTACTGCAGGTACCCACAAATGAATTTAACAAACATTTCTAAAAGTCAATTTCATTATAGTTACATTTGTTACATGTATTTATAAGTGCAGGTCATCCATTATAACATGCAGCACAATCAAACCAAGAATATTGATACAATTGTCCCAGATACAGGAATGGAGTGGCTTCTGATGCACTGCCTGTCGCCCTATCTCCCTAACAATAGAGAGCAAGATATTTTCTACTCTGGGTAACAAGAGTGCTGTGCCCTCACAATTAACCAATGTAGTACCTTGCCAAAATGTTACTGTACATTTTTTTAACTTAACTATCAGACAATTTGCATAATTAATGCTGCCTCCATGTGGAAGAATGTAACAGACATGGCAGACTACTTGGAGGTTTGGAGCATGTTGGAGCCACAGGAAAGAGAGTAAGTTGCATAAAAAAGTTAGTGATGTTTATTTATAGTGAAACAATAAGCACTCATACAGTAGCTCTATAATCTTCTCTTGGTCTCCTTAATCTCTCTGTGAATTAGTTGCTTTTAACACTGGTTACATAGACCTTATCTTAGCATTTCCCACTAAGATCTATTTGTCTTCATCCCATTCTCTCTCTTTACTGTCTCACAGAAGTGTCAGGTCAACTGTTCTACTGCTTGAGTACTGGCACCTCTTATATTGGTGTTTATATTGGCTCCAAATATGAAGAGTATGAGTACTGGCTCCTATTTCAGTCCACTTCAAGCACAAAGTATGGCTGTTTTCTAACCCCACAACAATGTCTTCTCATCCAACCAATTATTCCTCCTGTCCCCCCTTGTTCTCTCTCTCTTTCTCCTCCTTGCTCTCCATGTACATGTATGTGTAAGCTAAATATCAAAGTGGACATGCAGACCTGAAAATTGTTGAATTTCAGTGAGATCTTTAAAATTCTGCCTCAATCCTTCTCCTCCAGCTGTCTGCTGAACTCCTTCTGCATCGTTATCATTGAGATCACGATGTTCCTCTGTAACTCAGGTAGAACCACCATCAGGCTTCTCTCTGCTTCAACTATGGCCTCTCCTTCATCTCCTCAATCTCCTGCCTGTTTCTCTCTTCCCTCTCCCTCTTCTCATTCTCTCAATTTCCTCCATTCTATCAGTTCCTCTCCATAGCTCCCTCTCTAGCGCTCTTTTCCTCAAACTACATCTATCTATTTTCCTTTGTAACGTCTTTGTTTTATGACAAAAACATATTTTTCTGGAAATTTCTATGTATTTGTCACGGTTTTCTGATGGAGCGGACCAAAATGCAGCGAGGGTTCCAGTATACATACTTTATTCAGTGCAACTGGCAAAAAACAATAAACAATGAACAGACCGTAACGCAGGTGTGGCACACACAGGTACACACAAATACAAACAATAACCCACAAGGCAAGTGGGGCAGGGAACCAACTTAAATAGGATTCCCAATTAGAGGCAACGACAACCAGCTGCCTCTAATTGGGAACCTAACCAAAAACAAACA
>QNTS01001413.1:10522-75169 GCA_003317085.1 Hucho hucho
GCCAGGGACTCAAATCCTGCAGTGCCAGACGTGTCCCCCTGCTTAAGCCAGTACATGTTCAGGCCCGTCTGAAGTTTGCTAGAGAGCATTTGGATGATCCAGATGAGGATTGGGAGAATGTCATATGGTCAGATGAAACCAAAATAGAACTTTTTGGTAAAAACTCAACTCGTCGTGTTTGGAGGACAAAGAATGCTGAGTTGCATCCAAAGAACACCATACCTACTGTGAAGCATGGGGGTGGAAACATCATGCTTTGGGGCTGATTTTCTGCAAAGGGACCAGGACGACTGATCCGTGTAAAGGAAAGAATGAATGGGGCCATGTATCGTGAGATTTTGAGTGAAAACCTCCTTCCATCAGCAAGGGCATTGAAGATGAAACGTGGCTGGGTCTTTCAGCATGACAATGATCCCAAACACACCGCCCGGGCAACGAAGGAGTGGCTTCGTAAGAAGCATTTCAAGGTCCTGGAGTGGCCTAGCCAGTCTCCAGATCTCAACCCCATAGAAAATCTTTGGAGGGAGTTGAAAGTCCGTGTTGCCCAGCGACAGCCCCAAAACATCACTGCTCTAGAGGAGATCTGCATGGAGGAATGGGCCAAAATACCAGCAACAGTGTGTGAAAACCTTGTGAAGACTTACAGAAAACGTTTGACCTCTGTCATTGCCAACAAAGGGTATATAACAAAGTATTGAGATAAACTTTTGTTATTGACCAAATACTTATTTTCCACCATAATTTGCAAATAAATAAATTATTTTCTGGATTTCTTTTTCTCATTTCGTCTGTCATAGTTGAAGTGTACCTATGATGAAAATTACAGGCCTCTCTCATCTTTTTAAGTTGGAGAACTTGCACAATTGGTGGCTGACTAAATACTTTTTTGCCCCACTGTATAATTAGCCAGTGGGCCAAAGCAGTGGCAGCTCTAATTAGCCAGTGGGCCAAAGCAGTGGCAGCTCTAATTAGCCAGTGGGCCAAAGCAGTGGCAGCTCTAATTAGCCGGTGGGCCACAGCGGCGGCAGCTATAATTAGCCAGTGGGTCATAGCAACAGCTATTATTAGCCAGTGGGCCACAACGGCGGCACCAATAATTAGCCAGTGGGCCACAGCGGTGGCAGCTATAAATAGGCAGTGGGCCACAGAGGCTGCAGCTATAATTAGCCAGTGGGTCACAGCAGCGGCAACAATAATTAGCCAGTGGGTCACAGCAGCAGCAGCCATAATTAGCCAGTGGGCCACTGCGGCAGCTATAAATAGCCAGTGGGCCACAGCAGCTGCTATAAATAGCCAGTGGGCCACAGCGGCAGCGAGAAATAGCCAGTGGGCCACAGCGGCTGCAGCCATAATTAGCCAGTGGGCCACAGCGGCAGCTATAAATAGCCAGTGGGCCACAGCAGCTGCTATAAATAGCCAGTGGGCCACAGCGGCAGCTAGAAATAGCCAGTGGGCCACAGCAGCGGCAACTATAATTAGCCAGTGAGCCACAGCGGTAGCTATAAATAGCCAGTGGGCCACAGAGGCAGGGGCAGCTATAATTATCCAGGGGGCCACAGCAGTAGCTATAAATAGCCAGTGGGCCACAGAGGCAGGGGCAGCTATAATTAGCCAGTGGGCCACAGCGGCAGCTATAAACAGCCAGTGGGCCACAGCGGCGGCAACTATAATTAGCCAGTGGGCCACAGTGGAGAGGAGAGTGCTCCTGTTTCCATTGTATAAAGTTGAGACGTGCAGTGCAGTCAGGGGGGAAGTATGAATCATGGTGTGCTAAGAGCCTGCTTCTCTCTGTGTGTTGATGTTGATACTATCGGGAGAGTGGAGAAGGAGAGGGAGACAACCTCAGAGAACCTGCTCCCTGAGCCTGCCTGAACTCAGTTATGTCATATATACTGTACTGATAATATTTAGTACGTTTTACATTAACCAGATACTAGGTGATCGTGGAGCAATGACTATGGCAGAACATAATGTTCCTGTTTTTTTACATTCTGTCCATCTGGTTAAAATGTGTAGAGACAGAACTATGTATGGATTGCTCATTACCCCTGCATCTATGTGTCAAAGAGCCCTGCATCTCAATATGTGTCAAATTGACTTGGTTACCTAGGGGTTCCCTCATTTGATTGGCTACCAATAGGGCTCAGTCTACTACACAGTCGTCCCTCCCTGGCTGAGAACAGAAAGCCATTTGTGACTACGTGGTGAATGTGTGTTTATGTGGGAATCACTAGAGAAATGTATTTGAGAGGAAACAATAGTGGGCTGAAGTGAGATCCCGCTTAACGTGACACAATATATTCCTCTCTGCCTATAGTTCTTACTGACATGAGCTGGGACTTAAACACAGATTTAGTGGTGGAGAAGTGAGGCATTTTGCAGTGCAGTTATATTCTCAGAGCATGGCTCTCAGCATCCCCCACGACTTTCAGCAGAGTCTGACAGGAACATACAGTAGTCTTCCTGTCCTATTCATAGACAGCAGCCATCAGCTCTGTAGCATAAAACAGTCTGTTCTCTCCACACTACACCTCAGCCTGTCCCTATTCCACAGCTATTACTGAACTGAGCCGTACTCAAGACAGACAAAGCAGTGAGAACTATAGCAGAAGTAAACTATATTGTGGACTGAATGATACTGGACGGCAACAGAGGAGCTGTGGACTGCAACAGAGGAACAGTGGACTGGACCAGAGGAACTGTGGAATGCAACAGAGGATCTGTGGATTGCAACGGAGGAGCTGTGGACTGGAACCGAGGAGCTGTGGACTGGATGTGAATGGACACATCTCTGTGAGGGGTAGCTAGGCTATGAAGAGGTTTTAGGTGCAGCAGGCGAAATCACCTTCATACAGAAATATATATAGTATGTTCATATCACCTTTATGAACAGATCCAGAGTTGGAGAGGGGGAAGATGCAGCACCAGAGAAGGAAGAGAAAGAGAGTGATCCTTAAGAGAAATGTGAACAATCATCATAGAACAAACTGGAAACTAATTAAGTATAGAAAGTGAATCCAGGGTGAACAACTCAGTGTGTGTTTATGTAGGTAAGAGACCTGAACACACACACACTGCCCATCCTCCAGTCACACTCCTCTCCACCCGACCATGACAGACAAAGCTCCTGAAAAAAATAAGGGGGTGCGTTGTTCAGGCCCCCTCCCCACAAAAGCCTGCTTGTCTCCTAACACTTAAGAGCCATTAAAAGCACATTTGCCTGTGTCCTGACGTACGTGCGCTTGGCGTGCTGTCTCAGTGACCACACACTCAGGCGTGGGCCATGCGTGTGAAAATGGACTACAGAGTGGCGCACCGGTCTAAGGGACTACATCTCAGTGCAAGAGGTGTCACTACAGTCAAATCCAGGCGAGTCCCATAGGGCGGCGCACTATGGGACTGGGGCAGGCCAAAACCATCCCCTAACCCGGACGATGCTGTGCCCATAGGGCGGCGCACTTTGTGGTTCCTGTGACACGTCAATTTCTAATTACTCTTTAAAGCTGATCCCTGGGTTGTGAATGAGATGGATAAATACTGTGTGTCCATCCAATTCTGACATGGTAGACAGTAGGCACAAGTGCCAACCAACCAGCCTGCCCTCAATGGCCTGATGCTGAGAGGCGAATGTTAGACAGGCTTTTTAAATTTGGACCAACAGATCACAGGACACTTATTCAAACCATAAAATAATAGCATGAACAATGACACAACAAGAGAGTGCATTGTCTTTGCTAAAGCTGTGAATGTGACACATGCTTGAGCTAAATACTGTTGGACAGACACTTCAAACCACAACCAATAAAAATAGAAAGCAATGAGTTTGTTGCAGTCATCGCCTCTTACTGAAGCAGGCGGGCTGAAAACAGGAAGGGATGATGGAAGCCTATCAAATTAACGTTTGTTTTATTGGGTTATTGGCCCCATAGGCTTCCACATTTGCACACCTATGGTGAAACTCTCTGAACACTAAGACAGTTGTCTTTTTTAGGGGGTATTGGATGAGAGAAGAGAAGGGGGGAGGGGTCACAATGAAGAGTTGCTTTCGACCGAAACAGTCCTTGTCTTTGTCTAATCCTGCTAGAAAATGCTTAATTGTGCTCCAGGCCTGCACCCAGCATACCAATTAGTGAAGCCTTGCCTCCCTATCAGACAAGTCCGAGACTCAAAGGTCTCTGTCTGGGCCATCTACAGACACATCGGGGCTACATCCCAAATTGCACCCTATTCCCTACATTGTGCATTACTTTTGACCAGAGCCTTATGTAGTGCACTATATAGGGAATATGGTGCCATTTGGAATACAACCGAGAGCCTGCCAGACACATCCTTCCTTCCCCAATCCCCAGCCACAAACTCTCACATTGTGACATTAAAGAAGGACTACCCTTTTCTCAACATGCAACATACTGCTCTGAAGAAACATCCTCTTTCCATCCAGACACTGTTTTGCATTGACCTGGCTAGTCTAGTTATTTGACAGCTTACTGTACATCATTCATGAAGAGGTTCTATATATAATAAATTTTTCTAAGCGTGTACTCAACTCATCCAGTCTTACTAAAGAAGACTCATTACTATGAACTGTTGACTGGCCTAATGTAACTTACTGTTGTTCAGCAGGGTATAAAGAAAACAGCAGAGTATGAGGAAAACAGCAGGGTATGTGGAAAACTACCAAGAGTAGGCACCCAGCTAGCACATTTGGTTCTCGGAAGTTGTGGGAACGTACATTTTTGGTTTCCCATTGGTTCTGGGAATGAAACCATACGTTTCCTCACTGGTAAAAATGAAAAAATGTTAGAGTGACTGTCCCTAAAAAGCAATTACACATTAGCTAGCTAGCTATCTAGCTCACATTAGCCTACCAGTCGGATTTGCAAGTTAGTTCGTAGCTACAAGTGTATTCTGTATTTTTTTGACAAGATAAAGCACAGCAGTGCGACACAAACAACAACACAGAGTTACACATGGAATAAACAAGCTTACAGTCAATAACACAATAGAAAAAAAAGAAAGTCTATATACAGTGTGTGCAAATGGCGTGGGGAGGTAGGCAATAAATAGGCTATAGTAGCGAGGTAAATTACAATTTAGCAGATGATGATGTGCAAGTAGTGATACTGGTGTGCAAAAGAGCAGAAAAGTAAATAAAAACAGTATGGGGATGAGGTAGTTAGATTGGGTGGGCTATTTACAGATGCAGCGATCGGTTAGCTGCTCAGATAACTGGTGTTTAAAGTTAGTGAGGGTGTCACGTCCAGGCCTGAGTTCAGGCTGGCGTGTTTAGTTTCGTTTTTGGTTTAGGAGGGTTTTGAGTTCTAGGTTGTTTATTTCTATGTTGGGTTAATGGTTCCCAATTAGAGGCAGCTGAGTGTCGTTACCTCTAATTGGGAACCATATATATGTTTGTGGTTTTCACTAGGGTTTTGTGGGTTATTGTTTGTTGTTTGGGTTCGTAGCGTAAGTGTTTATTCTATGTTACGTTCCGTTATTTCGATCTTCGTTTGTTTATTGTTTTCCCCCAGTTACGTTACGTTATTAAAGTATGTATACTGGATACCTCGCTGCGCCTTGGTCCGTCACTCTAGAAGATCGTGACAGAGGGAGATATGAGTCTCCAGCTTCAGCGATTTTTGCAATTCGTTCCAGTCACTGGCAGCAGAGAACTGAAAGGAAAGGCGGCCAAAGGAGGTGTTGGCTTTGGGGATGAGCAGTGAGATATACCTGCTGGAGCGTGTGCTACGGGTGGGTGTTGTTATGAGCTGTTGTGAGCTGAGATAAGGCGGAGCTTTACCTTGCATAGACTTATAGATGACCTGGAGCCAGAGGGTCTGGCAATGGATATGTAGCGAGGAGCAGCCGACTAGAGCATACAGGTCGCAGTGGTGGGTGGTATAAGGGGCTTTGGTAACGAAACGGATGGCACTGTGATAGACTGCATCCAGTTTGCTGAGTAGAGTATTAGAAGCTATTTTGTAGATGACATTGCCGAAGTCGAGGATCGGTAGGATAGTCAGTTTTACTAGGGTAAGTTTGGCGGCATGAGTGAAGGAGGCTTTGTTGCGAAATAGAAAGCCGATTCTAGATTTGATTTTGGATTGGAGATGTTTAATATGAGTCTGGAAGGAGAGTTTACTGTCTAACCAGACACCTAGATATTTGTAGTTGTCCACATATTCTAGGTCAGAGCCGTCCATGGTAGTGATGCTAGTCGGGCGGGCGGGTGCGGGCAACGAACGGTTGAAAAGCATGCATTTGGTTTTACTAGCGTTTAGGAGCAGTTGGAGGCCACGGAAGGAGTGCTGTATGGCATTGATACTCGTCTGGAGGTTAGTTAACACAGTGTCCAAAGAAGGGCCAGAAGTATACAGAATGGTGTCGTCCGCGTAGAGGTGGATCAGGGAATCACCCACAGCAAGAGCGACATCATTGATGTATACAGAGAAAAGAGTCAGCCCGAGAATTGAACCCAGTGGTACCCCCATAGAGACTGCCAGAGGTCCGGAAACAGGCCCTCCGATTTGACACACTGAACTCTGTCAGCAAAGTAGTTGGTGAACCAGGCGAGGAAGTCATTTGAGAAACCAAGTCTATTGAGTCTGCCGATAAGAATACGGTGATTGACAGAGTCGAAAGCCTTGGCCAGGTCAATGAAGACGGCTGCACAGTACTGTCTTTTATCGATGGCCGGGGTTGGGGTAGCCAGGAGGAAAGCATGGCCAGCCATAGAGAAATGTTTATTGAAATTTCGATTATCATTTATCGGTGGTGACCTTGTTACCTAGCCTCAGCGCAGTGGGCAGCTGGGAGGAGGTGCTCTTGTTCTCCATGGACTTTACAGTGTCCCAAAACCTTTGGGAGTTAGAGCTGCAGGATGCAAATTACTGTTTGAAAAAGCTAGCCTTTGCTTTCCTGACTGAGTGTATTTTATTTTACTAGGCAAGTCAGTTAAGAACAAATTCTTATTTTCAATGACGGCCTAGGAACAGTGGGTTAACGGCCTGTACAGGGGCAGAACGACAGATTTGTACCTTGTTAGCTCGGGGAATTGAACCTTTCGGTTACTAGTCCAACGCTCTAACCACTAGGCTACCTGCCGCCCCAGTATTGGTTCCTGATTTCCCTGAACAGTTGCATATCACAGGGACTATTCGAAGCTATTGCAGTCCGCCACAGGATGTTTTTGTGCTGGTCAAGGCCAGTCAGGTCTGGAGTGAACCAAGGGCTGTATCTGTTCTTAGTTCTACATTTTTTGAAAGGGGCATGCTTATTTAAGGCTAGACAAACGGTTGGTGCCTGTTGAGAAGGTAAAGGCCGCTAGCAATGGCTAACAATGACTAAATAGCTATTGGCTAATTAGCTTCTGGTTAGCTTCTGAGGGCTAAGGTGGCTATAAAGTAAAAAAAAATAGCGGATCCGTGTCACATTGAGTGAGGCGGGTTACCGGAAGGTATATTTAATTTAAAAATAGAAAAGAGATTGAAAAATAAATTGAAATATATACAAAAAAAGTACAAAAAGTAAACAAGAGGATGACAAACCACGTCTGCACTGCTACGCCATCTTGGAACAATGTCTTGTCTAGGGCAAAACTAAATAAGCCTAACTCATGTCTGAGTCTGACTAACACAGTGAATTAGAAGCAACAAACTGTAACGGCGTCACTGGCCTGAATCTAATCCAATCTGGAATGAAGGTTTCCACTAGTTACCACAGCCACAAAGTCCACATTTGGTTACATCTTAAAAAATATGCTTTTTGGACTTAATTTAAGGTTAGGGTTAGGCTAGCAGTGTGGTTAAGGTTAGTGTTAAGTTTAGGGTTAGTTTTAAAATCACATTTTAAGAAGAGAAATTGTACAAATACATATATCAGAGCCATTTGCATTGCTAGTTATATCCTTATGTTTGCTAACTAGCTAACATTGAACCCAGCTGGTTGGTTAGCTTTAGCTACCTGTAGATTAATGCAGGGTAGTAACGTTATGAGTTGGGATTATGGTTCATGTCTAAACAAAAGTATTCACTATGCAAGTAACCATTTCACTGTACCGTGAGTTATACAATTGCTAAATATTCTCTCCGTCCCATGGCGGCCCCTCCTGATGAGTTCAGATTTCTTGTGGCCCCCATCACAGTCAAAGTTGCCCATACCTGCTCTAAATGGCATTCAAATGTGACTAGACACAACTTTTACTTGTATTGTCTTTTTTTATTATTGTATTGAATGGTATCAAACCCTGTGTATTCTGCACCTGGATCAGGGAACTCCTGTTTTATACAGGACACCATACAGGAAGGTATGACCACTCTGACATGTTTCCCAAGGTAGCCCCATTACAACCAGACAAAAATGTATCTGTATCAGCTGGGAAGGACAAGGAAAGGTGAAAGGTGCATTGTTATATTACCAGAACAATGCTTCTATGGCATTATGTAAAAACATGTTTATTCTACATGGACCTCTTACTGCATTAGAAAGTTATCAAAACACTTAGTTAAGAATATCTACATAATTGCATTCTTCTCATATTACTCCGCAGACTTTTGACCTATTCAAAGTTTCCACTGGCATCTCACCATACATCTGCCTGTAGTTATTGAACTCAACATGCATGAGGTTTGTTTGTTGTGATTGAGTGGGGGGGGGGGGGAAACAACTGCGGAAAACGTTCTGACTGATGGGTGTGTCTTGATGGTGACAAGGACACACCCAAGAAACACCCACATCAAACCACACCCCCAAGCCAACTCCCGTTTGGCTTCTGTCATGGCCGCCAGCATTTCCTGAGGAGCAAGCCAAAAAACGAGGCCAAATCAGTGGGGGTAGTTCCCCTTTAAATTGTTAGGACTAGGGTCTATTTTTCTCCATATCTGCCTGACTGACGTGCCCAAAGTAAACTGCCTGTTGCTCAGGCCCTGAAGAAAGGACATGCATATAATTGGTACCATTGAAAAGAAAACACTCTGACGTTTGTAGAAATGTTAAATAAATAATGTAGGAGACTATAACACAATAGATATGGTAGGAGAAAATCCAAAGAAAAACCAACTGGATTTTATTTTTTGAGAGAGCCCATGCTCTTCCATCAGAACGTATAGGGAAAAAGTTAAATCCAGTTCCCAGTATAAAATTCCTATGGATTTCACTTTGTTCAAGGTTCCAGGCTTGTTTCTTCCCAAACGAGGAAGAATTATGAGTATTAGTACTGGGACTCAGAGTTGGAAATCAGTCTGTGCGTGCGTGACGAAGAGGATGCGCACCTGCTAATATCACTTTCCTATTGAACATACTTCTTTCCATATTAAATATTATAGTTTAATTACATTTTAGGGCACCTGAGGATTAAATAGAAACATACTTTGACTTGTTTTAACAAGGTTTAGTGGTAGCTTTTTGGATTCCTTTCTCTGCATGTTGAAAGAGTGGATTACTCAAATCGATGGCGCCAACTAAGCTGACTTTTTAGGATATAAAGATAGGGATACAAACAATCGCATGGCATGCTTTCGCTGTAAAGTCTATTGTAAATCGTACAATGCAGTTAGATTAACAAGAATTTAAGATTTTAACTGATAAAAGACATTTGTATGTACCTAAATGTACCTAATTTTTATGATTATTTATTTGAATTGCGCACCCTCCAATTTCACCGGAAGTTGTCGACAGGTGTCCCGCTAGCGGGACGCCTAGCCATTCTGAGAATGGAAGTGAAAATGTTTGTTTTTTTGGGGAGAGTACATTTTTAGGTTGCAGGGAGGTTCTGAGAAAGTTTTACTTTGAGTCCCTGAAAGTTTTCCTGTGAGGCTTTATTAACGGTCTGAGAACGGTTTAAATAGTAGTGGGCAGATGGTAGACAGCGTGTATGGCGTCATGTGGGCGAGCGGTTTGCTGATGTCAACGTTGTGAACGGAGTGCCCAATGGTGGCAGTGGGGTTATGGTATGGGCAGGCACAAGCTACGGACAACAAACACAACTGCACTTTATTGATGGCAATTTGAATGCACAGAGATACTGTGACAAGATCCTGAGGCCCATTGTCGTGCCATTCTTCCAACGCTATCACCTCATGTTTCAACATGATAATGCACGGCCCCAAGGATCTGTACACAATTCCTGGAAGCTGAAAATGTCCCAGTTCTTCCATGGCCTGCATATTTGGGATGCTCTGGATCGACGTGTACGACAGCATGTTCCAGTTCTAGCCAACATCCAGCAACTTCACACAGCCATTGAAGAGGAGTGGGACAACATTCCACAGGCCACAATCAACAGCCTGATCAACTCTATGTAAAGTAAATGTGTCGTGCTGCATGAGGCAAATGGTGGTCACACCAGATACTGACTGGTTTTCTGTCTCCTGGGTCATATCATATCCTGTCTCCTGGGTGACATAATGTCCTGTCTCCTGGGTCACATCATGTCCTGTCTCCTGGGTCACATGATGTCCTGTCTCCTGGGTCACATGATGTCCTGTCTCCTGGGTCACATGATGTCCTGTCTCCCGGGTGACATCATGTCCTGTTTTCTGGGTGAAATCATGTCCTGTGTACTGGGTCAAATGTCCTGTCTCCTGGGAAACATCATGTCCTGTCTCTTGGGTGACAAGTCCTGTCTCCTGGGTCGTATCATCTCCTGTCTCCTGGGTCATATCATCTCCTGGGTCATATCATGTCCTGTCTCCTGGGTCACATACTATCCTGTCTCCTGGGTCACATCATGTCCTGTCTCCTGGGTCACATCATGTCCTGTCTCCTGGGTGACATCATGTCCTGTCTCCTGGGTGAAATCATGTCCTGTGTACTGGGTCACATGTCCTGTCTCCTGGGAAGCATCATGTCCTGTCTCTTGGGTGACAAGTCCTGTCTCCTGGGTCGTATCATCTCCTGTCCCGTGGGTCATATCATCTCCTGTCTCCTGGGTCATATCATGTCCTGTCTCCTGGGTCACATCATATCCTGTCTCCTGGGTCACATCATGTCCTGTCTCCTGGGTGACATCATGTCCTGTCTCCTGGGTGAAATAATGTCCTCTGTACTGGGTCACATGTCCTGTCTCCTGGGAAACATCATGTCCTGTCTCTTGGGTGACATGTCCTGTCTCCTGGGTCATATCATCTCCTCTCTCCTGGGTCATATCATCTCCTGTCTCCTGGGTCATATCATGTCCTGTCTCTTGGGTCATATCATGTCATGTCTCCTGGGTCACATCATGTCTTGTCTCCTGGGTCACATCATGTCCTGTCTCCTGGGTCACATCATGTCCTATCTCCAGGGTCACATCATGTCCTGTCTCCTGGGGCACATCCTGTCCTGTCTCCTGGGTGAAATCATGTCCTGTCTCCTGGGAAACATCATGTCCTGCCTAAGGGATAGCCCCCTTTTTTTCATTTTTCGCCTAAATGACATACCCAGATCTAACTGCCTGTAGCTCAGGCCCTGAAGCAAGGATATGCATATTCTTGGTACCATTTGAAAGGAAACACTTTGAAGTTTGTGGAAATTGGAATTGAATGTAGGAGGATATAACACAATAGATATGGTAGAAGAAAATACAAAGAAAAAAAAAAACATTTTTATTTCTACCATCATCTTTGAAATGCAACAGAAAGGTCCCACTTCCAGCCATCACTCTGGTTGTAATTCGGATGGTGTCCACAAGATGGCAGCAGTGTATGTGCAAAGATGGATAACTTGAAGTATGAGCGAACTACATGACATTTAGTGTGAAGTCATCCAGGTACATTTGAAATTGGCATTCATATTATATTTTTCCGCAAGAATATCATCAAATCTGTATACTTGGACTTTGTTTTAGCTTTTCCAGTATTAGCAGCCATATTCTAAGTTCAACATTTGCAAAACAACCAGTTTTCATAACTTCATAACTCTGAATATTTGTATAATTTTTGTCCAAAATGAAAAGGCATGCTGTCGTACAAGGTTAGTAGCTATATTTTACGACAGATACATGGTTTATGAATACTCCCGTAAAGCCCAGCTCATTGGCTATCTAGCTAGCTTTGTTTGACCCCGATTGGTGCTTATTTGACAAGGTTAGAGTCGTTCAAGAGAAGAACGCCCGCATCATCGGCGTGCCATGAAGGAGTCGCTCTCTGACCAAATATGGTGTCCTATAGGTTATACTACACCCCTAATTATATAGTGAAGTCTCGTTACGTTTTAGAATCTCTGAGGAATACATACGTATGCGATTTGACTGGTTGAAACAACGTTTAGGGTGAGATTTTCACAGATTCCTTTCTTTGCAAATTGCAAAACGAGTGGAAATACAAAATCGCTGTGCATGCTATATGGACCTTTTTAAGATATGAAAAAGGATGTTATCTAACAAAACAACACTTCATGTTATCTCTGGGACCCTTTGGATGATAAATCAGAGCAAGATTTCAGAATGTAAGTACACATTTCACCTTCAGAGGTGAATTCATCAAACCTATCGAAGGTGAAAAAAGTGTTTTGTTGTTAGGAGCTCTCCTCAAACAATAGCATGTAATAGCTTACTGTAAATTGGACAGTGCAGTTATATTAACAAGAATTTAAGCTTCCAGCCGATATAAGACACTTAAATGTACCGACATTTGTTGTTTCTCTAAAATCTGCGATGGTGACACAAGGCACTGCATGATTTACAACTGTCTCGTTGACGGGACAGCGATCCCTATTAGAATTTTAGCAGCCAGGAAATGGTGAAGCTATTTCTGCATGGTGCATCTTTAATCTAGCAAGGACACATCCTAAAAGCAGGAAGATAGAAACATGGCTGATGACCTACAATGTTAATGTTAATACCTTGGCAATAGCTCATCTGTCACCTCCCTAGTGTTGTACAAAATGCTTTGTTGTGTTTTGTTGCTCCTACTTAGTCCTGAATTCCTCCTCAGCGCTCCTGAAAGGCTTGTATATTCCCATGGCACGTTCACTTCCTGTCTGTCAGACAGTTCGGTTTTTTCAGATTCTGGTTTCAAGTCTGGGGGGTGTGTCCAGAAAAGACCGCTCGAATAGGAAGTGAGAAGAGAGAGAAACAAAAGAGACAAGGAGGGGAGCCTGTGTTTGTGGCTTGGCTGCAACAACACATTTCAACATTACACCACTTAACCGATGGTTCCTGTTCTCTGTAATGCACACGGAAGATGTCATCAAGCCATAAAGCCCTTGGTAATGTCAACAGTACCTCTTTTGGAGTGTGATAACACAAATAGGGTTGTGACGGTCATGGAATTTTAGATGATGGTCATTGGCCAGCCAAATGACTGCGGTCACCATAATAACCGTTCAAAGAGCATTTATTTTTATATTGACACAGATTTTCTAATTTCCTTCGCTCCTGACTGCATGCGCTGCTATAGAAATAGAATGAATAGAACGGACATCACCATTCAAGTCAATGATGGCATAATGGGTGTACTGGCAGCCATTGCAAGTGTACCCATAGGAGTAAAGCAGGAAGTAAAAGCAGGAAGAAAAAGCAGGAAGTGTACCCATCAATATGTCCTTTGATTTGTTGATTCAACTCACATATACATTCTATGGCATGAGCCATATCAGGTAACATAATTTGAATGAACATTCTACATTACCATGAACCAGGCAACCATTTGAGTGTACCCATGAGTTTACCAGTCAAATTGACAGGGTTAGAGGTTCCAAGACCATTCTATTCATTTGTTGCTACAACACCTTGTTTGTTTCAGCAAGGGGCAACAAAGTTTCATCACGTTGTTAAGAGTTATCGCAGAAACTGACTCAACCGGCATGAATGCCTGGCCGTCCCGTCTTCAGTCAGCTGATTGTTCATAAAAGATCCACAATAATAATGATTTTAAGCGGTTATGACGGTTTATTTTATATTCATGACGGTCTTCATCCATAACCGTCGGTTACATGGTTCTATGGTAATTGTGCCAGCCCTAGACACGCAGAGTTTACTCATTGGTCATTGTTCCAATATTTGCACGTGGCTAGGAGATGATACGTTTGCAAATACAGTTGCCATGTGTGACTGACTGTCTGCATATGAATGCACTCTGGGCTCAGTCACTTGAGTGACAAATTTCCCCTGAGATTGGGAGATGATTAATGGACTTAGTGATAGCCAGCCAGTATGTGTCAGACCAGACGGGAAAGTCAAGTCAGACATAGCGTACTAGACACACTAAGAACATCAGCTGCATTAACCTTACAGTACCTCAGCATTGACATTAGCATCAATATTAATGATGATTAAAAACAAACAAAACCAATTTCCTTCAAGGGATTATGAACTATTTCTATGAAACCTGTGAGATGTTAGCCTATTTACCAGCCTCTCTCTGCTGTTCGGTGGAAGATAAAGACAGATATGAATGTGCCCCTCATAGACAGTTTTTTGTCAACATGCTCTTTGATTGGTGCTAGTTATACCAGATAGGGCCTGTCGGTGTGGTGGGGGCCAGCTGTGTGGCTACAGTCACTATCTCGTTAATGATAAAGGCCTAACCAGCTGCATGAAACAAATCCACTGGAAGACACGAGAAGAGAAGGGAAGGAAGAAAAGACAACACTATATACACACACTATATACACACTATATATATTTATTTTTATTTTTTTATTTCACCTTTATTTAACCAGGTAGGCTAGTTGAGAACAAGTTCTCATTTACAACTGCGACCTGGCCAAGATAAAGCAAAGCAGTTCAACACATACAACAACACAGAGTTACACATGGAATAAACAAACATACAGTCAATAATACAGTAGAAAAAGTCTATATACAGTGTGTGCAAATGAGGTAAGATAAGGGAGGTAAGGCAATAAATAGGCCATAGTGGTGAGGTAATTACGATATAGCAATTAAACACTTGAGTGATAGATGTGCAGAAGATGAATGTGCAAGTAGAGATACTGGGGTGCAAAGGAGCAAAATAAATAAATAAATACAGTATGGGGATGAGGTAGTTGGATGGGCTATTTACAGATGGGCTATGTACAGGTGCAATGATCTGTGAGCTGCTCTGACAGCTGGGGCTTGAAGTTAGTGAGGGAGATATAAGTCTATATACACACACTATATATACAGCAGTAAGTGGATACCCTTTCAAATTACTGGGTTCGGCTATTTCAGCCACACCCGTTGATGACAGGTGTATAAAACCGAGCACACAGCCATGCAATCTCCATAGACAAACACTGGTAGTAGAAACGCCTTACTGAAGAGCTCAGTGACTTTCAACGTGGACCCGTCATAGGATGCTATCTTCCCAACAAGTCAGTTCGTCTAGCCCTGCTAGAGCTGCTGTTATTGTGAAGTGGAAAAGTCTAGGAGCAACAACGGCTCAGCCACACAAGCTCACAGAACGGGACCACCGAGTGCTGAAGTGAGTAGCGCCTAAAAATCGTCTGTCCTTGGATGCAACACTCACTACTGAGTTGCAAACTGCCTCTGGAAGCAACGTCAGCACAATAACGTTTCGTCAGGAGCTTCATGAAATGGGTTTCCATGGGCGAGCAGACGCATACAAGTCTAAGATCACCATGCGCAATGCCAAGCTTTTGCTGGAGTGGTGTAAAGCTTGTAGCCATTGTACTCTGGAGCAGTGGAAACGCGTTCTCTGGAGTTATGGATACCGAGTCACCATCTGGCAGTCAGACGGACTAATCTGGGTTTGGTGGATGCCAGGAGAATGCTACCAGCCCAAAGGCATAGTGCCAACTATAAAGTTTGGTGGAGGAGGAATAATGGTCTGGGGCTGTTTTTCATGGTTCGGGCTAGGCCCCTTACATGCTGACTACACCGGGCACGCGTGTTCATGTTGATTTTGTCCATCCACACCAGACACAATCAGGACACGCAGGTTGAAATATCAAAACTAACTATATTAATCTGGGGACATGTCGAAACACATGAAACATTCATTGACCTTTGGCTATCTAGCTTGCTGTTGCTAGCTAATTTGTCCTGGGATATAAACATTGTGTTGTTATTTAACCTGAAATGCACAAGGTCCTTTTTCTCCTGGATCGTTCTATTTTAGCGCTTGGCTACGCAGACGCTCGCAAGAAGTTTGGATGAAATTATATAATATGTATGTGTACATTTATCTTGCAACGCTCGTGCGCGCAATGTGGGCGGTGTGATCAGCATGTTACTTCCAGAAATCTTAACGCTGCAGCATGCAATTACATTTTAGACGATTCTGTGCTTCCAACTTTGTGGCAACAGTTTGGGGAAGACCCTTTCCTGTTTCAGCAGGACAATGACCCCATGCACTAAGCGAGGTCCATACAGAAATGGTTTGTCGAGATTGGTGTGGAAGAACTTGGCCTGGCCTGCACAGAGCCCTGTTCTCAACTCCATCGAACACCTTTGGGATGAATTGGAACGCTGACTGCAAGCAGCGCCCGACCTCATTAATGCTCTTCTGGCTGAATGGAAGCAACTACCTGCAGCAATGTTACAATATCTAGTGGAAAGCCTTCCCAGAAGAGTGGAGGCTGTTATAGCAGCAAATGGGGCGACCAACTTCGTATTAATGCCCATGATTTTGGAATGAGATGTTTGATGTGCAATATACATACTTATATACACTACATGACCAAAAGTATCTCAGAGCCAAGATGGCGTAGCAGTCGGACATTTGTTTTGTCTTGTCCCGTCCTGTCCCGTTTAAACATAGTTTTCCTTGTTTTTTTTTTTATTTATTTTTCGTATATATTTTAATATCACTTTCCATCTACGGACTGAATATACTCTCCTGCAACCCGCCTCACCCAATGTGGTATGAATCTACTATTTTTATACTTAAGAACTGGAACCCCATCTAAAGCTGGCTACCAGCTAATTGGCTACTAGCTAGCCGCGGCCCGCTAACTGTCTAGAGAACATCAGACTGTTAGCCTAAGAGGCCTATCGGACAATTTATTTTGACGCTATACCTATTCTGCCAATTGGCCTGGTTTACCATACGGAGCCCTGCTTATCCGTTTTCTGAGCCGGAACCCCAACAGCAGCTAGCCAGCTAACTAGCAAATAGCTAGTAGTCAGCCAGCCACTGCTAGCGGTCATCAGCCACCTCTAGCACGGAAAACTCAAGCCAGTCTGCACAGCGTGACTCGAACCAGAGCAAATCAGACTTATTTTTCTCCATATCTCCAGATTCCTACCGCAAGCCCTGAACCTATTTTCACCTGGATCATTGCAGCTAGCTAGCTGCTATCCGAGTGGCCACTACTGGCTAACGTCGTTGTCCCGAAGCACGAACCAATTAGCCTGGAGCCAGCCTTGCTAGGTCCATCTCCCGGCTAGCCGTAGAGGTCCATCAGCCACTCCTTGGGCTACAATAAATATTTTTCCAACTGGCCTGGACCCCCGCCGACCCATCACGACTGGACCACCAACGTGATTCGCCCAAGGTTTTTTTTTCTCGACTGAATCCGCCGTCGCAACGTCCCCTAAATGCCGCGGCCCGCTAGCTGTCCTGAGCACATCGGACTGTTAGCTTTAGAGGCCCATCGGACAAACTCTTTGGCCACTATACCTATTCTGCCAACTGGCCTGGTTTACTATACGGAGCCCTGCTGATCTGTATCCTGACAGAACAGTACGAGGGGGCCACAACAGACTTTCTTCCGTCACAACGTCCCTCCAAGGCCCTCACTGGACTCCTATGACCACTCGGCTATGCATGCCTCTCGCTAACGTCAATATGCCTTGTCCATTGCTGTTTTGGTTAGTAATTATTGCCTTATTTCACTGTAGAGCCTCTAGCCTTACTCAATACGCCTTAGTTAACACTTTAGTTCCACCTCCCACACATGCGGTGACATCACCTGGTTTAAATGATATTTCTAGAGACAATGTATCTTTCATCGTCACTCTATGCACAGGATTACCCCCACTGTATTCACATCCTACCATACCATTGTCTGTACATTATGCCTTGAATCTATTCTACCGTACCCAGAAATCTGCTACTTTTACTCTCTGTTCTGAACGTACTCCCAGCAGCCCACTGCACTGAGGCTAGGAAATACTGTCACCACCGACAAATCCACTATAAATGAGAACTTCAACAAAGAAAATATATACGGCTGGCCATGCTTTCCACCTGGCTACCCCTAACCCGGTCAACAGCCCTGCACTCCTCACAGTAACTCGCCCAAGCCTCCCCCATTTCTCCTTCACCCAAATCCAGATAGCTGATGTTCTGAAAGAACTGCAAAATCTGGACCCCTACAAATCAGCCGGGCTAGACAATCTGGACCCTCTCTTTTTAAAATGATCTGCCGAAATTGTTGCAACCCCTAATACTAGCCTGTTCAACCTCTCTTTCGTATCGTCTGAGATCCCCAAAGATTGGAAAGCTGCCGCGGTCATCCCCCTCTTCAAGGGGGAGACACTCTAGACCCAAACTGCTACAGACCTATATCTATCCTACCCTGCCTTTCTAAGGTCTTCGAAAGCCAAGTTAACAAACAGATTACCGAACATTTCGAATCCCCCCGTACCTTCTCCGCTATGCAATCTGGTTTCAGAGCTGGTCATGGGTGCACCTCAGCCACGCTCAAGGTCCTAAACGATATCATAACTGCCATCGATAAGCGACATTACTGTGCAGCCGTATTCATCGACCTGGCCAAGACTTTCGACTCTGTCAATCACCACATTCTTATTGGCAGCCTTGGTTTCTCAAATGATTGCCTCGCCTGGTTCACCAACTACTTCTCCGATAGAGTTCAGTGTGTCAAATCGGAGGGCCTGTTGTCCGAACCTCTGGCAGTCTTTATGGGGGTGCCACAGGGTTCAATTCTCAGGCCGACTCTCTTCTCTGTATACATCAATGATGTCGCTCTTGCTGCTGGTGATTCTCTGATCCACCTCTACGCAGACGACACCATTCTGTATACACCATTCTGTATATGGCCCTTCTTTGGACAATGTGTTAAGTAACCTCCAGACGAGCTTCAATGCCATACAACTCTCATTCTGTGGCCTCCAACTGCTCTTAAATTCAAGTAAAACTAAATGCATGCTCTTCAACCAATCACTGCCCGCACCTGCCCGCCCGTCCAGCATCACTACTCTGGACGGTTCTGACTTAGAATATGTGGACAACTACAAATACCTAAGTGTCTGGTTAGACTGTACTCTCCTTCCAGACTCACATTAAGCATCTCCGATCCAAAATTAAATCTAGAAACGGCTTCCTATATCGCAACAAAGCATCCTTCACTCATGCTGCCAAACATTCCCTCGGAAAACTGACCATCCTACCGATCCTCGACTTCGGCGATGTCATTTACAAAATAGCCTCCAACACTCTACTCAACAAATTGGATTCAGTCTATCACAGCGCCATCCGTTTTGTCACCAAAGCCCCATATATTACCCACCACTGCGACCTGTACACTCTCGTTGGCTGGTCTTCGCTTCATACTAGTCGCCAAACCCACTGGCTCCAGGTCATCTACAAGTCTTTGCTAGGTAAAGCCCCGCCTTATCTCAGCTCACTGGTCACCATAGCAGCACCAACCCGTAGCATGCGCACCAGCAGGTATATCTCACTGTTCACCCCCAAAGCCAATTCCTCCTTTGGCCGACCTTTCCTTCCATTTCTCTGCTGGCAATGACTGGAACAAACTACAAAAATCACTGAAGCTGGAGACTCATATTTCCCTCAATAGATTAAAGCACCAGCTGTCAGTGCAGCTCACAGATCTCTGCACCTGCACATAGCCCAACTGTAAACAGCCCATCCTGCTACCTCATCCCCATACTGTATTTATTTATTTATCTTGCTCCTTTGCACCCCAGTATCTCTGTCACGATCCTCTTGAATGACAGACCAAGGCGCAGCGTGCATAGTGTTTCACATGTTTTTTAATGAAAGTGAAACTTAAAAATACAACAAAGACTGAACAGATCGTAACATACGTCATGAACAAAGCACTAACCAAAACAATAACCCACACCACATGTGGGGAGAGGACACACTAACTATGGTCCCCAATTAGAGGCAACGACAAACAGCTGCCTCTAATTGGGAACCACACACAATCACCAACATAGACAACACCAAACACCCCTGGTCACGTCCTGGCCCAAAACCCCATAGTGAACCCAGAGGGCACTCTATGGCCAGGACGTGACAGTACCCCCCCCCCATAAAGGCGCGGACTCCAGCCGCGAAACTTGAACAAGCTGGGGAGAGTTCGGGTGGGCAGCTCGCATTGGCGGTGGCTCCGGTGCGGGACGTACCGGGCTGAGAAGGCGCACTGGAGGTCTGGTGCGAGGAGACGGCACAGGTCTCACCGGACTGATGACTCGCACCTCAGGACGAGTGCGTGGAGCTGGCACAGGATTCACCGGATGGAAGAGGCGCACCGGATGCCTGGTGCGTAGTGCCGGCGTAAGTCTCGCCGGAAATGTCACGCACCTCAGGGCGCGTGCGGGGAGCCGGCACAGGAGTCACCGGACTGAGAGGGCGCACTGCAGGTCTGGTGCGAGGAGCCGGCACAGGTCTCACCGGACTGATGACTCACACCTCAGGGCACGTGTGGAGAGCCGGCACAGGATTCACCGGACTGAAGAGGCGCACCGGACGCCTGGTGCGTGGTGCCGGCGTAGGTCTCGCCGGAAATGTCACGCACCTCAGGGCGCGTGCGGGGAGCCGGCACAGGAGTCACCGGACTGAGAGGGTGCACTGCAGGTCTGGTGCGAGGCGCAGTTACAGGTCTCACCGGACTGATGAGTCAGACCTCAGGGTGCGTGCTGGGAGCCGGCACAGGATTCACCGGACTGAAGAGGTGCACTGGACGCCTGGTGCGTGGAGCCGGCGTAGGTCTCACCGGAACGATGACTCGCACCTCAGGGCGCGTGTGGGGAGCCGGCACAGGAGTCACTGGACTGAGAGTGCGCACTGCAGGTCTGGTGCGAGGAGCCGGCACAGGTCTCACCGGACTGATGACTCGCACCTCAGGGCGCGTGTGGAGAGCTGGCACAGGAGTCACCGGACTGAGAGTGCGCACTGCAGGTCTGGTGCGAGGAGCCGGCACAGGTCTCACCGGGCTAATGACTCGCACGTGTAGGGAGCCGGCACAGGAGTCACCGGACTGAGAGGGAGCACTGCAGGTCTGGTTTGAGGAGCAGGCACAGGTCTCACCGGACTGATGACTCGCACCTCAGGGACACACCGGCCTGGGGAGGCACACTGGAATCCGAGTGTGTGGAGCCGGCGTAGGTCTCACCGGACTGAAGAGGCGCACTGGACGCCTGTTGCGTGGAGCCCGGCGTAGGTCTCACCGGACTGATTACACGCCCCTCAGGGCGAGTGCGGATTCCAGTGTGCCTCCCCAGGCCGATGTGTCCTGTGCTGGTTCCCTGCACTTGTCCTGAGGTGCGTGTTAACAGTCTGGCGAAGCCTGTTCCGGCTCCAGTGCACCGTCCCAGCCCGGTACGTCCAGTGCCAGCTCCCCGCACTCGCCCTGAGGTGCGTGTTGTCAGTCCGGTGAGACCAGTGCCGGCTCCACGCACCAGACCTGCAGTGCGCCCTCTCAGTCCGGTGACAATCTCTACTTGCACATTCAACTTCTGCACATCTACCTCCCTTGTCTTACCTCATTTGCACTCACTGTATATTGCACTCACTGTATATTTTTTTATTTTTTTATATTGTATTATTGACTGTATGTTTGTTTATTCCATGTGTAACTCTTTGTTGTTGTATGTGTCGAACTGCTTTGCTTTATCTTGGCCAGGTCGCAGTTGTAAATGAGAACTTGTTCTCAACTCGCCTACCTGGTTAAATAAACGGGAAAAATAAATAAAAAATCTCCCAGAGACAAAGAGAGGGAGGGAGAAAGCGGTGAGGTCAACCCCATGCTGCAGCGAGATTGGCTATATGTACCCAGGGAGCTCCACCTGCTACCTGGCCAGCCCTCACCCCTTTCGGTCCCACTTTGTGTCCCCTCTACGGTGACACAGAAGATCTGGTCACATTTGTGTGTTTTCATCTTTCCATTCTGTGTATGTTCATCTTGGAGGAGGTGCCTCCCTCACTTGTGACTTGGTATCATTTGCATCAACAGTAGGATGGACCACAAAGATCATAGCTAATGGTGTCAGAAACCAGTACAAAGGATGGATGATGAAGAACAAAGCCAATGGTGTCAGAAACCAGTACAAAGGATGGATGATGAAGAACAAAGCCAATGGTGTCAGAAACCAGTACAAAGGATGGATGACGAAGATGAAAGCCAATGGTGTCAGAATATCACGTTTTAGGGAAGACCCAGATGCAGATAGTGTCGAAGTGACAAAGCTTATTACTAGAACAGGGGGCAGGTCAAGGTTGGTAATCCAGAACAGTCCAAAAGGTACAGAACAGCTGGTAGGCTTGATGAACAAAATGAACTGGCAACAGACAAAAAGAGAACACAGGTATAAATACACTGGGGATAATGGGGAAGATGGGCGACACCTGGAGTGGGGTGGAGACAAGCACAAAGACAGGTGAAACAGATCAGGGTGTGCCACAGAAACCAATACAAAAGATGGATGACCAAGATCAAAGCTAATGGTGTCAGAAACCAGTACAAAGGATGGATGACAAAGATAAAAGCTAATTGTGTCAGAAACCAGTACAAAGGATGGATGACAAAGATCAAAGCTAATTGTGTCAAACACTGCACTTATTAATAACTGAACTGTCTATCCAAGTATTACATATTTAAATGGATCAAATGTCTGGCCGGATTAAAATATGTCTCCCTCCCCCCTCTTAATGCACACATGGCCACACACTTGGCATGAGGGCATAGCTGAGAGGAGATGTATAGTGGACCACTCAGACGGGGGTTAACACTCTTCCAGACGCAGCCACACTGGGCAGGGTAAAGGAAGGCCAAGTAGCGCCCTAATCCTCACACTGGCTGGGCTAGCCCTTTTGTTTGGTGTCCATTATTATTGATATGTCTCTGAGTGCCATCTGGGGGCTTTGTGTGCCCTGCGGCCAGCTTTATTACCAAGAGGGGCTCTGCTACAATGGGGATGGGGACCTTGTTGAGAGGAGGACAAAAGGGCACTGTGCCATGCCCTCTCTCTGTCCCCTCTGGGACTCCCACCCTGCCCGCCCGCCTTCACCACACTCGTCCCCTTGCGCCCCGCCACAGCCCTGCAGCTGCCGCACTCGCTGACAAAACCAGTGCTGGATGCTGGAGCCCCAGACAGACAGCCAGTCTCCCTGCACTGCAGCTGGGGCCACCATGTGGGGTGGTGGGCACATCTTTGGCTCCCAGGGTGGGAGAGGAGGGCGAGGTTCAACACCCTGACTGAATAATCTAAGGCTTAGTAAAACAGGAGGATTAGAGGGCCAAGTTCACTGGCTAGCTGCAGAATAAATAAACAACTGAATAAGGAAACCGTTGTCATTCTTCAATGGCATTGGTAATCTCTCATGGACAGTAGTGAAGACGAAGAAAATCGCTACAGTTACATATTGCAATATTATTTTGGACTCCAAGTATAGATTTGTAAAAAATTTAATATATACACTACCGTTGAAAGGTTTGTGGTCACTTAGAAATGTCCTTCTTTTTGAAAGAAAATCACATTTTTGGCCCATTAAAATAACATAAAATTGATCAGAAATACAGTGTAGACATTGTTAATGTTGTAAATGACTATTGTAACTGGAAACAACAGATTTTTTTATGGAAGATCTACATAGGCGTACAGAGGCCCATTATCAGCAACCATCACTCCTGTGTTCCAATGGCACGTTGTGTTAGCTAATCCAAGTTTATATTTTTAAAAGGCTAATTGATCATAAGAAAACCCTTTTGCAATTACTTTAGCACAGCTGAAAATGGATGTACTGATTAAAGAAGCAATAAAACTGGCCTTCTTTACACTAGTTGAGTATCTGGAGCATCAGCATTTGTGGGTTCGATTACAGGCTCAAAATGGCCAGAAACAAAGAACTTTCTTCTGAAACTCGTCAATCTATTCTTGTTCTGAGAAATGAAGGCTATTCCATGCAAGAAATTGCCAAGAAACTGAAGATCTCATACAACACTGTGTACTACTCCCTTCTAACCAGAATAGAAAGAGGAGTGGGAGGAGTGGACAAAAAATTTGATTTTCTTTCAAAAACAAGGACATTTCTAAGTGACCCCAAACTTTTGAACGGTATTGTATATTTTTTGCTAGGTAGCGTTAGCTAGCGCTAGTAAGCTGTACCACCTGTGTCCATCTTCTTTTTAAATAGTGAGCCAACATGTTTTCAGCACTTTTATTTCCATGACTGCTCAAAACTCATTTTGCAATGTTCTCTCCTGTCCCTCTGCAGCAGACATATGGTGAGCAATGTCACGACTTCCGCCGAAGGCGGTGCCTCTCCTTGTTCGGGCGGCATTCGGCGGTCGACGTCACCGGTCTTCTAGCCATCACCGATCCACTTTTCATTTTCCATTTGTTTTGTCTTGTTTCCCCACACACCTGGTTGTCATTCCCTTATTACTTGTCGTTAATTTAACCCTCTGGTTCCCTCATGTCTGTGTGTGTAATTGTTTATTCGGCTGTACGGTTCCGGCTGGTTTGCGCCGTATTTCGTATCATTGTACTTGGTGCTGCCGCACTTGTTTTCTGTGGGCATTTGTTTTGTGACGTCTTTGCGTTCGTTGGTTTTCTGTGCCTCAGTACAGTGCTTTTGTCCACTCATCTCTGCTCTCCTGCGCCTGACTCTCACGCACCAGCTACACACACCGCCGTGACAAGCAATGTGTTTGGAACATCAAATAGTAATAAAATCACAGTATCAAATCGCAATACATATACTGTAGAATCATGAGAATCATGAGAATAGCATTACCTATCGTGTCAGCACCGAAGTATTGTTATAGTACTGTATCGTGAGATCCCTGGAAATTCCCAGCCCTCGTGGACAGAAGCACATAACATAAATGGTAGTAGTGTCTGTGAACAGACTGTGGGGGGGCGTTGACTAACAAAGAACTTTGTGCATTTGGACAAATCACGATTTCGCAGGTTCCGTATAGGAGGATGGAGACTGCAAATCACGTTTGTATATTTCTCTTAAAGCCTGATTTAACTCTAAATCAATTTTCATGTGTTTTTCTAGTCAATCCACCAAGCATACGTTCTGAAAATATTATAAATTAGCTTACGGTTGAATCATAGCTATCGAAACACACGCCATCTGACTCCACCTCTCACATTGTTCAACTCATGGTGGACATGTAATTCAAATAATCTTCTGTGACCAATGTTTACTCCCCCCAGACCTTGATCGAGCAAAATAAAATAAAATAAAATCAAAATGTATTGGTCACATACACATGGTTAGCAGATGTTATTTAGAGTGTTGCAAAATGCTTATGCTTCTAGATCCGACAGTGCAGCAGTATCTAACAGATAATATCTAACAATTCCACAACAAAACCTAATATCTAACAAATTTCACAACAGTGGGATAAGAATATATAAATATAAAATATATGGATGAGCAGTGACAGAGCGGCTAAGATGCAATAGATAGTATAGAATAGATAGTGTAGGATACAGCATACAGTATATGCATAAGTAATGTGACACATGTAAACGTTCTTAAAGTGGCAATATTAAAGTGACTAGTGTTCCATTTATTAAAATGGCCAATGATATCAAGTCTGTAGGTAGGCAGCCACCTCTCTGTGCTAGTGATGGCTGTTTTCAATCTCTCTGTCCCAGCTTTGATGCATCTGTAGCAATTATGCAATATTTTCATACTGGGTTTCCAAGATTAGTTGTGGGGGTGGCTTTCTGTAGCCTTTGCTGTGTCTGTTGAATGAGCGGCCTTGGCTGTGGGTCAGAAATATATTTTTGGGGCAGCCGAAATTAGAGGAAGTGGAAACTCTGTGCTTGCAGCCGAGGGGAGGACAGTTTATGTCGCTACAATCCCCTTGGTAAATCCATAATGTTGTCTTCCTGCTAGAGACTTCCTGATTAAGGGTGTACACACGGAGATAGAGCCGGTTAGAACAAGATGCTACACACTTCAATCTTAGTGTCGGGCGGGCTGCTGCCTGGGAAAGAGTCATGGAGTAAATAGTAATAATTCCAGCTAAAAAGAGCAGCATGCAGACAGTGAGCTACCATATCAAAGAGTTAGCTTCACTCACCTGAGGAGAGTGACTGGGATGCCACTTCTCCCTCCTTAAAACTCATAAAACTGTCTCCCTGACAAGCACCACACAGAAACCAGAGGCTATAGATCCATTCTCCGCACAATGTCAGAGTGAATATAAACACCATTGTATACCACTACAGTACACATTTTAGTTTCTAAGCAGGGATTGTTTGATTTCACAGAAAAAGGTGATTTCAGCCAAAACAACCTTTATTTATGTTTGCAGCCAAATACTTATTTCTGTGAAATACATAACCCCTGTTTGTACAATAAATGTATATTCAAGCATGTTTCTAAACATTATAGACAACAACGACTTTAGATTTGAGTTTCAGGTCCACTAACTGGCACACTACTGTTTCTGTGGGCGATGAGAATTCATGAATTGATCCTTGTTTGAGTGTGCGGCAGGTCCTGCCAAAGCACCCTGAATGAATGAGTTGAATGGCTTTGGCCATCACAGGAGAGTCAAGCCTGGCCAATAGTTAATGTTATAAGAGGACAAGCTGCATTATGGGTGAGGGAACGAGTGATGCTGGAAGCCTCTGTCGGCAGAAGGCCCATCAGTGTCTGAGAAGAGGTATGATGATGAGAGGGCTGTTCACAGAGACATTACTAGCCTTATCAGCCTGGCAGCCCAGAGCACATACACTGAGTGTACAAAACATCACAGGAAAACTCTACCCAAAAATGTTATTTTGGTATTTGTTTCATTAGTCCATTGTTGACATAGTCCCAAGTTGTCTGGATGACCTTTTGGGTGGTGGACCATTCTTGATACCCACGGGAAACTGTTGAGCGTGAAAAACCCAGCAGCGTTGCAGTTCTTGACACAAACCAGTGCGCCTGGAACCTACTACCATAGCCCGTTCAAAGGCACTTAAATATTTTGTCTCTGAATGGCATACATACACAATCCATGTCTCAATTGTCTCAAGGCTTAAAAATCCATCTTTAACCTGTCTCCTCCCCTTCATCTACAATGATTGAAGTGGATTTAACAGTTGACATCAATAAGGGATCATAGCTTTCACCTGGATTCACCTGGTCAGTCTATGTCCAGGAAAGAGCAGGTGTTCTTAATGTTTTATCCAGTCAGTGTATATCCAGCTAGAGCTACAGCTAGTTACAGCAGCCTGCTGAGGAGAAGGGGTTAGAAGAGAGGGCTGTGTGACAAGGAGCAACAGTGGAGTTAGTGTAACACTCTCAAATGGTGATGGCATCTACCTGAAGCTGTGTGAAGGACAGTCATGTCAATTAGTGTCCCCCTGCCAAAACGTTCTCCCACCTGTGTCACAATGGGAGTTGTGAGACTGTTGCTAGAACTTACAAAATTCTGACCGGCCTACGTAATGAACCATAGGGTCCGTTGCTGTAATAGCAGACAGTGTTTTGACAGTGACTACCTGCTGACTACCTGCTGCTTCAGAGGACCGAAAAGACTGGAAAGAGAACACTCTTGACCATATTTGTCTTTATATAAGAAAATATTGTTTAATAGAAAGAAATAATTTAAGCTGTTTTTAGATTGGCATTGCTAGCTACTGTACTTATTTAGCTCAGCCTGCCTAGTCAGCTAGCTACAGTAGCTAGCCAGACAGTTTTATTTAGCTAACGTTAGCTAGCTAGCTAACTGTTATTGTAGCTTTCTGATTGCATGCAGCTTGCACTTCAAAGGCATCCCTCAAGGAGACTACATTTTTTCTTGAAGGCACCACTGATCTCGACAAGAGACGCAACATTCGTAGGGGGCAGAGAAATTCACAATTCAGGGTAACACTAAGCATTTTATTTTTTTTATTTTACCAGGTAGGCCAGTTGAGACATGTTCTCATTTACAACTGCGACCTGGCCAAGATAAAGCGAAGCAGTGCGACAAAAACAACAACACAGAGTTACACATAAACAAACGTACAGTCAATAACACAATAGAAAAAGCTATGTACAGTGTGTGCAAATGTAGAAGAGTAGGAAGATAAGGTAATAAATAGGCCATGGAGGCTAAATAATTACAATTTAGCATTAACACTGGAGTGATAGATGTGCGGATGATGACATGCAAGTAGAGGTACTGGGGTGCAAAGAGCAAGAGGATAAGTAACAATATGGGGATGAGGTAGTTGGGTGTGCTATTTACAGATTGGCTGTGTACAGGTACAGTGATAGGTAAGCTGCTCCAGTGAGCTGAGATAAGGCGGGGCTTTACCTAGCATAGACTTATAGATGACCTGGAGCCAGTGGGATTGCCGATGAATATGTAGTGAGGGCCAGCCAACGAGAGCATACCGGTCGCGGTGGTGGGTAGAATATGGGACTTTGGTGACATAACGGATGGCACTGTGATAGACTACATCCAGTTTGCTGAGTAGAGTGTTGGAGGCTATTTTGTAAATGACATTGCCAAAGTCAAGGATCGGTAGGATAGTCAGTTTTACGAGGGTATGTTTGGCAGCATGAGTGAAGGATGCTTTGTTGCGAAATAGGAAGCCAATTCTAGATTTAATTTTGGATTGGAGATGCTTAATGTGAGTCTGGAAGGAGAGTTTACAGTCTAACCAGACACCTAGGTATTTGTAGTTGTCCACATATTCTAAGTCAGAACCGTCCAGAGTAGTGATGCTAGTCGGGATGGAGGGTGTGGGCAGCAATCGGTTGAAGAGCATGCACTTAGTTTTACTTGCATTTAAAAGCAGTTGGAGGCCTTGGAAGGAGTGTTGTATGGCATTGAAGCTCGTTTGGAGGTTTGTTAGCACAGTGTCCAAAGAAGGGCCAGATGTATACAGAATGGTGTCGTCTGTTTAGAGGTGGATCAGAGAATCACCAGCAGCAAGAGCGACATCATTGATATATACAGAGAAGAGAGTCAGCCCAAGATTTGAACCCTGTGGCACCCCCATAGAGACTGTCAGAGGTGTCAGACAACAGGCCCTCCGAATTTGACACACTGAACTCTATCAGAGAAGTAGTTGGTGAACCAAGCGAGGCAGTCATTTGAGAAGCCAAGTCTATTGAGTCTGCCGATAAGAATGCGGTTATTGACAGATTCGAAAGCCTTGGCCAGGTTGATGAAGACGGCTGCGCACTTCTGTCTTTTATCGATTGCGGTTATGATATCGTTTAGGACCTAGAGTGTGGCTGAGGTGCACCCATGACCATCTCGGAAACCAGATTGCATAGTGAAGGTAAGGTAGGATTCGAAAATGGTTGGTTATCTGTTTGTTAACTTGGCTTTCGAAGATTTTAGAAAGGCAGGGCAGGATGGATATACAGTGAGGGAAAAAAGTATTTGATCCCCCTGCTGATTTTGTATGTTTGCCCACTGACAAAGAAATTATCAGTCAGTATAATTTTAATGGTAAATTTATTTGAACAGTGAGAGACAGAATAACAACAAAAAAATCCTGAAAAACGAATGTGAAAAATGTTATAAATTGATTTGCATTTTAATGGGGGAAATAAGTATTTGACCCCCTCTCAATCAGAAGATTTCTGGCTCCCAGGTGTCTTTTATACAGGTAACGAGCTGAGATTAGGAGCACACTCTTAAAGGGAGTGCTCCTAATCTCAGTTTGTGACCTGTATAAAAGACACCTGTCCACAGAAGCAATCAATCAATCAGATTCCAAACTCTCCACCATGGCCAAGACCAAAGAGCTCTCCAAGGATGTCAGGGACAAGATTGTAGACCTACACAAGGCTGGAATGGGCTACAAGACCTTCGCCAAGCAGCTTGGTGAGAAGGTGACAACAGTTGGTGCGATTATTCGCAAATGGAAGAAACACAAAAGAACTGTCAATCTCCCTNCAACTTCACCGCATCAAAGGGGCGATGGGCAGGGCCATGTACCGTCAAATCTTGGGTGAGATCCTCCTTCCCTCAGCCAGGGCATTGAAAATGGGTCGTGGATGGGTATTCCAGCATGACAATGACCCAAAACACACGGCCAAGGCAACAAAGGAGTGGCTCAAGAAGAAGCACATTAAGGTCCTGGAGTGGCCTAGCCAGTCTCCAGACCTTAATCCCATAGAAAATCTGTGGAGGGAGCTGAAGGTTCGAGTTGCCAAACGTCAGCCTCGAAACCTTAATGACTTGGAGAAGATCTGCAAAGAGGAGTGGGACAAAATCCCTCCTGAGATGTGTGCAAACCTGGTGGCCAACTACAAGAAACGTCTGACCTCTGTGATTGCCAGAAGGGTTTTTCCACCAAGTACTAAGTCATGTTTTGCAGAGGGGACAAATACTTATTTCCCACATTAAAATGAAAATGTATAACATTATTCACATGCGTTTTTCTTGTTGTTATTCTGTCTCTCACTGTTCAAATAAACCTACCATTAAAATTATAGACTGATCATTTCTTTTTCAGTGGGCAAACGTACAAAATCAGCAGGGGATCAAATACTTTTTTTTGAATGGGGCATGCTTACTGAAGACGGTGAGGAAAGCACATTTAACCTCTTAGGGATAAATGGCGCGCTAGTGGGCTGCTCCTGACACTACCTGGTGAAATGTAAGGTGCCAAATTCAAAATCCAAAAGTTGAATTATTAAACATTCATCAATGTTTTGCAAGTGTTGCATAGTCATCAAAATATCTGATTCTTGGAAATATCACAGCGTTGTCAGATTTCAAAAAGGCTTTACGGCGAAAGCACAACATTTGATTGTTTGAGGATAGCACCTCTAATATTTATGCATTAGCATCAATTCATATCCAGCCCGGGTCACACAAAACCCATATAAGAGCTAAAATAAATCACTTACCTTTCGAAGAACGTCTGCTGAGGGCATCCCAAGTGTCCAAGGAAGACATCCAATGGTTCTTTTGTTATAAAAAGTCATTTATTATATCTATAAATCTCAGTTTGGTTGGCGCGTTATGTTCAGAAAATCCACCGTCGAGTCGCCCATTGAACCGTGAAGAGAACGCGTTCAAATTATACCTATCAACTTTGTCCAAACAAATCAAACATAATTTTTAATGTATCCTTACGTATCCTTTTATTTATATTTACTATAATATTTCAACCGGATTATAGCCTGAACGATAGGAAAGGAAAAAACCACAGAGCGTGCAAGACCGTGAACGCGCATGTCATTCTATTGAGTTCCGGGGTCCACTTATAAATTCTTCTTCTATTGGCTTCTAATTCAACCTAATGTCATGAAACCCTATCTAAAGATTGTTGACATCTAGTGGAAGCCATAGGTACTGCAGTCTAAGTCCTACATAACATTGAATCCTATAGGCAGACAGGAGAAAAGGGTAATCTAAAAAAAAACTGCAATTCCGGATGGATTTTCCTCGGGTTTTCGCCTGCTATATCAGTTCTGTTATACTCACAGACATTATTTTAACGGTTCTAGAAACTTCAGAGTGTTTCCTATCCAATAGTACTAATTATGTGCATATCCTAGTTTCTGGGCCTGAGTGAAAGGGTATTTTACTTTGGGCATGCCAGACTCTCCAAAACCGACACCTCGGCTGCCGCTCCCTAAATAGTTAAAGAGCAACCAAGCATCCTCTAGTGATGGGATGAGGTCAATATCCTACCAGGATACCCGGGCCAGGTCGATTAGAAAGGCCTGCTCGCTGAAGTGTTTTAGGGAGCGTTTGACAGTGATGAGGGGTGGTCGTTTGACTGCGGACCCAATATGCACGTAGGCAATAAGGCAATGATCGCTGAGATCCTGGTAGACAGCAGCAGTGTATTTAGAGGGCAAGTTTGTCAGGATGATATCTGGTAGGTTCCTTGTTTGAGATTGAGGGCATCAAGCTTAGATTGTAGGATGGCCGGGGTCCCAGTAGGATGGCCGGGGTCCCAGTTTAGGTCACCTAACCTTACGAACTCTGAAGATAGATGGGGGGCAATCAATTCACATATGGTATCCAGGGCACAGCAGGGGGCTGAAGGGGGTCTAAAACAAGCGGCAATGGTGAGAGACTTGTTTCTGGAAAGCTGGATTTTTAAAAGTAGAAGCTTGAATTGTTTTGGCACAGACCTGGATAGTATGACAGAACTCTGCAGGCTATCTCTGCAGTAGATTGCAACTCCGCCCCCTTTGGCAGTTCTATCTTGTCGGAAAATGTTATATTTAGGGATGGAAATTTCAGGATTTTTGGTGGCCTTCCTAAACCAGGATTCAGACATGGCTAGGACATCCGCGTTGGCAGAGTGTGCTAGGGCAGTGAATAAAACAAACTTAGGGAGGAGGCTTCTAATGTTAACATGCATGAAACCAAGGCTTTTACGGATACAGAAGTCAACAAATGAGAGCGCCTGGGGAATGGGAGTGGAACTAGAGGCTGCAGGGCCTGGGTTAACCTCTACATCACCAGAGGAACAGAGGAGGAGTAGGATAAGGGTATGGCTAAAGGCAATAAGAACTGATCGTCTAGTGCGTTTGGAGCAGAGAGTAAAAGGAGCAGATTTCTGGGTACGGAAGAATAGATTCAAGGCATAATGTACAGACAAGGGTATGGTAGGATGTGAATACAGTAGAGGTAAACCTAGGCATTGAGTGACGGTGAGAGAGGTTTTGTCTTTAGAGGCACCATTTAAGCCAGGTGAGGTCACCGCATGTGTGGGGGGCTAGCTAAGGCATATTGAGCAGGGCTGGAGGCTCTACAGTGAAATATAACAATAATCACTAACCAAAACAGCAATGGACAAGGCATATTGACAATAGGGAGAGGCATGTGTAGCCAAGTGATCATAGGGTCCAGTGAGTAGCTAGGCGAGTTGGAGACACGGCGATTCAGACAGCTAGCGAGCCGGCTAGCAGATGGGCCTTCGCGGGATGTCGCAATGGAAGAGCCTGTTAAAACCCCCTCGGACGGTTAGGTCGGCAGACCAGTCATGATGGATCGGTGGGGCTCCGTGCTGGCAGTAAAAGGGTCCAGGCCAATTGGCAAAATAGGTATTGTAGCCCAAGAATTGGCTGATGGACCTCTTCAGCTAGCCGGGAGATGGGCCTAGCTCCAGGCTAGCTCCAGGCTAAATGGTGTTGCTTCGGGACAGAGACGTTAGCCAGGAGTAGCTACTCGGATAGCAGCAAGCTAGCTGTGATGATCCTATGTAAAGGTTCAGAGCTTGCGTTAGGAATCCAGAGATGTGGTAGAGAAAAAGCAGTCCGATATGCTCTGGGTTGATATATCGCTTTGCAGACTGGCAGGAATTGACCCGGCTGAGGCTGGATGATGTCCGAGTTAACGGTGATGACCGCTAGCAGTGGCTAACTGACTACTAGCTAGTAGCTAGTTAGCTAGCTAGCTTCTGATGGGGGTTCCGGTTCTAAAGTGTAAAAAATAGCAGCTCCGTACCACATTGGGTGAGGATTCCAACTGCCCTAAAACTTCTTCAGGCTAAGGTCTATTTTTCAGAATCTCCGCCTGACTGACATGCCCAAAGTAAACTGCCTGTTACTCAGGCCCAGAAGCCAGGATATGCATATAATTGGTAGCATTGGATAGAAAACACTTTGAAGTTTGTATAAATGTTACAATAATGTATGAGACTATAACACAATTGATATGGCAGACAAAAATCCAAAGAAAAAACAACCAGATTTCTTTCTTTCAACCAGGTTTCTTTTTTTAGGTCCCAGGCTCTTATAATGGAAAGCTATGTGTCCTTTGTAACTCCAGCTACCAGATTGCAATTCCTATGGCTTCCACTAGATGTCAACCATCTTTCAGTTCATTGTTTCAGGCTTGTTTCTTCCGATACGAGGAAGAATTTGGAGTTTGGCACAAAGAGTCCCGGTACAATATCATTCGACGCGCGCTTACTAATTTTACTTTTCTATTGAACATACTACTTTCCGTATGAAATATTATAGTTTATTTACATTTATGGTACCTGAGGATTAAATTGAAACATAGTTTGACTTGTTACCACAAAATTTAGCGGTAGCTTTTTGGATTCCTTTGTCTGCATGTTGAACGAGTGGATTACTGAAATCTATGGCGCCAACTAAACAGACTTTTTGCGACTTAAAGAAGGATTGTATCTAACAAAACGACCATTCATGTTGTAGCTGGGACCCTTTGGATTTCAAACAGAGGAAGATTTTCAAAAGTAAGTGATTTATTTAATCGCTATTTGTGATTTTATGAAGCCTATGCTGGTTGAAAAATATGTTGATGTGGGGCACGGTCCTCAGACAATCGCATGGTATGCTTTCGCTGTAAAGCCTATTGTAAATCGAACAATGCAGTTAGATTAACAAGAATTTAACCTATTAAATGATATAAGATACTTGTATGTTCATAAATGTTTAATATTACGATTATTTATTTGAATTGCGCGCCCTCCAATTTCACCAGATGTTGTCGACTGGTGTCCCGCTAGCGAGTCGCCTAGCCTATTAACTAGGTGTCTTCGCTAGACAGACAGAGAGAGAGGAAGAAAGTGAGAAAGAAAGGATGAAAGAGAGGAGAGGTGTGGGAAGACAGTGAAAGATAAAGATATAGGGAGAGAAATAGAGAGAGAGAAGGAGAGAGAGAAAGACAGCAGTGCAAATTGCATAGACTAATTTGAGTATTTCAACAACTCTTGTCTTCCAACTTGTTAGGCAATCACATGTACCTACAAGGGAAGGATTGCCAGCCACACAGGAGGGTGATTTTCATTGAGGTGAAGGAGGTGACCGAGATCCATGCTGGCCTATTCGGAGTGAAGCGCATCAGTGTCAAAATCACGGCGATTCAGACAGCTAGCGAGCCGGGGCTAGCAGGCTAGCAGATGGGCCTTCGCGAGATGTCGCAATGGAAGAGCCTGTTAAAACCCCCTCGGACGGTTAGGTCGGCAGACCAGTCATGATGGATCGGTGGGGCTCCGTGCCGGCAGTAAAAGGGTCCAGGCCAATTGGCAAAATAGGTATTGTAGCCCAAGAATTGGCTGATGGACCTCTTCAGCTAGCCGGGAGATGGGCCTAGCTCCAGGCTAGCTCCAGGCTAAATGGTGTTGCTTCGGGACAGAGACGTTAGCCAGGAGTAGCTACTCGGATAGCAGCAAGCTAGCTGCGATGATCCTATGTAAAGGTTCAGAGCTTGCGTTAGGAATCCAGAGATGTGGTAGAGAAAAAGCAGTCCGATATGCTCTGGGTTGATATATCGCTTTGCAGACTGGCAGGAATTGACCCGGCTGAGGCTGGATGATGTCCGAGTTAACGGTGATGACCGCTAGCAGTGGCTAACTGACTACTAGCTAGTAGCTAGTTAGCTAGCTAGCTTCTGATGGGGGTTCCGGTTCTAAAGTGTAAAAAATAGCAGCTCCGTACCACATTGGGTGAGGATTCCAACTGCCCTAAAACTTCTTCAGGCTAAGGTCTATTTTTCAGAATCTATTTTTCATTGAGGTGAAGGAGGTGACCGAGATCCATGCTGGCCTATTCGGAGTGAAGCACATCAGTGTCAAAATCAACCTACGTTTCTTCTGGTGTGGGATGGTCAAGGATGTGGACATTTTTGTTTAACAATCACATTCTATTATATCTGAAATTATTATGATTTCAATTAATGTCATATAAGAGAGCACACAATGTTTCAATGTGTCACTTTGTGCTTAAAGGCCAGTACCTATCTAGCCTGCCAGAAGTTTGAGAGGGTGAAGACAGTGGCGCCGGAGTTCATGGCACATGAACGGTAAGTGGCACAATTCACATTTTGTAGTAATAAATTGTTTTGTAATGGTTGCTTTATTTGACCACAGCAGAGTTCAATATTATAAAATGCGTGTGTATCAGTATCCTTAGATAAATGAACATCTGCATACTGTATAACACAGAAGTGGGTAAGAATTAAGTAATCTTCTCTCTTACACTTTAAATGGACCTCATCAGAACCTTCACAAAATCCAGGAATGGCAACAGCTGGTGTCTGACGGTGACTGATCACTTTACTAAGTGGGTGGAAGCAATACCCATTAAGGTCAGTAAAGGAAGATTACGTGCTTAACTCTAAATTCCCTTCTGTAACCCATTAAAAGGAACCCCAAAAATATATATTTTTTTGAATTATACCCATCAAGGACAAGATTGGCGAGGCCACCTCCAAGGCGATGACGGACATCTTCAACACCCACGGTTCTCCTGAGGACATCTTGAGTGACTGAGTTTGGGAACTCTGGAGCAAGGTACAGATGTTATTGGTTATATTCTATCACTATGGTTTGTTTTGGGGGGTTTTACAACGCAAAGAGTGGTACTTTGAAGAATCTCAAATATAAAATATATTTTGATGTGTGTTATTTCATAGTTTTGATGTATTCACTATTATTCTACAATGTAGAAAATAGTAAAAAAAAAAAAAAGAAAAACCCTGGATTGAGTAGGTGTGTCCAAACTTTTGACTGATACCGTATATATAAACTCCCAGTAATTTATTAGGTAAAATACCAACGTTTCGGCATCGCTGTGCCTTCTTCAGGGTATTTATTTTGTAAACTTTATTTTCATGTAGATAAACTTTACCTAACAGCGGGAGTGTTTACTAATGATTATAAACAATTGTTTTGCTAACTTAGTCTGCCTATTAAACTGTCTACATCTTCTGCTCTTTCCAACTGTCCTTTGATGCTCCAGCAGCTAATCTGCTAGATGCGCGGGGGTGGAGACTATGGCACTTCAGTAAAAACATCTTTGATGTGTAGACTTTCTTTTATACAATGCACATTTTCATTGCTTGCTAATCAATAAATAAATCGGTTTTCTTTAAAAAAAAAGATGGATGTGTCTGACTATTCATTAATTATTCAACAGCAGTCAACAAGTTTCTTCTGGCTCTGAGGCCTATAATGCTGTAATGTTGTATCAAATGGACAATGTGCCGATCCTATCCAACCTGGCATGGCATAATTTGATACAGAATCTTTTCTTAATTTATAGACTAATCAAAGCTGATAAATAGGCTATGGACATATTGTGTGTATTTGTTTCTATTCAACACACTCACACTCAATTCGTGCAAATATGTCGATTTTGTGCGTTTTCTTTGTAGTAGCCTTACGTTTTATTTTTTGCAAAACAAATTGTTTACTTAATTTTTTACTCCAGATTAGAGTAAAAAGCTGTACTTGGCTGTTTTTTTGTGGTATCGATGCCGGTATTTGATTGGGGAATGGGGAAACATTTTCATCATGGGAAATGAATTAATAAATAAATGTGGGGAAACAGAAGACCTGCAAAAAAAATCTGTTTGGTTTAAATTTCCCTGGTGCAACTGCATGGTATTTGCAACTTTAACGAGTTTGGACTATGATCAATTAAGCCTTATTAATGCAGTTAAACTGGTTAATGTAAAATAATGAATTATGTTGGATCACACTTATGGCACTTCCAAGGCCAGTTTCATGATGATTATTTCGGTCGTGACATTCAGGTTATATACTTAGGCTATTGTAACAAGGCACGTGCCAACATTTTAGGCCAACTGCCTCTGCCCAGAAGCCTACTAGCCTTTCATGGCAACGGCCGTTAGAGCTCACTTTGCCACGTATGAGCCCTGTTGCACCTTTCACTTTTATTCCGCTACATGGGATCACGTCTAGCTCACGTCTAGTTATGTGATCTAGTGGTGAGAAGCATTCTGTTTTTCATCATTGTGTTGGTGTAATTACATTTATGGATAAGCAACAATGGGCATGCAGTACCTTACACCGAGTGGCGCAGCAGTCTAAGGCACTGCATCTCAGTGTTAGCGGCGTCACTACAGACCCTGGTTCGATTCCAGGCTGTATCACAACTGGCTGAAATTGGGAGTCCCATAGGGTGGCGCACAATTTGCCCAGCGTCGTCCAGGTTACGGTTTGGCTGGGGTAGGCCGTCATTGTAAGTAAGAATTTGTTCTTAACTGACTTGTCTAGTTAAATTAAGGTTAAATAAAATAAAAAATAGAAGTAGTCACGACAGCTGTGAACAAGCCTTACTTCAAAGTTACCTGAAGCTGAATGGAAAGTGCTATGCCCTGACCAGTTATTCAGAAGAAGTTAACTTGCCAGTGTGGACCCAAAACAAACACATTCTACACGTTTACAAACTAGCTGTTTAAAGTGTTATTACAACCATGGTGTTCCTTTGTTACTGAACCTTATATATAAAATAACCTGACAAAGATCCACATCATATGGGTAGACAAATAATGTAAGTGTGTTATGCAGCAAAACACAACTACCCTTCTTTTAGGACGCTAACCAGTAATATGAATCACTGTTGATCCATCCTGTTCTGATCTAATGAGATGGATGGAGGATTTTCTACGGCCTAGAATGGAGGCCTTTCCCAGTCATGAAGGACGAAGCTAGGCCCCTCTTGTTTCTCGTTGGGGAAGACTGAACTCAAGTTAGGGGTTATATGTCAGACTCTCCTATACCACTATTCCCAACATCTTATACCCCAGAGGTTGGAAGTAAACCCTTTTTAAGGTGATATAACTTGTGTCATTATTACAGACTGAGAATTTCTCACCATTTATTTACGGAGAGCAATTTCTGTTTTATAACAGGTAGTGTCCATTTATTTACAGTACTGTGTTGATAAATTATTTCTTTCTTCAGTGGAAATACATAATATGTATAAAAATGACAAATACTGTATACCAAAAGGTAAATCATGCAGAGATTTATGACTATTTAACCATGTTAATCATTACTGAAACATGCGAACTACAAACATTTAACCAGTTAAAGATAATGAATACATGACAACTAGATACAGATATTTTCTTAAAAATAATTAATACTAAAGTCAAGAGTTGGCTATAACATGAGTACAAACAGAGTGAGTTTGTGTAAGTGTTTGTGTGCGTGTGTGTGTATTATGGTGTGTATTATATATATATATATATATATCAGTTGAAGTCGGACGTTTACATACACCTTAGCCAAATACATTTAAACTCAGTTTTTCACAATTCCTGACATTAAATCCTAGTAAAAATTCCCTGTCTTAGGTCAGTTAGGATCACCACTTTATTTTAAGAATGTGAAATGTCAGAATAATAGTAGAGAGAATGATTTCTTTCAGCTTTTATTTCTTTCATCACATTCCCATTGGGTCAGAAGTTTACATACACTCAATTAGTATTTGGTAGCATTGCCTTTCAATTGTTTAACTTGGGTCAAATGTTTCGGGTAGCCTTCCCCAAGCTTACCACAATAAGTTGGGTGAATTTTGGCCCATTCCACCTGACAGAACTGGTGTAGCTGAGTCAGGTTGGTAGGCCTCCTTGCTCGCACATGATTTTTCAGTTCTGCCCACAAATTATCTATGGGATTGTGGTCAGGGCATTGTGATGGCCACTCCAATACCTTGACTTTGTTGTCCTTAAACAATTTGCCACAACTTTGGAAGTATGCTTGGGGTCATTGTTCATTTGGAATACCCATTTGCGACCAAGCTTTAACTTCCTGACTGATGTCTTGAGATGTTACTTCAATATATCCACATTATTTTCCTCCTCGTGATTCCATTGATTTTGGGAAGTGCACCAGTCCCTCCTGCAGCAATGCACCCCCACAACATGATGCTGCCACCCCTGTGCTTCACGGTTGGGATGGTGTTCTTCGGCTTGCAAGCCTCCCCCTTTTTCCTCCAAACATAACGATGGTCATTATGGCCAAACAGTTCTATTTTTGTTTCACCAGACCAGAGGACATTTCTCCAAAAAGTACTATCTTTGTCCCCATATGCAGTTGCAAACCAACTTTTTTAATGGCGGTTTTGGAGTAGTGGCTTCTTCCTTGCTGAGCATCCTTTCAGGTTATGTCGATATAGGACTTGTTTTACTGTGGATATAGATACTTTGTACATGTTTCCTCCAGCATCTTCACAAGGTCCTTTGCTGTTGCTCTGGGATTGATTTGCACTTTTCGCACCAAAGTCTCTCTAGGAGACAGAACGCGTCTCCTTCCTGAGCGGTATGATGGCTGTGTGGTCCCATGGTGTTTATACTTGCATACTATTGTTTGTACAGATGAACATGGTACCTTCAGGCGTTTGGAAATTGCTCCTAAGGATGAACCAGACTTGTGGAGGTCTACAATTTATTTTCTGAGGTCTTCTTCTGAGGTCTTCATCTTTTGATTTTCCCATGATGTCAAGCAAAGAGGCACTGAGTTTGAAGGTAGGCATTGAAATACGTCCACAGGTACACCTTCAATTGACTCAAATGATGTCAATTAGCCTATCAGAATCTTCTAAAGCCATGACATAATTTTCTAGAATTTTTCAAGCTGTTTAAAGGCACAGTCAACTTAGTGTATGTAAACGTCTGACCCACTGGAATTGTGATACAGTGAATTATAAGTGAAATAATCTGTCTGTATACAATTGTTGGAAAAATTACTTGTGTCATGCACAAAGTAGATGTCCTAACCGACTTGCCAAAACTATAGTTTGTTCACAAGAAATTTGTGGAGTGGTTGAAAACGAGTTTTAATGATTCCAACCTAAGTGTATGTAAACTTCCGACTTCAACTGTATATTCTGTATTTTTTCTCCAATCTGGCAACCTTAAAAAAATGTGACATAGCCTTGTATAAAATGCGTTATGAAAGAAATGGTGTAATGTACACGAATAAGTGTTGTTTTATTAAATACATTATGAAGAAAATTGTGTAATGTAGGCTCAACGAAATATGAAATGCGAAGAAAATCGTGTAGGCAGCAAAAAGGGCCTTTCTGACTACAAGTGCACCAGTATCCCAAAGTATTAAGCGAAAACAACCATAGAAAAAAGTTTTGCCATTAATTTAAAAAAACATAGGGCTACTATTATATTATAATTATTTCGATGACAACCTGGTTGATGAACAATATTGGGTTGCTAACATCTTTGTTTTTTTATTTAAGTAAATGTGGGACACAAAACAAAAGGCAGTGTAGAACATCATTGCCCTAATAGCTTTGAAAAGATAAGTTTTCCCCCAAAACATTTATTTTCCTATGAATGAAGTTTCACAAAAATGTGTCTTTCACACGAATTAAGCCACACAAAAATGCATGAAATCTGCTGAAATACTTTAATCTTCATACTATAGCATACCTGTCTCTCTCCTCGTCATACTTTCCTTGTCAATTCATTATCCTATAGCCTGCTTTCAGAAAGCCTAAGGCAGGCCTAGGTTTTTGAACACTTTTTAAGGAAAGGAGAAGTATTTGCTAGTCTCTGACATATGCTGGTGGCTTTGATTCACGGGTCCTTTTATGTGTGTGTGTCACGTCGGTATAAAGGGTCGGGAGACAGGCGCAGGAATGAGTAATATGGGTTTTTATTATGCCCATATTACGGCGTGCCGTGTATAGGCACGGGGACGAAGACGAAACCAACACGTATACAAAAACACAGGGTTGAAACCCAAAACAAAAAGAGCAAGGAGTACCTTGAATAAATACACACGCGCACAATGATTAGACCACCGGACGAGACCCGGAATCATCTGCGCAATCAACAATGGCACGAAAACCAAAACACACAGCACAGGTACCCACATGCACCAACGGACATAGTACAACAATCGACAGCCCAATGGAAAACCAAAGGGCACATATATACAAACACTAATCATTGGTAACTGGGGCCAGGTGTGCGCAATGACAGTTCCGGAGGGATCCGTGACAGTGTGTGTGTGAGTTGATGAGCTGATTCTCTCTAAAGGCCTATATGTCCATTCAGAAAGTTTCCTAAACTAGCCTGTCTGGACTCTCTCTCTTTCATAAGAATCAAACGCTCCTGTCATGATTTTATCTTGTAAAAATAATATTTTCAGTAAAGGCCCTTTCTCACCAAGTCTGTTATTTTTGTCTTGTTTATGAGATGCGGTTCACACCAATTGCAAAATAGCGTTCTGCCACATTCCATCAATTATTTATTCGAAACATGTTTGATTTTTGCTTATTTTTGCATGTGAAAATAAGCTGTTGACCAATACAAATTGTTATCTGGGACACTGCCACTGACAGGTCTGTCGGTTCGTTGTGTGAATTAATTCATTCATTTCTCTCTGCCTCTTTTTTACATTGGCAATGCATCAGTGGAGCAAGGTATCAATTTATAAAATGTGATCACACCAGAGGTAGGCTACATGTTGCTCTCTCCATTCAAACTTCCCCTCCAGTTCATTGCCAATGCTGTAGCCTATTTTATAGTCATTCAGCAAGCAAGAGCATATACCACAAACGCCTGAAGTGGCTTATTGCTATTATAAACTGGTTACCACTGTGATTAGAGCAGTACAAATACATGTTTTGTCATTCCCAGCTAAAGTGAATCTATAGGCGACCACCTGTGCTTTAGGCAACCCTAAATGAAAGAGACAAAAAAATATCCGCCAGAGTTGACCCTTATCAATAAGTGGTTGCCCAGATTTAGATAAAGCATTGTAATTAAAATGTAGTGTGAACATAACCACCCATTGTTCACTCATTAGGCTATGGACAGGTTACATGCACGTGTTTATATTTTCTAATGGTTGTCAGTTTCATCTTCACAGCCCATATCACAGCTGTCTCTAGGCTATATCTCCCCCTTAAAACGTTCCTCGTCAATGTATGATAGGCTACATTGATTTAGCATTATCCTATAATGTAGACTTGTTTTGATATACTACAGAAAAGTCAAGGTTTTTAAAACATTTTTGGGAAAGGAGAAATGCCATTTGCTTCTGTGTCTGAGTGAGATGCGCTGTGTGCAGCTTTGATTGATGGGTCCTTTCAGGTGGGTGGGAGTGTACGAGTTCAATATGTCCATTCAGAAAGTTTCCTAAAATAAGCCTGTCTGGACTTCATCTCTTAAATCAGATAGAAAGAAAAGCTTGTCTTGTTGCAGGGTCAGTGTATGTGCGAGGAATGAGGACAGGAGCCAGTTTTGAGTTTCCTCTCTTGTTAAATGGGGTGCAGCTGAATTAAACATAGCCAAGCTCCTTTCATGATTCATCCTATCAGATGCATAGCCTATATCCTAATATTTTAAGTAGCATATTATTTTTACAGTAGTATATGATTTATCTCTCATTACTGCATCCTCTCGAGACACTTTGAACAACATATTGCCGCAGAGATTAACCGCAGGAGAGTTGGTGACGTTATGCGAATTGTGGAGGGAAAAACGCATAGGACTTGCTGTGAATGGTATAGTGCGTCAAAATCTGTCCAATTATCTCAAATTCCAAGACCGTCACAGCCCTACTGAATAGACTTCCAGTCATTGTGCTAATGCTAGTTAGCATTGGCTCGCAAAACTACCATTAACCCCCTTCGTACTGGACATGGAGACATACCAATGGCATCCAGGAGTTAATCTGACTCTGGGGAAGTGGATAAAGGGACCCCCAAAGTATCCCTTTAACTAGCATGGGGGGGGTATTGTGACAACCATCTCACATTCCATGTGACAACTATCAACTACATTATATACATAATGTTTTAGGGGTTGGGTGTGGGCAATTCCAAGGTAATGGTAGATTGATGGTGACAGAATGACATCATGGCTCCTTGATCTGTACTATACAGAAATAACAGTAGAGCACAGTAAAGCATCGTAGAGCACAGCACAGCAGACTAGAGAGAGTTCAGTAGAATAGAGTTCAGTACAGTACAGCACAGTGCTGTAGAGTAGAGTTCAGTACAGTACTGTACAGCACAGCACAGTACATTAGAGTTCAGTACAGTAGAGTTCAGTACAGTACAGTAGAGTAGAGTTCAGTACAGTACAGCACAGTTCAGTACAGCATAGTACAGTAGAGTAGAGTTCAGTACAGCACAGTACAGTATAGTAAAGTTCAGTATAGTAGAGTAGAGTTCAGTACAGTAGAGTATAGTTCAGTACAGTAGTGTAGAGTAGCGTTCAGTGCCGTTTAGTACAGTAGGGTACAGATGAGTTCAGTACAGCACAGTACAGTACAGTATAGTAAAGTTCAGTATAGTAGAGTAGAGTTCAGTACAGTAGAGTAGAGTTCAGTACAGTAGAGTATAGTTCAGTACAGTAGTGTAGAGTAGCGTTCAGTGCCGTTTAGTACAATAGAGTAGAGTACAGATGAGTTCAGTACAGTACAGTAGAGTAGAGTTCAGGACAGTAGAGTATAGTTCAGTACAGTAGTGTAGAGTAGCGTTCAGTGCCGTTTAGTAGAGTAGAGTAGAGTACAGATGAGTTCAGTACAGTAGAGTTTAGTAGAGTAGAGTAGCATTGAGTACAGTAGTGTAGAGTTCAGTACAATAGTGTAGAGTAGCGTTCAGTGCCGTTCAGTACAGTAGAGTAGAGTACAGATGAGTTCAGTATAGTAGAGTTTAGTAGAGTAGAGTAGCGTTCAGTGCCGTTCAGTACAGTAGAGTACAGGTGAGTTCAGTACAGTAGAGTTTAGTAGAGTAGAGTAGCGTTCAGTTCAGTAGAGCACAGTAGAGTAGAGTAACATTCAGGACAGTACAGTAGAGTCCAGTACAGTAGAGTAGAGTAGCTTTCAGTTCAGTAGAGTTCAGTACAGTAAAGTACAGTACAGCAGAGTTTAGTACAATATAATTTCTATCTGTTTTCCCAGAAATCAAAGCGTTTTCTTCGTCTTCATTTTTAGGACGGAAAATGGTTGAATAACTTATACAGTATATGCCTTAATTAAAAAAATATACAGACTAGACTCCTAGCTTTCATTTTACACCAAATCTGATGTGCTCCTATGTTAGTGCTCATGGGGTCTTTTACATGGAAATGCCCTTGTCATAATCCAACCCATTATAACCATATAATTGTTAGGGGACAGTGCTACTGCCACAATACATCCCCAGTTTGTTTGTTTTGTGATATAAAGAGCTCCCTACATTGCCTCCTTTTCACACACATATTTTTCTGGCACACACCCACACACACACACATGCATGTGCAAACACATATACACACACAAATTTACTCAGCATGTCATGGCCCTTCTTTGGACACTGTGTTAACTAACCTCCAGACGAGCTTCAATACCATTCAACTCTCCTTCCGTGGCCTCCAACTGCTCTTAAACGCAAGTAAAACTAAACGCATGCTTTTCAACCGATCACTGCCCGCACCTGCCCGCCCGTCCAGCATCACTACTCTGGACGGTTCTGACTTAGAACATGTGGACAACTACAAATACCTAGGTGTCTGGCTAGACTGTAAACTCTCCTTCCAGACTCACATTAAATATCTCCAATCCAAAATTATATCTAGGATCGGCTTCCTATTTCGCAACAAAGCATCCTTCACTCAAACATACCCTCGTAAAACTGACCATCCTACTGATCCTCGACTTCGGCGATGTCATTTATAAAATAGCCTTCAACACTCTACTCAACAAATTGGATGCAGTCTATTACAGTGCCATCCGTTTTGTCACCAAATCCCCATATACTACCCACCACTGCGACCTGTACGCTCTCGTTGGCTGGCCTTCGCTTCATACTCGTCGCCAATCGCACTGGCTCCAGGTCATCTACAAGTCTTTGCTAGGTAAAGCCCCACCTTATCTCAGCTCACTGGTCACCATAGCAGCACCCACCCGTAGCACGCGCTCCAGCCGGTAAATCTCACTGGTCACCCCCAAAGCCAATTCCTCCTTTGGCCGCCTTTCCTTCCAGTTCTCACTGTATATAGACATATTTTATATTTTATTTTTATTTTTCTACTGTATTATTGGCTGTATGTCTGTGTATTCCATGTGTAACTCTTTGTTGTTGTATGTATCAAACTGCTGGGCTTTATCTTGTTCTCAACTAGACTACCTGGTTAAATAAAGGTAAAAATATATATTTTTTTAAATGCTACTAGCAAACATCGTGACAACCAACCTCACGATGGGGCTGCTGGAAGAGTGTGTTTGATGGTTTAGAACTCCATGTTGGAATAAAAAGTGTCCCTATTTCAACCCAACACCTTGGTCTTTCTATTCATGTTGAAAAGAGTCTTGTTAAATATACCGGTACTGAGAAATACACACCAGAGTAAAAAGTGTCACTCCCCTACCTAGTGACAGACTTCTGTGAGAAAGGGTGAGTGCCAGCTAGCTACTATTCTGAGGTCTCACTCACATCCACTGCCTCTGCCGCAACATTCCCATCCTGCTCTACAACAGCAGACCTGAGGATGGTTTTATTTTCGGTCTGCTAAACACACCGCAATGACAATCTCAATCCCAGCTAGGTCCCTGCTCAGCTGCCAAGTGCCGTCTGTCTGGCTCTGAGGGGACTGGCAAGGGAGAGTCGTGCACGCTGCAGTACGTGCCTCCGTCACCGTGCTGCGCTCCTAGCTTTGAGAGAAAACTCTGGTGGCGCTTTCAATTAGACCGCTGCTCTATGTGCAGATCGGTCCTGCAATTACTACAGCAAGCCCAAGAGGCCAAAAGGAACAGAGGACAATCTCAATGGGTTTCCCAGAGAACATCATGAACTCAAACATACTCTCTAAAATAACTTGCATAACTATGAGAATACATGGATGTTTAGATTGAAAAGGGAAATAAAAGAAAATGGTGGGCCTATGGGCTATGAGCTAGGCTACATAATGCATACGACTGTGACTTGAAAAAGTTGCAAAAGAATCCATGCGCCGTTTATTGCCTTAGACTGCACCTGCTGGCCACTTGAATCTTGGCTTTACAGATACTAAATAATACATGTGTGAAATTAGTTCTGTTCTAGAATGGTCCATTAACATGCACCCGTCAGAACAGGGGGAAAAAAATACATCTGTATGCACTTGAATAGCGAATAGGAGGACGCTTTTCCCACGGTTCATTTTCATGCAAGCCAGGTATGCTACTCCGGTTGTCTAGCAAAGCATTGTGCTTAATATTAAGAAAGTTGAGAAATGAATGTAGTAGGCCTATAGAAAGCTGATGGGTGCATCCTCTTTTTAATAGAGGCCATCAAAACTCTGTTTTCTCACGTAATTGCATAGCATTGCGTATAGAAATGTTGCACAACATGGGCTTATAGGAACACATTTAATTCCACGCATCAACCAGCTATGAGGAGCTGGCTCTCGCTGTGCAACAGGAGAATGCCAGGGCTCTCATGAAGTGTTTGATTTGATTTTCCATTGCATTTGCATTGATGTCAGAGTGGTTAGAGGGACAATAGAGTCATGACTGGTGACTGCCAGTGTGTAATAGGGTCACCGGTCACCGTAACAGCCCTACATACAACCCATCCTCTGTTTGTACAGAATAATTAGCCCACATAATCAGCCATTAATTTTAATTAGCTAGGGCTTGCCATCCGAGGGAACAAACCTGCCAAAAATCTGGTGTTTCTATGTCAAACAGTTTTGTTATAATTCTGTCTTATGTGATGTGTATAAACTGTAATATTGGGATGCAAACTCAAAATTGAATACATTTCAACTCTATATCTGACATGGTACAGGTGTCCTTTTTTTAAGTCCATAACCATGTGTGTGAGGTGTATACTTTTGTTTCAAAGTAGATTTGTTTGACTACCAAGAAACACTGTGTGACCCTGATTTCGCCCACTGCAGTAAAAGGTTAAAGGAAGGCAGATGTGCATTTTGTAAAGAAGAGTGACAGCTCTACTCTCTCCTCCCCCTCTATTGTATGCAGAGGGAGCGGTGTTGAGAACATTTCATCCTGGTCAAATCCCAGCAGGGAACTGTCCCTCCATTTCCCTTTGATACTGAATAATGTAAAGCATGTAATGTGATGCTGATACTGTGATACTATTAATGGACAGACCGGCGGGAGCTTCCCCAGCTAGCACATAACGTTCTGAGAACTAAATGTTTCTTAGAGCTTGGTGAGAGTGTGGTTGTCCTATGGTTATTTTGCATTCAGGATAGTTGCTTGGCTTTGGAACATTCTCAGCATATTTAAGGAACAAACATGGTTACATTTAATATAATTTTTGGAAATGTTCTAGGAACTTTCTCCAACTGGTTTGACATTGGGAATGTTCTCAAATAGTTCAGAGAACATTAAGAAACAACGTTCTTCTGTTGGAATTTCAGTACTTCAGCAAAATGTTTTCTGCAGGTTTCCTCATGGTTCTATTTAAAGTCAGGTTCTCAGAACATTAAGAAAACTTTCCATAAAACCACAAGAAAACATTATTAACATTGAAGGAACATTCCATTCTCAGCATCATGTCACGTCCTGGCCATAGATAACCCCTCTGGGTTATCTATGGGGTTTTGGGCCAGCACATGACTAGGGTTTTTGACGTTTCACATTTAAAATAAAGAATGTGGAACAACATGTCCGCTGCACCTTGGTCCACTCATTTTGCAGATCGTGACAGAATAACTTCTTAGGGAGCGGCTCCCAAGGTGACGGTTTTGGAGAGTCTGGCGTGCCCAAAGTAAAATGCCTCCCACTCAGGCCCAGAAAATAGGATATGCACATAATTAGTACTATTGGATAGGAAACACTCTGAAGTTTCTAAGAGTGTTAAAATATTGTCTGTGAGTATAACAGAACGGATATAGCAGGCGAAAACCCGAGGAATTTCTGTCCTGGAAAAAGTGTATTTGACACATTGCCTCATTTTGAACCCCTCCCTATTGAAAATGACCATATAAGGGAGTAAGATTGGAAAATATTGGAGGTGCTACCCTCAAACAATCAAATGTAGTGCTTTCGCCGTAAAGCCTTTTTGAAATCTGACAATGCTGTGATATTGCCAAGAAGCAGAGCTTTTGATGACTATGCAACACTTGTATATTGATGAATGTTTAATAATTCAACTTTTGGATTTTGAATTTGGCGCCTTGCATTTCACCGGGTAGCGCCCCACCACTCCCTAAGTAGATAACCCACCACCAAACGACCAAGCAGCATGCCCAGGAGAAGGTGTTCTGGACCTGGGAAGAGATCATGTGGGGTTGTGAGACCCTTCCGTGGCGGCACTCGCCGAAGATAGAGGAGCAGCCAGGACGCCGGGGTCCAAGGACACAGCAGTCCCAAGATTTCTTTTGGGGGGGGCACATGGGGCTGTCGGGCGAAAGGAGAGGAGAGCCTGAATGGAGGAACCTGAAGGAGTTCAAGGAAAAGGTTACAGGAGAGAGGTATGGGCAAGGAAGGAGATGCAGCGCAGGCGCCTAGAAGAGCGTCTGCCTAACCCGGTACGTCCAGCCTGTCTGTCTAACCCGGTACTCCCCGCACTCACCCTGAGGTACATGTCGTCAGTCCGGTAGGACCTACGCCAACTCCACGCACCAGGATGCCAGTGCGCCTCCCCAACCCAGTACGTCCTGGTCCGGCTCCACGCAGCAGGCCTCCAGTGCGCATCACCAGCACGGTGTGTCCAGTGCCAGCTCCACGCACCAGGCGTCCAGTGCGCATCACCAGCCCAGTGTGTCCAGTGCCAGCTCCCCGCACTCGCCCAGAGGTGCGTGAGACCAGCCCGGTACGTCCAGTGCCAGCTCCACGCACCAGGCGTCCAGTGCGCATCACCAGCCCAGTGTGTCCAGTGCCAGCTCCCCGCACTCGCCCAGAGGTGCGTGAGACCAGCCCGGTACATCCAGTGCCAGCTCCACGCACAAGGCATCCAGTACGCATCCCCAGCCCGGTGCATCCAGTGCCAGCTCCCCGCACTCGCCTAGAGGTGCGTGAGACCAGCCCGGTACGTCCAGTGTCAGCTCCACGCACCAGGCCTCCAGTGCGTCTTCTCGGGCCGATACGGCCCGCACCGGAGCAGCCACCGACAAAGGCCCACCCGAACCCCCCCCATTGACTTTTGTTTGCGGTCAGAGTCCGCACCTTTGGGGGGGGGTACTGTCACGTCCTGGCCATAGATAGCCCTCTGGGTTATCTATGGGGTTTTGGGCCAGTACGTGACTAGGGTTTTCTATGTGTCTTTATGTTGTGTTTTGTGTTGGTTCCCAATTAGAGTCAGCTGTTAGTCATTGCCTCTATTTGGGAATCCTATTCAAGTGTGTTCCTTCCCCACCTGCCTGGTGGGTTATTGTATGTTTTCAGTTAGTGCATGTGCTTGTGTGTATGTGCACTACACTTAGTGTCCGATCCGGTCATCATTTTGTTGTTTTTGACGTTTCATATTTAAAATAAAGAATGTGGAACGACATGTCCGCTGCACCTTGGTCCACTCGTTTTCCAGATCGTGACACATCAACAAAACTCAGGTGTGTTAATTGGCCACACCTGATCTTAATGAGTGCTTGTTTCCATTGAAATGGGGTCTGTTTGAATAGACTAAAATGATAAGCATTGTATGAGTTCAAAAATAAAGGTTAGATAAAAAATTTAACAAATTAGTAAAAAAAAAAAACATGTCAGGCTAGCTCCATCCTGGCTTGGATCTCATTGATGCTGTGCCACAATCAAGTGTTTGCATGATTAATGCTTAAGCAAATTAATTTCCATGTGTTGTATCTGTACTTGGAGTTCAAAACAGTTAACCTAAGCTAGCATTGTTATTAAAAGTCACAGAACCTCCCTGCAACCTAAAAATGAACATTCCCAGAACAGGTGAAATATTCACTTCCATTCTCAGAACGGTTAAATGGGAACTGCACCCACTAATTTGGCCTTGTTTTTTGGCCTGCTCCTCAAGAAAAACACGGCATGCTAATTCCATCCTGGTGGCGCAGTGAACTAATACCATGGATAAAGAATAGAAGATCATAGGGGGGGCTGTCAGGAAAAGACTCCTCAACCAAGGTGAAAGAAAAGGGATGGGAAACCCCCTATTTTGTCTTTGCAGGAGGTGGGTCAGAGCTTGGTATGAAGTTTAACTTTATGGTGGTGCTCCCTTATCCTGCCTCATTTGCATACACTTTATATATACTTTTTCTATTGTATCATTGACTGTATGTTTGTTTATTCCATGTATAACTATGTTGTTTGTGTCACACTGCTTTGCTTTATCTTGGCCAGGTCGCAGTTGTAAATGAGAACCTGTTCTCAACTAGCCTACCTGGTTAAATAAAGGTGAAATAAAAAATTAAATGAAAAAATCCACCAAACAGCACACACTGGATTTACATGAACTAAGACATGGTACCGTTTTCTTCTGATGCGCCCAGTGTAAACACAGAGTCAATGTCTCTAAAGGTCACTCAAGACCCCATTTCACAGAACACGGGACAGCCTTCACAACCTCCAAGAACTGACTAACAATGACTATAGGTAAACAATGATGGGGGGGTTGTGATACACAGCCACACATTATAGTGATCTTGTAGTCTACGTGTTGCATAATCTTAAAGTGCATGAAGGGATGTGGGGGGGAAATGTTGAACATCATGAGATCACATGTTCCCTTACAGAGATGGAGGTGGCTATGCTCAAGGCCGGTGCATTGGCTGTAAAGCACATCACTGACAGCTGTAACTCCTGGCAGCAGCACTTCTTCACAGAGGAGACAGGACAGCTGTAACTCCTGGCCAGCAGCACTTCTTCACAGAGGAGACTGGACAGCTGTAACTCCTAGCCAGCAGCACTTCTTCTCAGAGGAGACAGGACAGCTGTAACTATTGGCCAGCAGCACTTCTTCACAGAGGAGACAGGACAGCTGTAACTCCTGGCCAGCAGAACTTCTACACAGAGGAGACAGGACAGCTGTAACTCCTGGCCAGCAGCACTTCTACACAGAGGAGACAGGACAGCTGTAACTCCTAGCCAGCAGCACTTCTTCTCAGAGGAGACAGGACAGCTGTAACTATTGGCCAGCAGCACTTCTACACAGAGGAGACAGGACAGCTGTAACTCCTGGCCAGCAGCACTTCAGGGATGAAGTGACACCAGAGCCACAGCTATGCTTGTCACATTATTAAAGCCAGAATCCTTAGTTGCTACATCCATTTTTGGACTCGTAAATGAATGATATCTACCATTTATGGTTGAAGAATATAACTTATAAAAGCCCCACACCCAGACTAGACTGGACATATTGCCTGTGCAAGCCTTCATTTTTATCCAAACTGCTCAACGGGCATCTGCATAGCCACATGCTAAAATATAACTTGTTTCTATTTGAGATGCTCGATGCGCTGAAAGTCCCGCCTCTCCCATCTACTCATTGGTTTTCACGAGCATACTAACGCACGTGGGTGATTGAAAGATGAACGAGGAGAGATTAATCAAAGATAACTAACTAAAAACTAACTAGGTTTCCCCTTTATCTGTGGATTAATTGTTGGAGTAGAGAAACACGATTTTGTATCAAAATTCTACAAAGATCCAGCAAAAAAAATGACATTTCAGGTAAAATAAGGTGTCATGAGCTTCGTTCAACTGTCGTACCCCATCAGAACCCAACATATAAGCTTGTTTGACTCCAATGTTTGTAAACAACAAACACTACATAGCCTCAAAACATTGTTAAAACTATCATTTTGATATTATCGATGGTCAGTCCTTGCATTCATAGCTCTGTCTATGAATAACATCTATATTTTGAAAGTGGTTACATTTGTCCATGCCCATCATTCAGCTTTTTACCAAAACAGAGGCAGGGTGCCCACTTTGTTATTGTTTCAGCTGAAACCCCTGTCAGACAACACTGAAACACTAAGATCTTTGCAGCTTTCAGAACACTAATAAATAAAATCAACATAAAGTGTTACCAAGGAAGAGTTAACTTTGTACAGTGACTCTAAAAATAGAGCCTGGTGACATTGCACCGATGCAGAGTCTGTGAATACTGGTTTACACAGAGTGTACAAAACATTAGGAACACCTTCCTGAATGGCACATACACAATCCATGTCTCAATTGTCTCAAGGCCTAAAAATCCTTCTTTAAGTAATTTCCTCCCCTCCTGAGTGGTGCAGCGGTCTAAGGCACTGTATATCAGTGCTAGAGGTATCACTACAGATGCCCTGGTTCGAATCCAGGCTGTATCACAACCGGCTGTGATTGGGAGTCCTATAATGCGGTGCACAATTGGCCCGGGGTTGTCTGGGTTTGGTCGGTGTAAGCTGTCATTGTAAATAAGAATTTGTTCTGAACTGACTTGCCTAGTTAAATAAAGGTTAAAAATCTACGCTGATTGGATTAACAAGTGGCATCAATAAGGAATTGTAGCTTTCACCTGGTCAGTCTATGTCATGGAAAGAGCAGGTGTTCTTAATCTTTTGTACACTCAGTGTATGTCCAAGGTCCCCATTCCACTTCATACTGCAGGTGACAGAGGAAACATCCCTATTTTGACAGGTACTTCCATCTTAGGTGACCCTAAAATAACCAAACAGCTCCCCACCAGGCCTGACTGATGTATGGCAAATGTATGTGTGTGTGTGTGTGTGTGTGTGTGCGTAAAACAAGGAAAATTCGACAAGTGGGGACATTCTGCCAGTCACCACAAGGACAAATTATATTTTAGGCTTAGGAGTTAGGTTTAGGGTTAGGGTTACAATTAGGGTTAAAATTAGGGATAGGTTTACGGTTAGGGTTAGGGTTAGGGGTTAAGGATAGGGTTAAAGGTTTGAAAACAATTGTTTGGTCCCCACAACGATAGTAAAACAAACATGTTTGTAGCAACACGCATGCCGCGCCCACCTGAGGATCTGTCATTTTCAGCCATCTATTTCCTGTGTTTGAGGAGTGCAAAATCCACTTGTCACTTAAATCTCGCTGTATTGATTGCTTTCCTTTCACTCGTATAACTCTTTCATACTCTTTCTTGTGCCTGTCGTGGAATGCAGTGTTTGGTTTTCGCCAGACATGATGGGACCCATGTCGTCCAAAAAGGTATACTTTTGAATCATTTGTCCATAGAACATTCTTCCAAGAGTCTTGATGAACATCCAGGTGCTTCTGGCAAACTTCAGTCAACATTTTGGACAAGATGGGTCATATTTCTGGAGAAAACCAAACACTGCATTCCACAGTAAGAACCTTATACCAAAGGTCAAGTATGGTGGTGGTAGTGGGATGGTTTGGGGATGCTTTTCTGCCTGGATGACTTGCCTTAATAGAAGGAAACATGAATTCTGCTCTGTATCAAAGAATTCTACAGGAGAATGTCATGCCATCCGTCTGTGAGCTGAAGCTGAAGTGCAGCTGGGTCATGCAGCAAGACAATGATCCAAAACACACAAGAAAGTCTACATGAAAATGGATAAAATGAAACAAATTTGAAGTTTTGGAATGGCCTAGTCGAAGTCCAGATGTAATCCCAATTGAGATGTTGTGGCAGGACTTCTTGCTTGAAAACCGACAAATGTCACTGAGTTAAAGCAGTTCTGCATGCAAGAGCGGGCCAAAATCCCTCCACAGTGATGTGAGAGACTGATCAACAACTACAGGAAGCATTGGTTGCAGTTATTGTAGCTAAAGGTGGCACAATCAGTTATTGACTGTAAGGGGGAAACTACTTTTTCACACAGGGGAATTGGGTGTTGCCTAAAATGTTAGGGCTAGGGTCCTTTTTTCTCAATTTCCGCCTGACTGACGTGCCCAAAGTAAACTGCCTGTTGCTCAGGCCCTGAAGCCAGGATATGCATAGAATTGATAACATTGGAACTAAAACACTTTGAAGTTTGTAGAAATGTTAAAATAATGTAGGAGACTATAACACAATAGATATGGTAGGAGAAAATCCAAATAGAAACCAACCGCAAATCTTTTTTTTTTTTGAGAGCCCATGCTCTTACAATGGAAAGTATAGGGAAATAATTAATTCTAGCTCCCAGGGTGCAATTCCTATGGCTTCCACATGATGTCAGCAGTCTATGTTCAAGGTTTCAGGCTTGTAACTTCAAAAACGAAGAAGGAATATCAGTTTTAGTACAGGGACACAGTCTTGGAAATTCGTGTTTGGGTGCGCGATGAAGACAAGGCGCATCTGCTAATATCGGTTTCCTATTGAGCATACTTATTTCCAAATTAAATATTATAGTTTGCTTACATTTTAGGGTATCTGAGGAGTCAATAGAAATGTATTTTGACTTGTTTTAACAAAGTTAGCTGGGTCCCGTTGGATGACAAATCAGAGGAAGATTTTCAAATTCATTCAATTATAAATTAGCGATAAACACTTAAGGTGGACACGGCCACCTTTCTATAAAACTACACCCCGCGGCAGGAGTTTGTTAGCGTACCGTACGAAAGCGACATTGCCGATGACATTTAGCCTGTCACGTCAATCTAATTGTTCTTAAATTCGAAAGTTGGCTATACTCTGTGAACAAACATGGATGTACAAATTATAGGTAAATTTTTATGATTATTTATTTGAATTGCATGCCCTCCAGTTTCATCAGAAGTTGTCCCGCTAGCACGACGCCTAGTAATTAACAACAAATTCTTAATTACAAAGACAGCCTAGGAACAGTGGGTTAACTCAAATCAAATTTATTTATAAAGCCCTTCTTACAACAGCTGATGTCACAGAGTGCTGTACAGAAACCCAGCCTAAAACCCCAAACAGCAAGCAATGCAGGTGTAAAAGCACGGTGGCTAGGAAAAACTCCCTAGAAAGGCCAAAACCTAGGAAGAAACCTAGAGAGGAACCAGGCTGTGAGGGGTGGCCAGTCCTCTTCTGGCTGTGCCGGGTGCAGATTATAACAGAACATGCCTTGTTCAGGGGCAGAACAACAGATTTTTACCTTGGCAGCTCAGGGATTCGATCTAGCAACCATTCGGTTGCTGGCCCAACACTCTAACCACTAGGATACCCAATGCAAAAATAGAGAAAGTCAGAAAGGGGGCAAACACTTTTTCAAGGCACTATATATATTGTATATATACACTGAACAAAAATATATAACAATTGAGATTAATTAATTAGGTCCTAAACTACGGATTTCACAGGACTGGGAATACAAATAGGCATATGTTGGTCACAGATACCTTTTTAAAAAAGTAGGGGCGTGGATTAGAAAACCAGTCAGTATCTGGTGTGACCACCATTTGCCTCATGCAGCGCGACTTCTCCTTAGCATAGAGTTGATCTGGCTGTTGATTGTGGCCTGTGGAATATTGTCCCCACTCCTCTTCAATGGCTGTGTGAAGTTGCTGGATATTGGCGGGAACTGGAACACGCTGTCATACACGTCGATCCAGAGCATCCCAAACGTGCTTGCTCAATGGGTGACACATCTGGTGAGTATGCAGACCATCAGCTTCCAAGAATAGCGTACAGAGCCGCACATGCTGAAACATGAGGTGATGGCGGTGGATGAATGGCACAACAATGGGCCTCAGGATCTCGTCACGGTATCTCTTTTCATTCAAATTGCCAAAGATAAAATGTCATTGTGTTCGTTCTCCGAAGCTTATGCCTGCCTGTTCACAACGTTGACATCAGCAAACCTCTCGCCCACACAACGCCCACTGAAGTCGATTACGACGCCGAACTGCAGTCAGGTCAAGACACTAGTGAGAACGACGAGCGCGCAGATGAGCTTCCCTGAGACGGTTTCTGACAGAAATTCTTCGGTTGTGCAAACACACAGCTTCATCAGCTGTCTGGATGGCTGGTCTCAGACGATCCTACAGTTGAAGAAGCAGGATGTGGAATTCCTGGGCTGGCGTGGTTACACTTGTCTGCGGTTGTGAGGCCGGTTGGACGTACTGCCAAATTCTCTAAAACTACGTTGGAGATGGCTTATAGTAGAGAAATGAACACTAAATTCTCTGGCAACAGCTCTGGTGGACATACCTGCAGTCAGTCTCTCAAAACTTGAGACATCTGTGGCATTGTGTTGTGTGACAAAACTGCATATTTTAGAGTGGCCTTTTATTGTCCCCAGCACAAGGTGCACCTGTGTATTGATCATGCTGTTTAATCAGCTTCTTGATATGCCAAACCTGTCAGGTGGATGGATTATCTTGGCAAAGGAGGAATGCTCACTAACAGTGATGTAAACAAATTTTAAACATTTTAGAGAAATACATTTGTGTGTGTATAGAACATTTCTGGTATTATTATTTCAGCTCATGAAACATGGGACCAACATTTTACATGTTGCATTTATATTTTTGTTCAGAGTATATATATATATATATATATATACAGTATATTATATATATGCACACACACTATGGATGAAAAGTTTTGGGGCACTTAGAAATGTCATTTTTTTTGTCCATTAAAATAAAGTGTAGACATTGTTAATGTTGTAATGACTATCGTAGCTGGAAACGGCAGATTTTTATGGAATAGCTACATTTACAGAGGCCCATTATCAGCAACCATCGCCCCTGTGTTCCAATGGCACGTTGTGTTCGCTAATCCAAGTTTATCATTTTAAAATGCTAATTGATCATTAGAAAGCCCTTTTGCAATTATCTTAGCACAGCTGAAAATTGTTGTACTGATTAAAGAAGCAATAAAACTGGCCTTCTTTAGACTATTTGAGTATCTGGAGCATCAGCATTTGTGGGTTCGATTACAGGCTCAAAATGGCCAGAAAAAAAGAACTTTCTTCTGAAACTCACCAGTCTATTCTTGTTCTGAGAAATGAAGGCTATTCGGTGGACAACTGAGCAATAAGACAAGTACATTAGAGTGTCTAGTCTGAGAAACGCCGCACAAGTCCTCAACTGGCAGCTTCATTAAATAGTACCCGCAAAATACTAGTCTCTCCTTATTCGGGCGGCATTCGGCGGTCGACGTCACCGGTCTTCTAGGCATTGTCGATCCATTTTTCATTTTCCATTTGTTTTGTCTTGTGTTCCCACACACCTGGTTTCAATTACCAAATTAAGTGTCATATTTAACCCTCTGTTTCCCCCATGTCTTTGTGTGTGATTGTTCATTTTTGTTCAGGTCGGTATTGTTCCGGCTGGTTTGTGCTGGGTGCCATTTATTTCACCCGTGTTCTGTGACAACCGTTCTTTTGCATTTTGTATTATGGTTTTACTTTGTGCTGTCTAAGTAAAGTGTGTTTGGTTCACTCATCTCTGCTCTCCTGCACCTGACTTCATACACCAGCTACACCCACCCATCTGACAGAAGGTGCAGGTGCCCCTGTTATGGGGGTAGAGGAGCGCGTCGAGGAGTACGTGGCAATGCTTCACCATCTCGGCGCCACCATGGACCGCATCCTTCAGACCATGGATCGCTGGGAGAGAAAGGGAGTTCCACCAGCGCCTCCGCCAGCACCATCAAGGTCACCACTACTCGCCCGTCTTTCACCCGGTCCCAGTGGGATTCATCTCGCCCTTCCTAGGGAGTATGATGGAACGGCTGCAGGATGTCGGGGTTTCCTACTACAGAGCTCAACCTGGCAACTGTCCACCCGGTTCCTTCGGGCCGTGAGAGGGTGTCCGCCCTCGTCTCATGCCTCTCAGGGAAAGCCCTGGAGTGGGCCAACGACGTGTGGAGGGAAGGAGATGCGGTGCTGGACCACTTTGAGGATTTCACAGATGAACGTCTCGTCCATCTGAGGCAGGGGACGAGGAGCGCACAGGAGTTCGCTCTGGACTTCCGGACCCTGGCTGCCGGCGCAGGATGGAACGACAGGGCCCTGATCGACCTCTACCGTTGCAGTTTGCTCAAGGACATCCGTCGGGAGTTGGCCTGCAGGGACACCACCCTCACCTTCGACCAGCTGGTGGACCTGTCCATTCGGTTGGATAATCTGCTGGCTATCTGCAGACGTCCAGATCGGGGTCTGTCAGTTCCATCCCCAAACACCACCGTTCCGACGCCCATGGAGCTGGGAGGTGCTGCGCTTAGGGAGACCAGAGGAGGTTCCGTTCCATGCACCATCTGTGGCCGCAGAGGGCACACTGCCGGTCGGTGCTGGGGAGGTTCCTCTGGGAGTCGAGGCAGCAGGCAGGGCACTCTTGCGTCACCCCAGATGAGTGGGCACCATTCTCACCCAGAGCCCTCTGTTGCACACATGTTTTTGTACATTAATTTTCCTGAGTTTTCCCCACATTCCCAGCATAAGGCGCTCGTAGATTTAGGCCCAGCTGGAATTTTCATTGACAGATCATTTGCTCATAGTTTAGGGATCCCCATTGTTCCAGTGGATATGCCCTTCCCAGTTAACGCCCTAGACATTCGACCAATAGGGTCAGGGTTGATTAGGGAGGTCACCGCGCCCCTGGGCATGGTGACGCAGGAGGATCACAAGGAGAGAATCAGTGTCTTCCTTATTGATTCTCCTGCGTTTCCCGTAGTGCTGGGCCTACCCTGGTTAGCCTGTCATGACCCCACTATTTCGTGGCAATGGAGGGCTCTCACGGGGTGGTCACGAAAGTGTTCGGGAGGTATTTAGGGGTTTCCGTGGGTGCTACTACGGTGGAAAGTCCAGACCAGGTCTCCACTGTGCTCATCCCCCCCGAATATGCCGATTTGGTTGTCAGATTTCAAAAAGGCTTTACGGCGAATGCACAACATTTGATTGTTTGAGGATAGCACCTCACATGTTTTCCACATTAACATAAATTCATATCCAGCTCGGGTCTCACAAAACCCATATAAGAGCTAAAATAAATCGCTTACCTTTTGAAGAACTTCTGCTGAGGGAATCCCAAGTGTCCAAACAAGAGAATCCATGGTTCTTTTGTTAGAAAAAGTCATTTATTATATCCATAAATCTCAGTTTGGTTGGCTCGTTATGTTCAGATAGTCCACCAAGCATTTCCAGTCTACTCGCCCGTTGTACAGTGAAGAGAACGCGTTCAAATTATACCTACCAACTTTGCCCAAACAAATCAAACATAATTTATAACTTATCCTTAGGCATCCATTTATCTATATTGGCTATTATATTTCACTCGGATAATAACCTACACGATAGAAAATGTAAACACCGAGCTGCGTGCTCCCGGGTATCTTGTGCACTAGACAGAAAGGATATCCTGGTATGTCATACAAAATCGTCTTCCTTTCGGCTCTCTTCCATTATAAACGCTCCAAAACACTGTCCAGAGACTGTTGACATCTAGTGGAAGCCATAGGTACTGCAACCTGAGTCCTATTTCCCTGATAATTATTTTATCAGCCATTCAAAGTCAGGAAAGGTCAAAAGAAAAAATGATTTCCGGACAGAAATGTCTCGGGTTATTGCCTGCTATATCAGTTCTGTTATACTCACAGACATTATTGTAACTGTTTTAGAAACTTCAGAGTGTTTTCTATCCAATAGTACTAATTACGTGCATATTCTCTGTTTTTGGCCCTGAGTGGCAGGCATTTTACTTTAGGCACGTCAGACAGGCAAAAATTCAGAAAATGGGACCCTAGCCCTAAGAAGTTAACAGAAATGCAATGGTTCATTGGATTAGTCTAAAACCTTGCACATACACTGCTGCCATCTAGTGGACAAAATCTAAATTGCACCTGTGCTGGAATAATACATTATGGCCTATCTCTTGCATTTCAAAGATGATGGTACAAAAATAATACAAAAGAACGGTTGGTTTTTTCTTTGTATTACCTTTTACCAGATCTATTCTGTTATATTCTTCTACATTCCTTTCACATTTCCACAAAGATCAAAGTGTTTCCTTTCCAATGCTACCAAGAATATGCATATCCTTGCTTCAGGGCCTGAGCTACAGGCAGTTAGATTTGGGTATGTCATTTTAGGCAAAAATTGAAAAAAAGGGGCATATCCTTAAGAGTTTTAACATCCTGGGCTCTGTGGCCTTTAGGAACATTAACGAGATAATGGGGGATTCAGCTACTTTACTTCCACATGCACTGACTGTATGAGGTAGACTAGCTCCCCTGGATGTACCTGCCCAACCCCCCAGGGGAGGGAGGATGACCCCTGGAAGGAGCCGGTGAGAGGATGATTAAATGATTAATGATGTGTACAAAAACAGAAGGAACAACAAGGAGATCAGTCAAAAGGAGCTTTCTACATCAGCTGCTGCTGAAGTGGATGGAAGGTGGCCATCACATTACTAGGGAGACAGTCCCCTTGGTGATGGTAGGTGGCCATCATATTACTAGGTAGACAGTCCCCTTGGTGATGGTAGGTGGCCATCATATTACTAGGTAGACAGTCCCCTTGGTGATGGAAGGTGAACATCACATTACTAGGGAGACAGTCCCCTTGGTGATGGTAGGTGGCCATCACATTACTAGGTAGACAGTCCCCTTGGTGATGGTAGGTGGCCATCATATTACTAGGGAGACAGTCCCCTTGGTGATGGTAGGTGGCCATCATATTACTAGGGAGACAGTCCCCTTGGTGATGGAAGATGGCCATCACATTACTAGGGAGACAGTCCCCTTGGTGATGGAAGGTGGCCATCATATTACTAGGGAGACTGTTTACCTAGTAATGTGATGGCCACCTTCCATCACCAAGGGGACTGTCTACCTAGTAATGTCTACCTAGCACTACCGTTAAGAGCCCTTTGGCCTGTCAGCCCGCTAAGGCTAAGCTTTGCCCTGTTTACATCTTAGAAAGAGTTTGTGAGGGTTGTGAAGGAGCTTTAAATTAACATGATGTCTTGTTCAAAATGTATCCCTAACCGCCACAGTGTAGAGGTCATTTTGGCACCCAGATCCAAATCTGAAGACTGGCCAGGTTGTGTACTTCATTTACAGTAACATTTGAAGGTCTTTCACAAGAGCCTACACAGTATGGGCCTTGCTGTGATTGATGCAGGTAGAGGAAAACATTCTGTTGGTGACTGCCTCCACACAGTTGGAAGTGAGTGCATCACTCCTAAACAATTTTGTATTTTTTTTTTTAACCTTTATTTAACAAGGCATGTCAGTTAAGAACAAATTCTTATTTTCAATGATGGCCTAGGAACAGTGGGTTAACTGCCTTGTTCAGGCGCAGAACAACAGATTTTTACCTTGTCAGCTCGGGGATTCGATCTTGCGAACTTTCGGTTACTGGTCCAACACTCGGCTACCTGCCGCTACCTGCCACCAATGAAGGCTACACAGTTCATTAAAAGTACTCTATCCCTTCCTCCGGACGTGAGTGTGGATATCATTCACAACAAAATCCCCCAAAGTCTGTCGCGAGCCGTGTGTGTGTGTGTGTGTGTGTGTGTGTGTGTGCGTGCGTGCGTGCGTGCATGTTTATCACTGTTGCATGAGAGTATAAGAGAATGAAAGAGAGATGCATTAAAAAGAAAAGGAGGACGAGAGGTAGAAAGGGAAGGAAAGAGGAGAACAGACCGGGTTTTGACTGTCTACTCTGAGCTGCAGCCAGAGGAGAAGATACTGGGTCTTGATTGTCTACTCTGAGCTGCAGCAAGAGGAGATCTGCAGTCAAAAGGGAGAGAAATGTGCAACACAACGACAGCGGCGGTGGGTGATTGATATCAGAGCGGTCTGGCACAGCCACCTGATCCACTCAGCTCCAGCAGCACTAAACTGACTGAACCCACTGAGCCAAGATGGCTGCCTAGCTGGCAGTGAGGGAAGGGGTAGTGGGGGGATGGGTGCACAGCAGCCCAATGCCCACTAACTCATCACTGCTGTCGCAACACTCCTGATAGGTTTGTACTGACAGGCAGGCACAGTGGCACACCCATAGACACTGTGATAGAAAAATTACATATTTACCTGATTTGTTAAATATTAATAGTTAGCAATTAATACTTAACAAATAGGACATTTCTGTTCTGTTTAATTCTGTTTCTGTATAGAGATGGTTTCCACTGTATAGAGATAGCTTCCTGCAGTTAGTCTGCTAGAGATAGCTAGAGCTGACAATGACTTGGTGATTAAAACCTAAAAGCTGGCATTCCATAGACAAGATGTGGTGTGTGTGACCCGAGATAGAGATAGCCTGGAAGAGTTTAGAACAATGCCTTATTGTCTCATCTTCCTGGCATCTGGAAAACTAAGCCGGGTTGGAAGTAAAACAACATCCTGTGCAGATAATCAGGGCATTAACCAAGGTGTCTTATGGAAAGGTTGGAACCAGGCTGACAAAGCATTTTTAGGTCCTATATAACATCTGTTTTTTCATTATCAGTTTAGCACTCGGCAACACATTTCAGAGTGTGGGGTCGACGGTTTCATTATTGCAATAATTAAATCGATATTAAATAAAGATGATTGTTTGAAGAAATGACCAAGTCTCTATCAGTACTGAATTTCCACGACAACACATATCACCCACCCACAGTCATCTATTCTACACACACTACAGCGCATCTTCTGTCCATGATTAAAGAGCACTATGCATCATAATGATTTTGGTTAATGTATTTTAACATCCTACTGCGTCTCTTAATACAGTATCATTATAAACAAAAAACTGTTTTAAGTGAGAATAGGCATTGGTCTCAAGCTGAAAAAGAAAGTAAATATCAAGGCACAAGGCGAGACCCAAATGCAGACACAGGAGGAAGATGGTTGGAGTCTTAAAAGTGTTTATTAATCCAAATCGGTAGGCAAGAGAATGGTCGTGGACAGAAAAAAAGGTCAAAACCAGATCAGAGTCCAGGATGGACAGATCTCCTGATTTCTGTAACTCTTTCAAACATGGTCCTGTTTTATCAATTGCTGTGCTGATCAACGGACAGTTCATAACCTCTGTCAAAATAATATGCAACTCAAAGTTATGTTTGTACATGTATTTCTTTTTGCAATAATGGTGACGCAAAAATAATGCACATTTACAATAGGCCAATATCTAAAAATACATACAGCCAAATATATATATAATAATTTGGCTGTATGTATATATATATATATATATATATACACACACACACCAGTATACACCATTTTAATACCAGGACATTGTAAAGTTGAGTGTCCCTCTGAAGAGTATGAATTAGCCTGTTTGAGAAGGTTTGAATAATAAGCAACCTTCCTAGACATAGTTTGTAGTACAATACCAACATAGCTGCTGTAGTAGGTCAAAGCTGTGTGCTGGAAAACCTTGGTAGAGCGTGGGTGGAATTTGCATTGTGGTACTCTTGAATTTCCTTTTTGTTTTTGGCTTCAAAAACAAAAAGGTACTTGGGTTTGTGACCAATATCCCATGGCTAAGGGCTGTTCTTATGCACAATGCATTTACAGCCCTAAGCCATGGTATATTGGCCATATACCACAAACCCCCAAGGTGCCTTATTGCTATTATAAACTGGTTAGCAACATAATTAGAAAGGTAAAAATATATACGGTCTGATATACCAAGGCTTTCAGCCAATCAGCATGCAGGGCTCGAACCACCCAGTAAATAATACAGCAAAACACAGCAATACATTTTAAGTCAAAGTACACAATAATGACAAATGGCCACAGAAATAATGTAGTTTTTAGGATAAATTAAATATTAACAGCTTATTTTCCAGAGGGAAGTGAAAAACCAGAAACCCATTTAAGCCAATACGGAGTGAACTGGAAAACATTTATCTTATGACAATCTAGAAAACTCCTGGAAAATACACAACTAAACAACATATACCCATGAAAATGTACCTTAAAGTTTACTGAAGAAAGGCCTATTACTACATTACCTGTAAACAAAGACCTAGCTGCCTAACTGGTAGATGCTGAGCTGGTAGATGGCTAGCTGCCTAGCTGGTAGATGCCTAGCTGCCTAGCTGGTAGATGCCTAGCTGCCTAGCTG
>QNTS01001413.1:90148-105580 GCA_003317085.1 Hucho hucho
GCTATATACAGGGGGTACCGATACAGAGTCAATGTGGAGGCTATATACAGGGGGTACCGGTACAGAGTCAATGTGGAGGCTATATACAGGGGGTACAGGTACAGAGTCAATGTGGAGGCTATATACAGGGGGTACCGGTACAGAGTCAATGTGTCAATGTGCGGGGGGCACTGCTGTGGAGGTAATTGAGGTAATTATGTACATGTAGGTAGAGTTATTAAAGTTTTTAAATATAATAATAGAGAGTAGCAGCAGTGTGGGGGGAGGGGGGCAATGCAAATAGTCTGGGTAGCCATTTGATTAGATGTTCAGGAATCGTATGGCTTGGGGTTAGAAGCTGTTTTGAAGCCTCTTGGACATAAACTTGGCGCTACGGTACCGTTTGCCGTGCTGTAGCAAAGAGAAAAGTCTATGACGATGGTGGCTGGAGTCTGACAATTTTAAGGCACTTCCTCTGACACTGCCTGGTATAGAGGTCCTGAATGGCAGGACGCTTGGCCCAGTGATATACTGGTAGAGGCCGAGCAGTTGCCATACCAGGCAGTGATGCAACCCATCAGGATGCTCTCGATGGTGCATCTCCTTTGTCTTGCTCACGATGAGGGAGAGGTTGTTGTCCTGGCACCACACGATCAGGTCTCCTACCTCCTCCCTATAGGCTGTCTCATCGTTGTCGGTGATCAGGTCTACCACTGTTGTGTCATCAGCAAACTTAATGATGGTGTTGGAGTCGTGCCTGGCCGTGCGGTCATGAGTGAACATCGAGTACAGGAGTGGACTGAGCACGCACCCCTGAGGGGCCCCCGTGTTGAGGATCAGCATGGCGGATGTGTTGTTACCTACCCTTAGCACCTGGGGGCGGCCCGTCAGGAAGTCCAGGATCCAGTTGCAGAGGGAGGTGTTTAGTTCCAGGGTCCTTAGCTTACTGATGAGCTTTGAGGGAACTATGGTGTTGAACAGTCAATGAATAGCATTCTCACATAGGTGTTCCTTTTGTCCAGGTGGGAAAGGGCAGTGTGGAGTGCAATAGAGATTGCATCATCTGTGGATCTGTTGGTGTGGTATGCAAATTGTTTCTGGGATAATAGTGTTGATGTGAGCCATGACCAGCCTTTCAAATAATTTCATGGCTACAGACGTGAGTGCCACGGCTCGGTAGTCATTTAGGCAGGTTACCTTAGTGTTCTTGGGCACAGGGACTATTGTGGTCTGCTTGAAACATGTTGGTATTACAGACTCAGACAGGTAATCCGTCTGGACCAGCGGCCTTGTGAATGTTGACCTGTTTAAAGGTCTTTCTCAGATCGATCACACAGTTGTCCGGAACAGCTGATGCTCTCATGCATGTTTCAGTGTTACTTGCCTCGAAGCGAGCATAGAAGTTATTTAGCTCGTCTGGTAGGCTCGTGTCACTGGGCAGTTGTAGGCTGTGTTTCCCTTTGTAGTCTGTAGTAGTTTGACGAGCATCGTAGTCTGTAACATCCGACGAGCATTGGAGCCGGTGCAGTGCGATTCGATTTTAGTCCTGTATTGATGCTTGCGGTGTTTGATGGTTCATGGGAGGGCATAGCGGGATTTCTTATAAGCTTCCAGGTTAGAGTCCCGCTTCTCGAAAGCGGCAGCTCTACCCTTTAGCTCAGTGCGAATGTTGCCTGTAATCCACGGCTTCTGGTTGGGGTATGTACGTACAGTCCCTGTGGGGACAACGTCCTCAATGCCCTTATTGATAAAGCCAGTGACTGATGTGGTTTACTCCTCAATGCCATCGGAAGAATCCCGGTACATATTCCAGACTGTGCTAGCAAAGCAGTCCTGTAGTTTAGCATCTGCTTCATCTGACCACTTTTTTATAGACCGAGTCACTGGTGCTTCCTGCTTTCATTTTTGCTTGTAAGCAGGAATCAGGAGGATAGAGTTATAGTCAGATTTGCCAAATGGAGAGCGAGGGAGAGCTTTGTACTCGTGTTTGTGTGTGGAATAAAGGTGGTATAGAATTATTTTCCCTCTGGTTGCACATTTAACATCCTGATAGAAATTAGGTGAAACTAATTTAAGTTTCCCTGCATTAAAGTCCCCGGCCACTAGGAGCATCGCCTCTGGATGAGTGTTTTCCTGTTTGCTTATGGCAGAATACAGCTCATTGAGTGCGGTTTTAGTACCAGCCTCTGTCTGTGGTGGTATGTAGACAGCTACAAAAAATACAGATGAAAACTGGACCCCAGGTCGAGCTGCAGAGAGCCGGCTACAAGACCTGCATGGTTAAGAGGCAGGCTTCGGCCAGTCAATAAAATCCATTTAGCTCTTCAATTATTAACTTCATCGCTGGGTCATTGCTGAGCGGTTCTGAGGATTCTGAGGTGGCTCTGAGTGTGAGTGTGAGTGTGAGTGTGAGTGAGAGAGAGAGAGAGAGAGAGAGAAAGAAAGAGAGAGAGAGAGAGAGAGAGAGAGGGAGAGGGAGAGTGAGAGTGAGAGTGAGAGAGAGAGATTATGTGTGTGTGTCCGTGCCTGCGTGTGTGCGTCAGTGCATATTCCAGACAGAGAGAGACTGAAAAAGAGTTCAAAAGTGAAGCTTGAAGCAACAGTATTTTCATCACAGAGAGAATCACCCCCTCAATGCCCACACTACTCCAGCTAGTTAGCACAGATCTTTTTGAAAAGCTCTCATTCCGACCTCCCGTTATTGATCCAGAGTTCCATGACAGAAAATCATTCCTGGGAGAATGTCTTTTTTTTACTCAACTCATACGCCAAGCAATTAGCAAACGTGAAATAATAGTTATCGATCTTTCATCTCTCTCACCCAGGTGTAACAGGTTTAGCTCAGTTGGTGGAGCATGGCGCTTGCAAGAGCTGAACCTCTCGAAGAGCTATCAATGTTTCATTAGTTCATTTTTGTAAGCAGCACCTGCTGGTTATTGGATGTGCGTACACTGTGTTTTAAACTGGGCTGAAAACCTGACAACTCAAGGCTCTTACAACCCAACGGACCTGACAACCCAACGGACAGTATAATTCCAGGAAGACCTCTCTCTCTCTCTCTCGCTATCTCTCTAAATCATTCACCATTCACCTCTAAGCTTCGGCAGATAGCGGCTCCTATTTAGTCATCATGGAAACATGCCACTAACTGCTGTAGCTAAACGAGGCATGTGCAGGCACGCTTGGTTTCATTAGTGACATTAGTTTGATAAGGTCGCCACAGAAACCTTTAAGGGCCACTCCAAAGTGTCTTTCAGTTGTGTCTCAATGGCACCCTATTCCCTATTTAGGGCATTACTTTTGACCAGAGCCCAGGGGTTATGGTCAAAAGTGTGTTCTGCAAAGAATAGTAAACCATTTGGGATGCATCCTTACTTCCTTGCTATTGTTGAGAACACTATTCTGATGATAATTTTTATTGGAATAGGGCCTCCAGGTACCTTCTTAGTGATTGATATCTGAGCCCCTAAGCCATAAAATTGGCCATGGGTGCCTTCAGGCACTTAATATGGTTCAAATGTATAGTCTATTCAACCCCAAGAGCAATCTTGATTTAATATTTTTGGGTCTAGACATGGAAGGATGAAACAACAAACAAATAAGGAAGAGTATACACCGAGTGTACAAATATTGAGTTGCACCCCCTTTTGCCCTCAGAACATCCTCAATTCGTGAGGGCATGGACTCTACAAGGTGTTGAAAGCGTTGCACAGGGATGCTGGCACATGTTGACTTCAATGCTTCCCACAGTTGTGTCAAATTGCTTGGATGTCCTTTGGGTGGTGGAGCAATCTTGATACAAACTGTAAACTGTTAAGTGTGAAAACCCCAGCAGCATTGCAGTTCTTGACACACTCAAACCGGTGCGCCTGGCACCTACTACCATACCCTGTTCAAAGGCATTTAAATATTTTGTCTTGCCCGTTCACCCTCTGAACGGCACAGATATACAATCAATTGTCTCAAGGCTTAAAAATCCTTCTTTAACCTGTCTCCTCCCCTTCATTTAAACTGATTGATGTGAATTTAGCAGATGACATCAATAAGGCATCATAGCTTTCACCTGGATTCACCTGTTCAGTCTATGTCACGGAAATAGCTGTTTTGTTTTGTTTTGTAATGTTTTGTCCACCCAATGTATATGTCCAACCTTTCCTTGGGAGTGGGGAGATTATTACGAACCTTGGAGAAGTGTTGCTTTGGTCTCCCCGTGCCAGTTTTGTCTAATAAAACTCTTAAATATTCAATAAATCTGTGCAAAAATATTCTCTTTTTTATATATACTCAGCAAAAAAAGAAACGTCCTCTCACTGTCAACTGCGTTTATTTTCTGCAAACTTAACATGTGTAAATATTTGTATAAACATAACAAGATTCAACAACTGAGACATAAACTGAACAAGTTCCACAGACATATGACTAACAGAAATGGAATAATGTATCCCTGAACAAAGGGGGGATACAAAGTAACAGTCAGTATCTGGTGTGGCCACCAGCTGCATTAAGTACTGCAGTGCATCTCCTCCTCATGGACTACACCAGATTTGCTGTGAGATGTTACCCCACTCTTCCACCAAGGCACCTGCAAGTTCCCGGACACTTCTGGGGGGAATGGCCCTAGCCCTCACCCTCCGATCCAATAGGTCCCAGACGTGCTCAATGGGATTGAGATCCGGGCTCTTTGCTGGCCATGGCAGAACACTGACATTCCTGTCTTGCAGGAAATCAGGCACAGAACGAGCAGTATGGCTGGTGGCATTGTCATGCTGGAGGGTCATGTCAGGATGAGCCTGCAGGAAGGGTACCACATGAGGGAGGAGGATGTCTTCCCTGTAACGCACAGCGTTGAGATTGCCTGCAATGACAACAAGCTCAGTCCGATGATGCTGTGACACACCGCCCCAGACCAAAACGGACCCTCCACCTCCAAATCGATCCCGCTCCAGAGTACAGGCCTCGGTGTAACGCTCATTCCTTCGACGATAAACGCGAATCCGACCATCACCCCTGGTGAGACAAAACCGCGACAGTGAAGAGCACTTTTTTTCAGTCCTGTCTGGTCCAGTGGCGCAATAGCGCCTCTTCAACCTCAGGAGGCTGAAGAAATTTGGCTTGTCACCGAAAACCCTGACAAACTTTTACAGCTGCGCAATCCTGTTGGGCTGTATCACCGCCTAGTACGGCAACGTCTCCGCCCACAACCGTAAGGCTCTCCAGAGGGTAGTGAGGTCTGCACAACGCATCACCGGGGGCAAACTACCTGCCCTCCAGGACACCTACACCACCCGATGTCACAGGAAGGCCAAAAAGATAATCAAGGACAGCAACCATACGAGCCACTGCCTGTTCACCCCGCTATCATCCGGAAGGCGAGGTCAGTACAGGTGCATCAAAGCTGGGACCGAGAGACTGAAAAACAACTTCTATCTCAAGGCCATCAGACTGTTAAACAGCCATCACTAACATTGAGTGGCTGCTGCCAACATACTGACTTAAATCTCTAGCCGCTTAATAATAAAGAATTGGATGAAATAATGTATCACTAGCCACTTTAAACAATGCCACTTTATATAATGTTTACATACCCTACATTACTCATCTCATATGTATATACTGTACTCTATACCATCTACTGCATCTTGCCTATGCCACACGGCCATTGCTCATCCATATATTTATATGTACATACTCGTATTCATTCCTTTACTCTTGTGTGTATAAGGTAGTTGTGAAATTGTTAGATTACTTGTTAGATACTACTGCACGGTCGGAACTAGAAGCACAAGCATTTCGCTACACTCGCATTAACATCTGCTAACCGTGTGTACGTGACCAAAACAATTTGATTTGATTTATTTTATTGACCATGCATGGGAAACAGTGTTTAAACTCTTTACAATGACGATCTGTGAAGTTATTGGGATTTTTTACGGATTTAATCTTTGAAAGAAAGGATCCTGAAAAATGTTAAAAAAATAAGTATAAAATGGCACTCTTATTCTAAAGGACGAGTAGCTGGCCTATGCGGCCTGGATGGAAAAACGAAAAATAAAATAAACGAACAATAGTATTAGTGTGATGAATATACTTCATAGTAAAATTACAAAATTAAATTAATAAATTATTCTGAGAAAGAAAAGGCAGTTTTGTGTCATCTAAACACTCAGCAGCAAGGTGTTTGAACAAACTGTCCCTTATGAGGCGAATAGTCCTGTTGCGAGCTTGCATTATGAACAGCAACAGCAGGTGGAGAGAGAGAGAGAGAGAGAGCGAGAGAGAGAGAGAGTGATTGTCTCTACTATTGTTTACCTCCTCTTGTTGGTTTGGCTACAGCTGCATACAGACTACCTCATCACCATCCCACTCAATTTAAGTTAATGAGTGTCAAGAGGGTCTCACTAGACAGTCAAGGACTCCCTTATTAAACCTTCAAACTGTACAGAGAAGAGAATGTGTTTCAAAAAAGAGAGGCGGGGGTGGTGTTTGAGAAGTAAAAGTGGTTGAAATGCAGAGGAGAGCAGAGAGCGGTGTCTTGATGTCTAGTGGACTACTAGAGATTGTTATTGTGGATACTCTGAAAAAATATCCTTTCTGATTCTGACCTGCTCAAATTGGAATTGTACCTCACAGCAGACAAACCCCACATCTGTTATATATATATATTTTACCTTTATTTAACTATTGGGGCTACGTCACAAATTACAACCTAAAAGTAGTGCCCTAGGGAATAGGGTGCCAGAGCCCCTTGGGTTGTAGCCTTAGAGGTTGTTGAAGTGGGGTTCTTAACTTCCCACTCCTATAGAAGGTCCTATTTATTTCTTAAGGACAAACCGTGTCTTCGACTTAGTGAGGGATGGGGAGTTAAGTGAGGAGAAAGACAAAGCCTACTGTCATCCCAGCATGCACACCCCATGCCCACTGTCATCCCACACTGTCATCCCTGTATGCACACCCCATGCTCACTGTCATCCCAGTATGCACACCCCATGCCCACTGTCATCCCCGCATGCACACCCCATGCCCACTGTCATCCCCGCATGCACACCCCATGCCCACGGTCATCCCAGCATGCACACCCCATGCCCACGGTCATCCCCACATGCACACCCCATGCCCACGGTCATCCCAGCATGCACACCCCATGCCCACTGTCATCCCAGCATGAACACCCCATGCTCACTGTCATCCCAGAGTCAGTAAGAGGGTCGGGGAGTTGAGGAGGGGACCCACACTGATCCCAATGGAGACCTTGTCATTGTTCTCTCTCTGAGCATCTCTCCCCTTCTGTGTATTACTTTCACCCCTGCTGCTGTTGCCTGTTCTTCTCTTTTGTCTGTCTACAACCTGTGGCGTCAGTCTAGGAAAGACAGCACAAATAGATCTGGAACCAGGCTAGCTTCAGGCCTCAGAGATGAGGAGTTTTTTGACAGACTGAAAAATCAACAAAAAGGAGTGGAACAACAAGTCTTTGGGAGAAATGAAGCAACAGCACCCTCTTATGCAAACCCAAATTCACTCTCCCCTTTTAGAGAAGCACAGCACAGGTTTGCTGTATTCCTGCCAGATGAAACACTATTTTTATTTATTTTATTATACTGAATGAAGTATCTTTGAACAGGTTTTAGCTTGTTTTCTTCTAAGACCACAAGCCGATAAGAAAAAGAGGGAAAGACAGAAGGAATGATGAGGGAGAGAGAGAGAGAGAGAGAGAAACAGAATCTCTACTCTTCAATTAATTATTTGAGGATGTGTCACTGGTGTAAGAGAGGAGTAGACAGTCGCAGGTTTAGAACTACTGAGTTTATTTAAGCACTCATAGATCAAAGCGGGACGAAACCCAAACGCTGTTGTGCTCAAAATATATCTTCATAAACAAAAAGGCACAGGGCGAAACCCAAAGTGCAAAAATATAAAGTACTCAGGAAATAGTAGGAGAGATTCCTCCCAGGAAATCAAGTAACATTTACAATGACCAACAAAGACAAATGACAGAGGGAGTATATATGTACAGTGATAGAGTGGGGATTGGAACCAGGTGTGTGTACTGATGACGAGACAAGTCCGGGGTTGATGAGTGAAGGGCGTTTGCCAGCAGTAGGTTCGGCAGCAGCTAGAAGGCTGGCGACACCGAACGCCTGAGCTGGACAGGAGGGGGAGCCAAAGCGAAGGCTGGTGTGACAGGATGATGTTCTCTAGAGTTTTGAGGTCTAGGATAAATACTGTATTGCAATCACTATGGCTTCTTTGCTCCCTGGTTACTGTATTATCAGTGTTGATAGTATGTATTGATTCATAAGCATGGCCTTTCTTAGAATGTTGGAAAGGGGGATTTTCATTAGATACTGTATTCACTTGTGATTCTGCAATACATTAAGAAACTTAGCATAGACCACCACAAAACCAACCAAGGTGGTAAGGCTATTGATGTTCTATATACATGTATGCTTTTGAAATTTAATGAGATTCAAAATGGGTTGACTTGGAGCAATTGGCTCTGTCAAATCTTAATGGATTTGTAAGTTCTGTATACTTGGTGGGAAAGCAAATGATTTTCAACTGACTCTTGGAGAAGGGTAAGACATTTCACCAGAAAACAATTGCTTAAATTTTCATCAATCGATGCAATCAAAAGGACATATCTATGAAGTATCTAATCAACCGTGAATCCTCATTAATAGTCATTCACCTCATTATCAGTCTGTACATGGCTCCTGGTCTCATCATTCTAGCTGTCGTACTCAATAGTGACACAATTAAACGAATGTGGGGATGCATATCATCACACACACACATACTGCATACACACACACACATACACATCTCAGAAAAAAATGTCACCCAATTAAAATGCCTCGGGGAGCAGATGATTCCTGGTGTCTCTGGCTGTCTCTCAAATGGCACCTTATTCCCTATATAGTGCACTACTTTTGACCAGAGCCCTATGAGCCCTAGTCAAAAGTAGTGCACTATATAGAAAATAGAGTGCTATTTGGAACGCAATCTCTTTCTCTCCCATTAGATATACTCAAATAACTGCCATCGCCGTCTGAAGCAGCTCTTGTCATTCCATAGAGAGGAAAAGGCATATCAATAGATTGAGCTTCTGCAGTAATCTTCAATCAGCCACAGCATAGTAATTACCCCACTGTCTATGTCTCATATGGCACCCTATTCCCTATTTAGTGCACTACGTTTGACCAGAGCCTACTAGTGCACTATCTCAGAAATAGGGTGCCATTTGGGATGCCTAAAATACCCTGATGCGTGCTCATTCAGTGTAGTCCACAAATGTGATAGGAATCTCAAGGAGGCAGTCAGTGGACCTTGCGCAGTGTGTGTTGTCTACCTTTAATCTGCTAAATCTAATCTATTAAATCAAATAATATAAAATATACTAAGTATTCAGAGAGACAAACACAACTATTACTGAAGGGTTTTGTCTGTCATCAATTATATGCAGTAATATGTGCAATTCTATGACAAAGCAATGAGAAAAAGAGCGGCGACATCGTTTGTGGTGTAAACAAGTAGAAACTGGAAGAAAATCACTTGCAGTCGAATGGCCAAAGTTCCCTTTAGTGACCTCATGGGTGGAATGTTGTTCATATTTTCTTTTATAATTTCATAATTAAAAAACATTATAAAAAATAAATACAAAATCCGGTGTTTCTTTGTCAAATGGTTTTTGTTATATTTCAGTCTTCTGTGATGTATGTAAAGTGTAATATTGGGATGCAAACTCATAATGTAATACATTTCAACTCTATAACTGACATGGTACAGGCGTCTTCCTTTTTTGAAGCCCATAACCATGTTTGTTAGGTCTAGAGTTTCAACGTTGATTTGTTAAAGAGTACCAAGAAAAACTGTGACCCTGATTTAGCCCACTGCAGTAAAAGTTTGTAATCAGTCTCTGTAACCTAGCTTCAGAAACACACACACACACACACACACACACACACACACACACACACACACACACACACACACACACACACACACACACACACACACACACACACACACACACACACACACACACACACACACACACACACACACACACACACACACACACACACACACACACACACACACACACACACACACACACACACACACACACCCCTTCAATCACTGTAGATTCCAACAGAGCCAATGGGCTTTCTCTATGTCTGTGTAGATGTCTGCCTGTGTTTGTAAAATAGACATGGGTTGAGGCCACTTGGCTTATCCAGTTGTACAGACAGTCACAGTCAGAGTCACAGGTGGAACGTATCAGTGTGCACCAGAAGGCCCCTACAGCTATCCCCCGTGGTCGGTAGGGCCAATCCAATCTGTTTTGGTTCAGTGGGCTCCTACACACAAACACTCATGCATGTACGTGTCGCACGCACACACACATACACACATGTTCCCACAGTTGCTTGCACACACAACCAGATCGAAACCCTCAGACACACACACAGACTCTCTCTGTCAGAAGTATGGTAGGCTCAGTGATCCTCCATTTCCCACACTGCGCTGCTTAGACTAAAGCCTCAGGACACACACAAACACGCACAGGATATGTGGGCTTTTAACTCAGCAATCTAACATTGAAGCATTGTATCCCATCAGGGCTGGGCAAAAATTACAAAATACAATTAGAAAATACCATTAAGATCAATGTGTCAATATTTACTACAACATACTTGTATTTTGAAATGTATTTAATTAAATACATGCATTTTGTATTTTAAAATACAGAAATACATTTGCAAGTAGCTGGCCCGAACAGCAACAGCATTCCCAGTATGTGACAGAATAGGTTTTAGGTTGTTGTTTATCTAACTTAGTTGAATGCACTGACTGTAAGTCACTCTGTCTGACTGTAAGTCACAGTGTCTGCTGACCTAAATGTAAATGTATATGTGAAAATAAACATACCAAAATGAACTTTTTTTTTTTGCGAACTCAAAATGACAATTTTTCCATCTTCACACCATCGAAGTTCACAAAGATGTTCTCGCAATAGCCTACCATGCACGGCCAGCATGCACACCACCGGGCCATGACCGCACATTACATCCCCTAGGCATCCTTCAGTTCCATACAGCAAAAGTCAGTTATACAAGCAGCAGTTGGGCAAGTTCTCCCACATACTGTAGGCAGCTCCATCCCGATATCTGGATAAACCAAGGAGAACACAATCCTCCCTCAAAAAACACCTAGCCATTTCGACTCTTCCTCAGTCATATCCACGTTGCAAAAGGCTCGGGCCCTTCAAAGAGAACGGCGGGAAATGCACAATTACCCCACTTCCACAAAGCACAATGGTGAAAAGAACAGATGTCCGATAGATTTCCAAGTCCAGTAGAAAAGTCTGTTTAGGAATGAAGTTCTAGAATAAATGGACAGTCAAATACTCTTCAAAAGGCCAGCAGTGAGGAAGATGATGGCTCAAGAACAAGGCGTGCACGCTCCTCTTCATATGCTAACTCCACAGGGCTAGTAGTAGGCCTAGCTAGCATGTAGTGATAACTTATTCAGTGATAACTTCAGTGATAACTTATTCAGTGATAACTTATTCAGTGATAACTTCAAAAGACATAGGGTCCACAGTCGTTAAAACTCAGAAAACACCGCTGCCACCAATGTAATGGGCCATTTAGAGGGTTCGGAAAGTGGAACGTCAACTATGACGAGAAGTTAAGACCAGACAGAGGCAGCAATGCAGGACCTCTTTATTCGTGGCAGGTAATCACCATCTCAATTATCTCGCGTGGCACAACCCCAATGTATAGGCACCCGCCAGGCAGCCCCATTGCTAAATCAATCACCATCATCCAAGTCTTACAATAATACAGAGTACATTTGAGTAAACTTGGGAGTCATTATTATTATATACAGTTGAAGTCAGAAGTTTACATACACTTAAGTTGGAGTCATTAAAACTCGTTTTTCAACCACTCCACAAATTTCTTGTTAACAAACTATACTTAATCCAAGATGCCGTAGCAGTCAGACGTCTTTTGTCCTCGTCCTGTCGTGTCCAGTGTATATATATATATATATATATATATATATATATATATATATATATATATATATATATATATATATTTTCTTCGCATATCATTTTATATATTTTTTCTAAAACTTAACTTCAAAACACTCTCCTGCAACCCGCCTCACCCAATGTGGTACGGATCTGTTTTTCAACATAATAGGTGGAGCTTAGGCCTTAAGGGATTGTCTTCGATTGGTCGAGTGATCGATTGCAATCATAAATCGAATGGTGACGATTGCCTGTCGTCGTCGATTGGAATTCGAGCCTTTTCGTGAGCGGCAAGCAAATTGCACTGAGTTTGGTCTCGTAAGGCCTGGATAAAAGAGAGGTATAGGGGCCTAAGGAACTGCAATCTCTGGATATTTTCACCTGGATCTTGCAGCTAGCTGCTACCCGTGTGACTATTGGCTAACGACGGTCCCGGAGCAAGCTCCAATTAGCCTGAAGCTAGCCTGTGCTTGGCCCATCTTCCGGCTGGTTGAAGAATCCCATCAGCCACTCCTGGGCTACAACACCTATCCGGAACCATTTTTACTGCCGGTGCGGAGCCTCACCAGGCCTTCACGACTGCACTACCAACGTTATCTGCCCGAGGGGGCTATTCAACCGGCCCTCCGTCGCGACGTCACCTGAACGCCCATCAGCTAACTGCGGCCTGCTAACATTTTGCTGTCTGGAGCATATCGGCTGCTAGCTAAACAGGTCCATCAGACAATTTCTTGGGCCACTATTACCTGTTTTGCCAATTGGCCTGGTCCCCGCCACCACACGGAACCCCACTAACCCATCACAACTGGTCTACCGACGGAAACGTACGAGGAGGCTATAGACAGACTTCCTCCGTCTTTGTTAGCTGGCCTTTGCTAGCTTGCTACCCCCGGCTAGCTGTCTGAATCATCGTGTCCCCAACCAGCCTCATTACTAACTGAACCCTTATGATCACTCCGCTAAGCATGCCTCTCCTCAATGTCAATATGCCTTGTTCATTGCTGTTCTGGTTAGTGTTTATTGTTTTATTTCACTGTAGAGCCTCGAGCCCTGCTCTATATACCTTATCCAACCCTTCAGTTCCACCACCCACACATGCGATGACATCACCTGGTTTAAATGTTTCTAGAGACAATATCTCTTTCATCACCGCTCAATGCCTAGGTTTACCTCCACTGTATTTACGTCCTACCATACCTTTGTCTGTACATTATGCCTTTAATCTATTTTATCGCCCCCTGAAACCTGTTCTTTTTACTCTCTGTTCAGAACGTCCTAGACGACCAGTCATTATAGCCTTTAGCCGTACCCTTATCCTACTCCTCCTCTGCTCCTCTGGTGATATAGAGGTTAATCCAGGCCCTGCAGTGCCTAGCTCCACTCCTATTCACCATGGGCTCTCATTTGTTGACTTCTGCAACCGTAAAAGCCTTGGTTTCATGCATGTTAACATTAGAAGCCTCCTCCTTAAGATTGTTTTATTCACTGCTTTAACACACTCTGCCAACCCGGATGTCCTAGCCGTGTCTGAATCCTGGCTCAGGAAGACCACCAATAACGCTGAAATTTTCATCCCTAACTATAACATCTTCAGACAAGATAGAACGGCCAAAGGGGGCGGTGTTGCTATCTACTGCAGAGATAGCCTGCAGAGTTCTGTCTTACTAACCAGGTCTGTACCCAAACAATTAGAACTTTTACTTTTAAAAATACACCTTTCTAGAAACAAGTCTCTCAGTTTTGCCGCTTGCTATAGAACACCCTCTGCCCCAAGCTGTGCTCTGGACACCATATGTGAACTGATTGCCCCCCATCTATCTTCAGAGTTTGTGCTGCTAGGTGACCTAAACTGGGACATGCTTAACACCCCGGCCATCCTACAATCTAAGCTTGATGTCCTAAACCTCACACAAATCATCATTGAACCTACTAGGTACAACCCCAAAGCCGTAAACACGGGCACCCTCATAGATGTCATCCTAACTAACTTGCCCTCCAAGTTAGTTTTCAACCAAGATCTCAGCGATCACTGCCTCATTGCCTGCATCTGTAATGGGTTTGCAGTCAAACGATCTCCCCTCATTACTGTTAGACGTTCCCTAAAACACTTCAGCGAGCAGGCCTTTCTAATCGACCTGGCCCGGGTATCCCGTCAGTAGAGGATGCCTGGTTATTCTTTAAAAGTGCCTTCCTCACCATCTTAAATAAGCATGCCCCATTCAAGAAATTTAGAACCAGGAACCGATATAGCCCTTGGTTCTCTCCAGACCTGACTGCCCTTGACCAGCACAAAAACATCCTGTGGCATTCTGCATTAGCATCGAACAGCCCCCGTGATATGCAGCTTTTCAGGGAAGTCAGGAACCAATATACACTGGCAGTTAGGAAAGCCAAGGCTAGCTTTTTCAAGCAGAAATTTGCTTCCTGTAACACAAACTCAAAAAAGTTCTGGGACACTGTAAAGTCTATGGCGAATAAAAGCACCTCCTCCCAGCTGCCCACTGCACTGAGGATAGGAAACGCTGTCACCACCGATAAACCCACAATAATTGAGAATTTCAATAAGCATTTATCTACGGCTGGCCATGCTTTCCACCTGGCAACTCCTACCCCGGTCAACAGCCTCAGTAACTCGCCAAAGCCTCCCCCATTTCTCCTTCTCCCAAATCCAGTTAACTGATGTTCTGAAAGAGCTGCAAAATCTGGACCCCTACAAATCAGCCGGGCTAGACAATCTGGACCCTTTCTTTCTAAAATGATCTGCTTGTTGCAACCCCTATTGTTGCAACCCCTATTACTAGCCTGTTCAACCTCTCTTTCGTGTCGTCTGAGATTCCCAAAGACTGGAAAGCAGCTGCGGTCATCCCCCTCTTCAAAAGGGGAGACACTCTTGACCCAAACTGCTACAGACCTATATCTATCCTACCCTGCCTTTCTAAGGTCTTTGAAAGCCAAGTTAACAAACAGATTACCGACCATTTCGAATCCCACCGTACCTTCTCCGCTATGCAATCTGGTTTCAGAGCTGGTCATGGCTGCACCTCAGCCACGCTCAAGGTCCTAAACAACATCATAACCGCCATCGATAAGAGACATTACTGTGCAGCCGTATTCATTGATCTGGCCAAGGCTTTCGACTCTGTCAATCACCACATCCTTAGCGGCAGACTCGACAGCCTTGGTTTCTCAAATGATTGCCTCGCATGGTTCACCAACTACTTCTCCGATAGAGTTCAGTGTGTCAAATCAGAGGGCCTGTTGTCCGGGCCTCTGGCAGTCTCTATGGGGGTGCCACAGGGTTCAATTCTTGGGCCGACTCTCTTCTCTGTATACATCAATGATGTCGCTCTTGCTGCAGGTGAGTCTCTGATCCACCTCTACGCAGACGACACCATTCTGTATACTTCTGGCCC
>QNTS01001413.1:108717-130204 GCA_003317085.1 Hucho hucho
TGTATTTGGCTAAGGTGTATGTAAACTTCCGACTTCAGCTGTATATGGTCTACAGTGTAGATATGTTGTAAATATTCTGCTGATCTTTAACATCATCTGGAAGCAACTGTTGCACTTTACACCTGATCCTACTTCCTACTGCCTCCTGCTACTTTGCTGCCATTAAAGGGGCAATCTAGAATTAGTAGATCCAATTTTCTACTATTAAATGAATCATGTATAGCCATTGATTCTTGAATAATATAACTTAGAAATTCCTTATGGGCTTAGTTCAACTGCCTTACCCTATGAGAACACAAAATATAAGTGTCAGTGTTGGTTTGGTGTATTTTAGCTCTTTCTTCACTACGTCGGTGTAATGACAATTAAAGTCCAACGACATCCTTCTCTTTCCTTATTCTCTCTTTCGTTCCGTCTTTCTCTCCAATTGCCTGTCACTCTATTTTTTTCTGAACTTGTACTTAAAGGAGCAATCTGCGGTTGAAACAATCGCAAAGTGTCACACCGCCACTGGTTTTGGTAAATACAGTAGCTGAGGAATGGGGCTGGAGAAATGTAACGACTCTCAAATTCCTAGACAGAGATATGGGGGGCAATAACTGACCATCCACGAGGTCAGAATTACAGTTTGAACTGTGTTTTGAGGCTATACAGTGTTTGTTTACAATTACTTTGTTTTCAAACAAGCTTACGTTTTAGGTTCTGATGTGATAAGACAATTGAACTAAACTCCTGAGGCATTTATCAATTATATTCTTCAATTTATAATGTGTATATCATTAATTTAAAAGTAAAAAAAATGTACATAGCAATCACAGATTGCCCCTTTAAGCAACGGCAGCCAGAATTGCTAATTATAATCAATGTCTGTTTTTTACTTTTAGAGTTAGAGCTCGAGTCCTTTGAAAATGTGAAAAGGCAAGCAGCCTGAGGCACTATAGGTTCTTGGACTGTAAACAAAGTATTACTATAATAATGCAGTAGAGTTGTGCCCTTGTCTTTACTGATAACTTGGACATTACTTTTTCCCGAAGGTAGCAGCTACATTTAAAACGTTACTTCTTAATGAGCGTAAGTGATTGCATTAGGGATTTGAAGAATAAACACTGATATGATTGACTTTTTTTGATTGAATGACATCAGTGCCTCTGTCTCACATTAGGAACAAATAAAGAAATAATATAAATATCCACTAGATGGCAGAAAACCCTCAGAAAATGATGAAGACGATCCCAGAAATAGCAAACCATACAAATCACATTGCTGTATTATTTCAAATGTATCATCTAGCCAGTAAATGTACTATACATTAACATGATAATGTCATAGAAGGTAGTGAAAATTAAATTGATACAACAAACATTTTTTGGGGTCATAAAGTGTCTTAAATCATAATGCTCTCCCTCATTCTGCATGTAGTTGGGTTGTTGGTGGCCATATTAGTGGGTATGTACTGTATCTTGACTGAACAATTCAAATCAATGCTCTGTGGAGTTTCTGAGAGGTCAGTAACAACCAGAGTGTGTAATTCAACATGGTGTAGGATGTTGACGTTCCGTGTGTTCCAGGACCCTGTTATATCTACACTGAGTGTACAAAACATTAGGAACATCAGCTCTTTCCATTACATAGACTGGTCAGGTGAATCCAGGTGAAAGCTAAGATCCCTTATTGATGATACCAACTTGACAGAACTGTGGGAAATGATTGCATCCCAAATGGCATCCTATTCTTCTAGTGTACTACTTTTTTGACCAGGGCCCCATAGTCGACTATACAGGAAAAGTGCCATTTGGGACACATCTACAATGACTGATGTTGCACTTGACCTGAAGTAGCCTCCTCCCTTCTATCCCACTACACCCCCCCCCACCCCCCCCTCCATGTTTTCACAACTTTTAGTCTGAAAAAAACTACAAAACATAGACTATATCCTTTTATATCTTTTTATGCCTTCTAGTCATCGGAGGTAAAAACAAACTTTTCCATGGTTTATCTGCTCTCATTCATTTATGGGGCTCTTACCCCAGGCCGACAGCCATACTGAATATCTCAAGTCCTTATGAGAGGGGTGTTCCATAAATCAATGTTCTCTAGGATACACAAGGGGGCAGGAGAGATTTACAAGAGAAGGCAGAGTGGCGATGAGTATCTATGAAGGGTGAATGGATCATTCATCGTTTGTGAACATCCAGTTGAAATGCCTTGAACCTTTACCGCAGTGGGCTAAATCAGGGTCACACAGAGCACTTCTTGGTAGTCTTAAACAAATCTACTTTGAAACAAAAGTATACAAATCACACACGTGGTTATGGGCTTTAAAAAAATAACACATTTGTACCATGTCAGATATGGAGTTGAAATGTATTCAATTTGAGTTTGCATCCCAATATGACACGTTATTTACATCACAGACGACTGAAATATAACAAAACCGTTTGACATTTAATATTAATTACATTCCACCCATGAGGCCACTAGAGGGTGATTTGGTAATTTGACTGCAGGAAAAGGTTTTAAGCTCCAATAATATGAATATGATGTACTACAATATGTATAAAGGCAAAATTTCTGAAAATGTATGGAGTTTTACCTGTTGCCAGTGAGTCAGAGGGACGGGGAAATCTTTTATTTTCACTCAAATGTAGAAAAACAAGAGGGAAATACATGTTATGGCAATCAGCTGAAATAACACCTCACACATGAGAGAATATAAACAGATTTGTTCTCAAAACAATGTTTAGTTAATACGATCTGGATCACGTCAAAGCACACAAAAGATAAGACAATCTATCAAACTGGAAGCTGTGTCTTTCCAAACATTCTATTTACTGTCCAATCTCTCTTAATTAAAACGAAGCTTACCGTCAGTTCTGTTGATTCTCATGGCCATGTGGTCCTCTCCAAGTACAATCTGGGGTGAAATAAAGTCAAATAAAGTAAATAGCAGTGGTATGGTGTCAGGTGAAGACACTTGTGTCTGTGTAAAGACACACTCCATCACCCTGCCTCTTTCAGTATTAAGAGTGACAGTTTAAAGCGTAAGGTATCACTTTGACCTGTTCAGTGAAGGCAATGAAAGCTTTAAAACATTCTTTTAACTCAATGGGTGCATCCCAAATTGCACCCTATTCCATATATAATGCACTACTTTTGACCAGAGCCCCATGGGCCTTATGACCCTGGTCAAAAGTAGTGCCCTATTTAGGCAATAGAGTGTAATTTGAAATATAGCCTATAAAACCTTACAGATATGTTTTGATTGCTTTACTGTATTTTATTTAGTAGTATTATTATATATTTTAAGGGGTGGATCAGTTTTAATATTGCAAATAGATTGGGGCTTGTATCAATGTAATTTACTGTATTTCTTTCCACAGATCAAAAGACCACTGAGCTCAAAAACATGACTAAATTAAGAGGAAGTGAATATGAAAAATCGAAGAGACACGCTGGTCGCAACTTGGCCTTGTTATTTTTATTTTACCAGGCAAGTCAGTTAAGAACAAACTCTTATTTTCAATGACAGCCTAGGAACAGTGGGTTAACTGCCTATTCAGGGGCAGAATGACAGATGTGTACCTTGTCAGCTCAGGGAATTGAACTTGCAACACTCTCGGTTCTTAGTCCAACGCTCTAACTACTAGGCTACCCTAACACTCTAACACTCTAACCACTAGGCTACCCTGCCGCCCCACTTGGCCTTGGTTCTGACAAGACTCTCCAGCGAGCACGGCTTCCACAATGTTGCTGCTCCATTAACTCTATATGACCGTGAAACTTTTCACTTCTCATAAAGATCCACACATACTGTACTTATATGACTCCAGGTAAAGCTATGGTCAAATAAAGGTAAACCAGATGGTAGGTAAAGTTTGTAGTCAGAGGCTGGCATCGACACCTGCTGTAGGCTTGGTCCTTGTACTTAAATGCAACATTGTGAGAGGGGGATCAGTTTCCAATAGGAGAACATACAAAGAGGATGCCCACCGCTGATCCATTCAGAAAAGCACCATGCTTCTGCTCTCATCATTGAAAAGCCATGACATAAATAGGATATTAAAGTGCCATGCCAGCCTGAGCCCATAGAGTGGGATACCTCATCTACCCCCGTAAGGCCCAGACCTGTGTTCAAATAGTATATGTGTTCCTTCAAATACTTTAGTTGTGCTTGAGTGAACATGCATTGCGAAATGGAACCAATGGAATAGTCCAATAAGTGCAAACCCCAACATTTGACACTCCAAGCAGGCTCAACCAAACACTCACAGTATTTGAAAGAAAACAAATACTATTTGAACCAAAGTCAGGTAAGGCCTGATTCATCAGGACCAGCGCTGACGCAGGGACACGGCAGGAGAGGGAGAGATAAGCATTGTCATGGCTGCCAAAATCTACGTCATGGCAACTTTTTGTGGTAAACAAGATTTCTCCAACCTCTGTTCTGAAATATCTCCCTTGATATTATGGCCCAAAGAGACATTGGGCCATAATGCTGAAAGGTCTGAGTCATTTCTGAATACAAAAATACAATAGTTTTTTGGGCTTTGAAATTTTGACTTGAAAAGAGATGAGGCTGTAATGCTGTAAAAGTCCAAATTTTGTAACCCTGGATAGTCAGAATGTACCATCTGTAGAGCATCTTTATACAGATTCTCATACTATCAACAATATATCTGTTGATGAGCAACTGCTGGCTAAGGTTACGGTTAGGGTTAGGGTTTGGGTTAGGTTTAGAATAAGAGTTTGCGTTAGGGTTAAGGTTAGGGTTAAGGCTAGAGTTAGGGCTAGGGTTAGGGTAAGGGTTAAGTTTAGGGTTAGGATAAAGGTTAGGTTTAGAGCTAGGGTTAGGGTCAGTAGTTAGTTTTTGTTTTAAATGTTACTGATGGTCTGTAGATAATCTGTACAGCATCTAGATGGACTATCCAAATAAAGTGTTACCAGTTTTTTTTAGGCTTTGAAATGTTCATATGCCTAACATCTTCGCTTGAAAGGAGATGGAGGGATGTGATAATGGAAGGTCCAATGTGTGTGTCCATAAACAAAACGGCATAGTAAAGTTGGTAGGCTTTGAACATGTGTGTGCGACATAATTCAATATCAAATGAGCACATCTCTTTTTCAACCCGCAGTTTTGGTACTTACAAATTACTTAAGAGTAGACACTTATGTGCCCACAAATGTGGATAGATGATATCAGAAGGTGCTCATGACATTAAACAGCATTCATAACAATCCCTCGCCCAATTAAAAAATACATTACGAGAAATTAAAGTATTCAGCCAACAGAGGTTCTGGGAATTATCCACAGCTGAGATATACGTGATAAACAGCAGAGTTATTTGAAAATGATTATGATATCGGTTGTTGTTCTGCTCTCCTTTTTTTCCTCTTCCTTCGGAAGTCTAAATTACAGTGTCATTAGCAGAAGAAGCATGATGTGTTGAATAAGTTGAATGACTCTGAATTGGTCGTAAAGAAACCTCAGTGTGGGTTTTCCTTATTTGGTGCGGATGAGTGGATACAGGACTCAATGCTTTTTAGTCATACTCAGTCAGGTTTCCCCTCAAAGCTCAGTGTTACATCCCAAATAGTACCCTAATGCCACAGTGCACTACTTTTGACCATAGTCTTATGGGTCCTGGTCAAAAGTAGCACAGTATATAGGGAATAGGGTGCCATTTGGGACACGCACTAGGACTACAAAGCAAAATAAAATAAAACAAAAATCCATCACAGACAAAAGGAATGAGAATGGATAGCTCAATCGAAAGGGGAGAAAAATGAAAGCACTGATACTGTTACTAACCCAACTCAGATGTTCTGTCTCAACTGAAGAAATCTATAATAAAGACAAAATGGAATCAATGGAAAATATACAATTCATAATGGAGCTAATTTCAGCGTTAAAGCTTTCAGACATGTATTTCCCCGATAATTGGTTGATATCAACAACCTCCATATATCATATTTATAGACATGTCCAATCCATCTAATAGAGATGACCATATGCTAATTCACGTGTGAAGCAAATTAACCCCAGCTAACAACAAACATTCCCACAACTTTAGAGAATGTTCCCTTAAGATTCTCATTAGGGCATTTGCTGAACGGTTTCATATGAATGTTCCAGTGATGTGTGAGGACTGTTTCTGAGAGACCATTCCCTTAATGCCAAACAGAACTTACCCAGAACGTGGTTGCCATGTTCTCAGAATATTCAATGTTATAGACACATTTCATTGGAACATTTCAAGAATATTCCAGTGTCAAGCTTTCTGAAGGTTAGGATAGAACAATATTCTGAGAACATGGCGACGATGTGCTGTGTATGTTTGGTGTGACGTTGATGGAATTTTATTATAAGATATTAATGTTCTAGACACTTTTCATGGGAACATTACAAGAACATTCCTGTGTTCCAATGATATTTAAAACATAGAACGTTCTGTCATGGTCCCCCGGATGTTTTTGTCTCGTTCCAAGCTTGTTCCGGGGACATCCCTAAAGATGTTTTTAAGACGTTGCCTGATGGTCCCAAATAAATGTGTTTCTTTACACACCACCCCTGATTGGTGAACCACTGATCCATTCATCTTTGTCTGTTGGCAAGTTTAGGGACACCCAAACACACACAAACAGTGTTTTCAACATACAATATTTTACACACTTTGACATACAGGTAACTGCCAAAATAAAGAAAACACTTGTGTAAATGAGGGTTACAAATTAAATTGAAAACAGGTGCTTCCACACAGGTGTGGTTCCTGAGTTAATTGAGCAATTAACATCCCATCATGCTTAGGGTCATGTATAAAAATGCCTAATATTTTGGTTACTATGGGTAGAAGAAGAGATCTCAGTGACTTTGAAAGAGGGGTCTCAAAGGAGCAGGGGAGGTTTAAAGGGTGTGTGTATTTGTTTGTCTCAGTGACCAGTTCTCAACCAAATTGAACACTTATGGGAGATTCTGTAGCGACACCTGAGAGTGTTTCCCACCCACATTAAAGCTGTTCTGGTGGCCCAACACCCTAATAACACATTTTATGTTGGGTGTTTCCTTTACTTTGGCAGTTGCCTATACCTGATTACACTGTGCATGTATACAGTGATTAATATTCAACCCGTCTTCACCTGGGTTTTGAACTCACAACCACTTGGTTCACAGTACTCCAAATCTTGCTGCTACACCCCCATGTCTGTGCCAGTTGCCAGTTAATCTCACTATTCTCTCGTTATTGATTTGATTTACCTACTTCAGCTATTTTATTTTAAGCGGGATGATTGTAGTGCTGAGAAACAAGAGTTTGGGAGATCAAATCCCAGGTAAGGACAATAATAATTACTTCATAAATGAACATGCACAATGTAACCATGCTATTTACCAAGAGAGTTTTCATAGCTTTCTGTTTACCACCAAAAAACAATGCAGACACTAAATCAGCACTCAACAAGCTACATTTGGCAAATTGGACCATATCAAGCAAGCAAAACCTCAAACACTGGAAGTACCAGTGACGTAGTGGTCCAATGAAGCAGATGCTAAGCTACAGGACTATTTCGCTAAGCACAGACTGGAATATTTTAGTGGGATTCATCCGATGGCATTGAGGAGTTTACCACATCAGTCACCGGCTTCATTAAAAAGTGTATGGATGACGTTGTACCCACAGTGACCGTATGTACATATCCCAACCAGAAAGCAATGGATTACAGGCAACATCAGCACTGAGCTAAAGGCTAGAGCTACCGCTTTCAAGGAGCTGGACCCTAATCCGGACGCTTATAATAAATCCTGCTACTTCCTTTGACGAACCATCAAACAGGCAAAGCGTTATTATAGGACTAAGATTGACTCCTACCACACCATCTCTGACGCTCGTCAGATGTGGCAGGGCTTGCAAACTATCACAGATTACAGAGGGAAACCCAGCCGAGACCTGCCCAGTGATGCGAGCCTATCAGACAAGCTAAATGCCTTCGACACTTGCTTCGAGGCAAGCCACACTGAACCATGCGTGAGATGATCATGCCGATTGTCCCTGTGCCTAAGAACGCCAAGGTAACCTGTCTAAATTACTACCGCCCCATAGCACTCACATCTGTAGCCATGAAAAGCTTTGAAAGGCTGGTCATGGCCTCACATCAACACCATCATCCCAGAAACCCTGGACCTACTCCAATTCGCATACCATCCCAATAGATCCACAAATGACAATCTCTATTGCACTCCACACTCAACATTTCTGACGGGTCGCCCCCCCAGCTGGTGACGATAGGCAACAACACGTCCGCCACGCTGAACCTCAACATCGGAGTCCCTCAGGGGGGGTCGCCTCCTGTAGTCCTTGCTCACCCATGACTGTGTGGCCGTGCACGACTCCAACACCTGCATTATGTTTGCCGACGACACGACGGAGGTAGGTCTGATCACCGATGATGACGAGTGTGGTGCCAGGACAACAACCTCTCCCTCAACGTTGGCAAGACCTGTTTGGAGAGCGCCTTGGTCTTCATGGTCTTCCGTTTGCCTAGCGGTGTTACAGACTCTGGGGCTTTTCAGAACAGATGTACGTATACTGAGATCATGTGACAGATCATGACACTTAGATTGAACACAGGTGGACTTTAATTAACTAATTATGTGACTTTTATATTGTGTTACTATTTCCTTTTCTATTTAGCATATGTTTGTCTTTTGACTCTACATTGTTGTGAACGGGCTCGTAAGTCTACACCTGTTCTATTCAACGCATGTGACCAATAAAATTTGATTTGATTCACCAATCAGGGCCTTGATGGACTCAGTACCAAGGGTTGATGTGTACGCTTAATTTTTTGGGGGAGAATGTTTCTTTGGGACCATCAGGCGACATCTTTAGGGACGTCCCCCGGAACAAGCCGGGAACTAGACAAAAACTTCCAGGGGGCCATGATAGAATGTTATAAATGTCCACAGGAACACAGGAACATTCTTTCAACAATCCAATCAACGTTCCAATGTTCCTGGAACATTGATATCTTATATTCCGTTTTCTCTGTATGTTGGGTGTGACATTGATGAGAAAAAAAAAAGAAACCCGCTCACTGCTTTTACTAGTATCACTGCTCTGTATTAAGCTTTATGTATCGGCCTCAAGGCATTTGTCAGAGATCTGAGCTTATTTTTTCTCATCTTATTCAACTGTTACCATGAACCTGCAACACACTTCGCTTAGATGTGCGAGTGCCTTTTGAATTTTGGTGTGACATTGCTAAAATATTCTCATAACCCTCAGGAAAATGGACACATGAATGTTTTTGCGACTAGAGGTCTTCAAGGGTCCAAAATGTTGGCCCCATTCTGAAATGGACCTGGGGCTTTCCCACCTGGACCCGATATGCATCAATTAATTATTTTAATTAATATAGAGGCCCGCTCCGAACGGATCCGAAGACAGCTAGACGCATTCCATATAGACTGGTTGGATTCAGACCCATCCGGTACCATCCGATCCGAGTGAGGGAAGCAGGAGAAAATTATTATTTTAATCTGCTTTATTATTATTTCATTATTTATTATTATATTATTAGCTGATAAAGCGCTAGAGGAGGAAGAGAGGTGCCGCTATAGTACTGTGAGCGAGTGACAAGGTGAGCAGGGAGGAGGGAGACGAGAGACAGCAACCAAACAAGCTGACTCGTGATGTACTAGTAGCTGCTAGGGTATTTATCTTCAAATATGCTTACGTAGTGCCTGTCTTAACTGCATCAAACCGGGAAGAACTAGTCAAGCTAGCATTCTCATCCAACAGTTACAAATAAAACAACTCCATTTGGAATATTAAGTAGTATCCTACCTTGTGGCTCTTGGTAATTGTAGCCTATCCTTCACTATAGAGACAAAGTAGAGTCGCAATTCATCAGCTCAGACACGAGAGGAATGTGGCAGGGTCTACAGTCAATCACGGACTACAAAAAGAAAACCAGCCCCGTCGCGGACCACGATGTCCTGCTCCCAGACAAACTAAACAACTTCTTTGCTCGCTTTGAGGACAATACAGTGCCACTGGCACGGCCCGCTACCAAAACCTGTGGGCTCTCCTTCACCGCAGCCAACGTGAATAAAACATTTAAATGTGTTAACCCTCGCAAGGCTGCCGGCCCAGATGGCATCCCTGGCCGTGTCCTCAGAGCATGCGCAGACTAGCTGGCTGGTGTGTTTACGGACATATTTAATCAATCCTTATCCCAGTCTGCTGTTCCCACATGCTTCAAGAGGGCCACCATTGTTCCTGTTCCCAAGAAAGCTAATACACTCAATTAGTATTTGGTAGCATTGCCTTTAAATTGTTTAACTTGGGTCAAATGTTTTGGGTAGCCTTCCACAAGCTTCCCACAATAAGTTGGGTGAATTTTGGCCCATTCCTCCTGACAGAGCTGGAGTCAGGTTTGTAGGCCTCCTTGCTCGCACACGCTTTTTCAGTTCTTCCCACAAATTTTCTATGGGATTGAGGTCAGGGCTTTGTGATGGCCACTCCAATACCTTGACTTTGTTGTCCTTGAGCCATTTGCCACAACTTTGAGAGTATGCTTGGGGTCATTGTTCATTTGGAAGACCCATTTGCGACCAATCTTTAACTTCCTGACTGATGTCTTGAGATGTTGCTTCAATATATCCACATAATTTTCCTTCCTGATGATGCCATCTATTTTGTGACGTGCACCAGTCCCTCCTGCAGCAAAGCACCCCCACAACATGATGCTGCCACCCCCGTGCTTCACAGTTGGGATGGTGTTCTTCGGCTTGCAAGCCTCCCCATTTTTCCTCCAAACATAACGATGGTCATTATGGCCAAACAGTTCTATTTTTGTTTCATCAGACCAGAGGACATTTTTCTAAAAAGTACGATCCTTGTCCCCATGTGCAGTTGCAAACCGTAGTCTGGCTTTTTCATGGCGGTTTTGGAGCAGTGGCTTCTTCCTTGCTGAGCGGCCTTTCAGGTTATGTTGATAAAGGACTCGTTTACCTGTGGATATAGATACTTTTGTACCTGTTTCCTCCAGCATCTTCACAAGGTCCTTTGCTGTTGTTCTGGGATTGATTTGCACTTTTGGCACCAAAGTACGTTCATCTCTAGGAGACAGAACTCGTCTCCTTCCTAAACGGTGTGACGGCTGCCTGGTCCCATGGTGTTTATACTTGCGTACTATTGTTTGTACAGATGAACGTGGTACCTTCAGGCGTTTGGAAATTGCTCCCAAGGATGAACCAGACTTGTGGAGGTCAACAATTTGTTTTCTGAGGTCTTGGCTGATTTCTTTAGATTTTCCCATGATGTCAAGCAAAGAGGCACTGAGTTTGAAGGTAGGCCTTGAAATACATCCACAGGTGCACCTCCAATTGACTCAAATAATGTCAATTAGCCTATCAGAAGCTTCTAAAGCCATGACATAATTTTCTGGAATTTCCCAAGCTGTTTAAAGGCACAGTCAACTTAGTGTATGTAAACTTCTGACCCACTGGAATTGTGATTCAGTGAATTATAAGTGAAATAATCTGTCTGTAAACAATTGTTGGAAAAATTACTTGTGTCATGCACAAAGTAGATGTCCTAACCGACTTGCCAAAACTAAAGTTTGTTAACAAGAAATTTGTGGAGTGGTTGAAAAAGTTTTAATGACTCCAACCTAAGTGTATGTAATCTTCCGACTTCAACTGTATATGCCCTGTGTCCCTATTGTCAGTCCTTTTATCCAAAGTGTGGACTGGTGGTGGACATTAGTGTTTAATATAAATTATATTCTTCATGAATGGATGTACCAATTCCAGGTTACACTCCAAACACACCAAACTATTTGTTTGTAAACTTCCGACTTCAACTGTATATTACTATAAATTTGGATCACATTCTCTGTGTATGATCATATATTTTGATACACTGAATGTTAATATTGTGAAACTATGTTCTACATTTTTTACCTCCTGTTTCAGGAAGTGATATCACTGAGTACTGCCCTTATATATAGGACCTTCCACCTTCTATGGATGTCTGATGTCTGATGAAGAGGGTCGAAACGTTGTAAATACATATCACCTGGGAGCATGAGCGGCAGTGTGCGGCATTTTCCCTTTGTTTTACAGTACAAATACAGCCACACAAACTACATTAGTTACGAACACATTTTTGAACCAGCATTTCAGAGAAGAAAATACAAGTATTGTCAATGCAGTCGTTTCTGCTGCACCAATAGCGTGATGTCTAAAGACTGTCTCGCCTGAACGAATTGCACTGCAGAGATCTTTTATGTAAGGAAAGTGGGAGTGAGAGTCTTAGAGATGCTGATGAGGTCACTAAGGCGTGAACATGACATGAGAAGAGCGAAATACTGGCGCCACGCTCTCCCCGGGAAAAAAAAAGATATCTTGAAATCGGCAACCGTGTCAGATCTCGTCTTTGTGAGCTGTTAAATAGAGATCACACAGTCTATAAATAACCCTATAACTAATCCACCAGAATGTGTGTGGTGCGTGCGTGCGTGCGGGGGAGGAGTGTGATAATGCCCCAGCACAATGAATATCACTTTTGTAACATCTTGTCATTTGTTCTAAAATGGAGTGTTATCACTGTAGAAAAAGAGAGGATAAAAGAGAGACTCCCACTCACTAACAGACAAGTGACAAACGAATGTCAAAACACCCACAATAAGCTGTATCTATCACTGAGGTTTCCGCAGCTAGTAGAGAGAAAGAAGCCTATTTTAGTGTTGTTTCATTCTATCGTTTGCTCAATATACTGTACATGTATGTGCTAGTTGCGAAGAAACAAATAAAGAGAGCACTATTTTTTATCAGGAAGACCCAAGTGCAGACTGTGTGAAGTAGCAATGTTTATTGTAACCACAGAGGCAGGCAAACGACAGGACAAGGCAGGCAGGGGCTGATAATCCAGAGCAGAGGCCAAAGGTACAGGACCGCAGGAAGGCTCAGGGTCAGGTCAGGCAAAGGTCAAAAACCAAGAGGGACTCGAATAACAGAGACTAGGGAAAACCAGGAGCTAAGACAAAAACGCTAGTAGGCTTGAACAAACAAGACAAACTGGCAACAGACAGACAGAAAACACATTCATAAATACACAGGGGATACTGGGCGACACCTGGAGGGTGGTGGAGACAAGCACAAAGACAGGTGAAACAGATCAGGGCGTGACAATTTCTACTGCATTCGATATGTGCTAATTGTGAAGACAAATTTGGGACGTGAAAGAGCATGTTTTTTCTGCTACCGGTAGAGGGGGTGGAGGGACAGAGTAGCCCAGGGAGAGTGCTCTGTCTGGAGGAGGGGGGGGTTCTAAGGAGCGTTGGGTGGCTGTGCTACTGCAGGGTGACACTGTCAGCAAGCATCATTTGGTTTACTCATCAATTAATAAAGACTAATTTGATTAATCAGCAAGAGGAGCAGGTGCCATTCCCTGTGAAAATAACTAATAATGCATAATTAATTATGCCTGCTGATTTAGTGTTAATGAGCACTGAGTTCTACTGCAATCCTTTCACAGCATCATTTAGTCAATGTCTTGCTCTCTCTCTCTCTCTCTCTCTCTCTCTCTCTCTGACAAGTAATGCAAAGGAATCAATCCCTGCCCTGGCAAACAATATAGATGGATACACTCCATTATATACTCGTAATTCTTTGTTAATGCTTGCTGAAAATTACACGTCCATGTTTTTTTTTTAAATCTTACGATTTAAATGCACTCCATCGACCAACCAACGTCCTAAACTCCTGTCCTTGATTCTCATTTGGATGAAATTCCCTGTCTAACTTAAGGCGCAGTTCAGCACGACCTCCGCATTGTCTGCTGCCGATGATCGGCCCTAGCCCTGTTAAACAATTATACTGAACAAAAATATAAACCTAAAATGCAACCATTTAAAAGATTTTACTGAGTTACAGTTCATTTACGTATAAGGAAATCAGTCAAATTAAATAATTTCAGCTCATGAAACCTGGGACCACTTAACATGTTGCGTTGAAATTTTTGTTCAGTGTAAAACCTTTTCCCAAGACAACCATTACCATGGGTTTCCTCATTGATTATGCAGCAATACGTGTGTGTAATATGTGTTGTCGCAGTGTGCCAGCTCCTATTGGTATTGGACTCAAATACATCATCCCAAATGGCACCCTATTCCCTATATAGTGCACTATTTTTGACCAGGGCCCACTACTTTTGACCAGAGTCTAAATTAGTGCTACTTGTCAAAAGTAGTGTACTATATAGGGAATAGAGTGCCATTTGAGAACAAACAAACAATGGTCTATAGAGGATCATTGTCTTCGGGTGCCCTGTTCTGATAGGGCTAGGAGTTTTTCTGGATCGTGTGACCTGACCAGGAAAACGCCGGGCCCTTTTTGCTAACTACAGTATATGTTTTGTAATGTTCAGTTTGTATCTATAATTATAATAATATAATTATAATAATATAATAATATATAATATAATGATGAATGATATTAGTGGACGCACGTGTCATTCCGGTAACTTTGAGAAAAAAATAGTTTATATCGGAGTTGTGTCTGTTGTTCACGCACGTATCTGCCCTCTCATTTGCTAGAATATTCCCGCCTGCTCCCGCCTGCCTTCCTTCTTTGCGGACATTTATTCACGTTGTTAGAGTGGTCAGTCCAGTATCTTTTCAGTATATAGATCATCTTTTTTTGGGGGGACAGGTCACATTCTTAGAAAAAAAACCATCTGGCCCCAGTAAGTCAAACTCTATTGGATTGTTTTCAATAAATGCTTCACTCTTCAATGTTTTTATATAATGGTGTAGCGTCTTCATCAAATAAGTTAAATTATGTTTGATGTGGAAAATAATTGCTATTAATATTCTCCTTGTTTAAAGATCAATTGAAACCCGAGAGTGAAATCCATCCAGTAAAGTCTGACTAATAATTACATTCTTCTTCAAAGACCAAATTATATTCAGATTGAAATCCATCCAATGAAGTCTCTGACTTCATTACAAGTTCATAAAGCTAATACAGTTCCTGTTCAATGTTGTTACTCTCCAAACAGAGTTCAGCGGTTCCCAACCAACCCTTCCAGGGGTTGCAGGCTTACGGTTAGCCTCACGTACCGTACTAATCAAGCTCCAGGGCACAGCGTAGTGTGTTTTGGAGCCCCACCAGTGTCTTCAGGGTACATTACTACGGTTGGATGAGTTACAAACAAAAGCCAGCACTGTTGATGTACTACTCCTATGTTCCTAAAGCTTTTAAATGAACATAACTGGGGTTTGGGGTTACAACGTAATCAGTTGTGTGCCGAGACTGGGGGTGTACTACGTTGTGTACTATGGGCCATGGGGCTCTGGTCAAAACTAGGGTGCAAGGCAAAGTGTCTCTAATCCACAGAAGGGAAAATTGATGATCATACAATTATGTGATGGCAGAAATGTAATGAGGGTTAAGTGTGACATGATCCTGTAATGAGCTCGTCTTATTCTCTTCAAATCGAAAATTGATCCTCGAAAAACTTTTGCTTGTTCCTTCTGCTGTTTCTCCAAAAGGCATTTTTCCCTTTTATGAGCTATGCTGAATGTCATAACTCAGATGAAGGAGACTAAGGTGAATTGTTTTCTGGATATGATGAGACTAGTGGGTATTATGATGAAAGCATATGCAATCTTTGTGTATGTGTACTTTAGATGTGTGTATGTGTGCTCGTGCTCATATGCATGGAATCATAACATATGGACACCCATGTGTGCCTGTGCACGTGTTTAGGCATGTGCGCACTGAACCCGATGCAAGCCCTCCAGCCCCATGGGCCAACATCAACACAGGGCATGGGTCCCAACTCTAGCTCTAAGCTTTCAACTTCCAACCAGGGCCTTCTCTCCACACTTCAGGTAGAGGGTCTTCTGACGGATACATGCTTATCATCACGATCCACATACCAGAGGAGAGAGAGAAAAAGAAAGAGACCATCAATCTTAGGCTCCATCTATCCTCTAGGATTGCTGGAAAGAACAACCGAAGAAAAACAAATAGCACAAGTAGAGCGGCAATTGAAATTGGCAGAGCCAATTGTTCTTCTTGGTGTGTTTAGCTTCTCGTGGATTGACTCACTCTGAGGTCTATGGGTGGGTGGATGTGTGCATGCATTTGTGTGTGCACCAGTGGAGACTCCTCAGAGGAGGAAGGGGAGGACCAACCTCCTCAGTGAATTTCATAAAAATAAAAATGGTAAAACATTGAAAAAGTTATCCTTTTTAGATAAAACTATACTAAATATATTCACGTCACCAAATAACTGATTAGAACACACTGTTTTGCAATGAAGGTCTACAGTAGCCTCAACAGCACTCTGTAGGGTAGCACCATGAGGTAGTCGGAGGACAGCTAGCTTCATTCCTCCTCTTGGTACATTGACTTCAATACAAAACCTAGGAGGCTCATGGTTCTCACCCCCTCCAATAGACTTACACAGTAATTATGTCAACTTCCGGAGGACGTCCTCCAACCTATCAGAGCTCTTGCAGCATGAACTGACATGTTGTCCACCCTAGCTAGAACTGCAGTGCATAAAATGTGGTGAGTAGTTGAATCAAAGAAAGAGAAAGACAATGGTTGAACAGTTTTCAACAAATTATTTTCTTCAAAAATGAAGGAGAACGAGAGAGAGAGAGAGAGAGAGAGAGAGAGAGAGAGAGAGATTTTTTTCACTTCAGTTTCAGTTACTTAGCTAGCAAATGCAGCTGGCTCAAACAGAGGGATGCTATGTTAGGTAGATGGCTATGGCTATCCAACACAACACTGGATCTCTTCCAAGTCAAGGTAAGCTTTAGGTTTAATTAATTTATTGCCACCGGGGCCCGCCGGTGTAACTGCTTACTGACTATACACTGTAACCTTACTGCATGATTGTAGCAGGTTCACTAACACATTATTTCTATTAGCTGTGTTGACTAGGACATTACTTTAGCTAATAAGGGGACAACGATGTAGGCTGTGTGTAGCGGTTATGATATGGTTTGTAAAGGTGTTTTTGCCTGGTCACATACAGCTGATGTGCTGTTCATTGAAGTCCACAAACGAAGGGAAAAGGTGAGAGGAGGAGAGGGCATAGAGGCTAGAAGGAATACAATCTGGCTGCTATGATTAGGGGTGTATTCATTCCGCCGATTCTGTTGTTTCTTAAACAGAAGCAAACGAAACAGGAATAAAAATACCTGAAATTGTCCAATAGAAACTCTTGTTTGCAACTACTGGACTAATGATTACACCCTAGATAAGCTAGATGCAGGCAAGTATCATGTAGTATCATATAGTAGCCTAAACCTATTGATGTTACATTGAGCTGGGTGAATGGAACATGAATGACAGTCGTCCAACATGCTGTAATAGAAATAAGGCCATGCTCATGATAAATGAATAGTCCTCCCTCATCATAAACGCCACTGACCGCCACTGGAATCTGAGGATCATAAAGTCAAATCTCACACAACGGTCTGACAAGACAACTTCAGAAAAATAGTATGTCACCTTATTAGGGAGTTATCTATCCATCTCATAGCAATATCAAAAACGACCAATGAGTCCGTAAAACTTTCAGGTTTGCTATGTTTGAAGTTCTCGGACCAAAAGGCTAATTGTCACCTAACACGAAGGTTAACGACATACAGTATGTATCCCTCCCCAAATTAACCCAGGTTCGTGCAACAATCCTGCAGTTCACGTCCTCAGACCAAAATGCTAATTGTCAACTCATACAGGTTAACAATATAACAATGAGGAGCATATTGTTACTGGGAACAGAACAACAAGAACCCCATTCTCTTGCTCATTGGCAACACAAACTAGCCGTGTGTTTTGAAGACATAAATCATGATGGGAACCCGGGCGGGCTGCGATTCATTAGTGAATACAAGCTGTTACCATGGCGAGACTGAGGCGGTGTAATTAATATGTCAACAAGAGATATGCAAGAAATCAAGCTGGAGGGATGCTGTGTTTGCGGATGAATTGATAAGTCCGTTCTGACAGTAACACACTAATTGAAACGAATGTAGAGGCCTGGAGATGGGGAGGAATAGGGTAAGGATATAGGGATAGGGACTGGCTAGAATTTGAGGTGAGGATGGACGGAGTGAAACGTTTAAAGGGACATTACACTTTCAAATCACATTAAGACGTCTAAGGTAGTCTACAGTCAAGATGAAACCACGACACACATCATCGGTTGCGTAGACCTAAATGTGCCTCAATCCCACTGTAAAAATAAGCACTGAATAAAATGAGGAAAACAAGGAAATTAGACGGTGCTCATCTTTTCCATTCATTTAGCATTGAGGCATATACCTGTATCTACACAACCAATGTTGTGGGATGTGGTTTCATCTATGCCACTTTTGAGATCTGAAAACAGCTGTCGAACTTTAATTTATGAGTGAAATGTCGCTTTAAACGCGCACTCCAGGCCAGTGGCAGACGACCACTCTTATAATGGTCTGATGGAGTTCATTCTCTGTGAGCTTCAAGAGTCACGGTCGATTACCAGTGCAGCTTCTGGCACTGGATTTAACTGAGAGAGAGAGAGAGAGAGAGAGAGAGAGAATAAGGAAGGGAGCTCTGAACTCATCGGATATATATTTAGCAGAAAGGTTATTATAGCATTTAAATTGAATTACCGTAGAGTGGGGACAAGCATTTACTGTATGGCACATTGACAGTTGTTTTTAATGAGAGGAGACAAACCAAATAGGTGCAGTTTAGGTCCCTCCAGAATGTTTAGGTCCCTCCAGAATTGAATGTGGAATTCCAGGTTCCCCAAGTCAGTTAAGAACTAATTCTTATTTTCAATGACTGCATAGGAACTGCATTGTTCAGGTACAGTTTTTTACCTTGTCAGCTCGGGGATTCAATCTTGCAACCTTCCGGTTACTAGTCCAACGCTCTAACCACTAGGCTACCTGCCGCCCCATTTATTCCCCATGTCAAGTACACATCTAGCTTAGTTGAATACGTCTGCTAAATGACCAAAATGTGATAGGGCAGTGTGCAGTGTGATTGCGAATGTGGAATTACAGGTTCCCCATTCTATTTTATTTACTTTTATTTAACTAGGGGTGCGGTAAGAAAATTGGAGTGGGTCTAGGGTGTCAGGTAGGGTGGAGGTGATATGATCCTTGACTAGTCTCTCAAAGCACTTCATGTTGACGGAAGTGAGTGCTACGGGGTGATAGTCGTTTAGCTCAGTTACATTAGCTTTCTTGGGAACAGAAACAATGGTGGCCCTCTTGAAGCATGTGGGAACAGCATACTGGGATAGGGATTGCTTTATCTGGGTAGCGATTCAAGAACAACACCCACACACACACACACACTTAAAATTGGTGATAAAAAAAAATGCTTTGAATATTTCATTGGTAGATATGTTGTTTTGAGGCTTACTGTTCTATTACTGCAGTGATGAATTAGCTACCTTGGTGGGAAGATGGAAGCACAATCATTAAACAAACACATTTCTCACATGGATACAGTAATTGGATGCACAGGATACAATAATTGGATGCAGACAATTTAATCTTCACACAGTGAATCCGCAAACACGTAGTAGTTGATTATGGTATGCAATCATACTTTTCTGAAAAAGTATTTGCATATCATCTCTAGAATGGCTGTATATGTTCTGAGAAATAATAGCACAGGGGTTGGAAGGAGTGATTTACTATTAATGTTATGCACAGACATACAGGTTTGGTGACATTGTTATCTAAAGCATGGCATCTTAGATTGAGAGATCACACATTCTGTCTATTCAGTTTCATTGATTTGGTCATAGCAAATACATTGATGCTTCAAATCATAGTTACCCTCATTAATAACTAAAGTATTGTCATAGTGTTGGTGAAACCCCCCCCCCNGGGGGGGGGGGGGGGTATATTTGTTTTGCCCACGCTACAGACGGCTATATTGGTCCGCTAATACAGGACTAGTAAAGGCCCAGTGCCCTACTTTTGTGAAAATATTATAATTCACATTCATTTATAATGAATATTGTTATATATAGTATATACAGTACCAGTCCAAAGTTTGGACACACCTACTCATTCCAGGGTTTTTCTTTATTTTTTAAAATGTTCTATATTGTAGAATAATAGTCAAGAGATCAAAACTATGACATAACACATATGGAATCAGGTAGTAACTTTTAAAATGTGAGATTCTTCAAAGTAGCCACCCTTTGCCTTGATGACACCTTTGCACACTCTTGACATTTTGTCAATCAGCTTCATGAGGTAGTCACCTGGACTTGCCTAGTTAAATAAAGGTTAAATAAAAAAACGTGTGCCTTGTTAAAAGGTAATTTGTGGAATTTCTTTCCTTCTTAATGCTTTTGAGCCTATCAGTTGTGTTGTGACAAGGTAGGGTTGGTATACAGAAAATAGCCCCATTTGGTAAAAGTCCATTTTATGGCAAGAACAGCTCAAATAAGCAAAGAGAAACGACAGTCCATCATTACTTTAAGACATGAAGGTCAGTCAATCCTGAACATTTCAAGAACTTTGAAAGTTTCTTCAAGTGCAGTTACAAAAACCATCAAGCACTATGATGAAACTGGCTCTCATGAGGACTGCCACAGGAAAGGAAAACCCAGAGTTACCTCTGCTGCAGAGGATAAGTTAATTAGAGTTACCAGCCTCAGAAATTGCAGCCCCAATAAGTGCTTCAGAGTTCAAATAACAGACACATTTCAACATCAACTGTTCAGAAGAGACTACGTGAATCAGGCCTTCATGGTCGAATTGCTGCAAAGAAATCACTACTAAAGGACACAATTATAAGAAGAGACTTGCTTGGGCCAAGAAACACGAACAATGGACATTAGACTGGTGGAAATCTGTCCTTTGATCTGGAGTCCAAATTTGAGATTTTTTGTTCCAACCACTGTGTCTTTGTGAGACGCGGTGTGGGTGAACGGATGATCTCTGCATGTGTATTTCCCACCATAAAGCATGGAGGAGGAGGTGTTATGGTGTGGGGGTGCTTTGCTGGTGACACTGTCTGGGATTTATTTAGAATTCAAGGCACACTTAACCAGCCTGGCTACCACAGCATTCTGCAGCGATATGTCATCACATCTGGTTTGGGATGACGTATTGATTGACCTTCATATCTTAAGGTATTAGGTACTTTCTCTTTGCTTATTTTAGCTGTTCTTGCCATAATATGGACTTGGTCTTTTACCAAATAGGGCTATCTTCTGTGGCAACTTTTTTGGCAACATAGTGATATACAGTGGGGCAAAAAAGTATTTAGTCAGCCACCAATTGTGCAAGTTCTCCAACTTAAAAAGATGAGAGAGGCCTGTAATTTTCATCATAGGTACACTTCAACTATGACAGACGAAATGAGAAAAAGAAATCCAGAAAATCACATTGTAGGATTTTTTATTTATTTATTTGCAAATTATGGTGGAAAATAAGTATTTGGTCA
>QNTS01001413.1:131158-155454 GCA_003317085.1 Hucho hucho
TGACCAAATACTTATTTTCCACCATAATTTGCAAATAAATTCATTAAAAATCCTACAATGTGATTTTCTGGATTTTTTTTCCTCATTTTGTCTGTCATAGTTGAAGTTTACCTATGATGAAAATTACAGGCCTCTCTCATCTTTTTAAGTGAGAGAACTTGCACAATTGGTGGCTGACTAAATACTTTTTTGCCCCACTGTATTCTTATATACTCTACAATGAGGAATTCAACTACACAATACTAGTCTTCTCTCATTTTTATCCATTCCCCCCACCCAAAAGGTGTATAAACAACATCAATAAATAAGAATAAAATAATAGATACAAAAGAAAAACGTGAAGAACATAACTCTAATTAGCACATGTAGGACAGTATGCAAGTGTGCGTGCATGGACTTTGCAGATGTATTTCTCACTATGTGCAGCACATAGTATTTGTTTTACAATCCTTCTTTGGGGGCAGAATTGGCATCACCTCCTCTTGCCTGCCCCAGCTGCAGCCTCAGGTGGATCAGGACAAGATTCAGCCCCCTGAACAGCTTTCACAAGCGCTGCAGAGGCTGCTGTGCGGGGGAGGCACTCCCTTCTTTGAATGTTGTGGGGTTACAAGTGCCTTTCCCAGCAACACCCTCCTCTTGTTCCGCTTATCAGGTCTCCAGGTAGGGTTGCATCAATGATGTTATGGAAGATGACCAGGGGCCAGCGGGCAGTCATCCTCCTGCAGCTGTAAGTTCCAATCACCTTGTCCAGGTTGTCCATGCCTCCTTTGTTGTGGTTGTAGTCCAGGATGATGGCTGGCTTCCTGTCCAGGAAGTTGCTGGCTGAGTTCATAAGAGGTAAAGAAATTGTCACACGTGACATTGTTCCCCCTCAGTCCATCTGTCACATCAAGCATAACCCGCATCTCCTGGTTCTTCTCCAGGCCTACACTGGTCGGCTTCCCTGTTTAGACTTGCATCTTCCAAGCATAGCTGGATTGTGCGTCACAGACCATGCCATAATTTGCTGGCTTGCTAGGCATATACTGCTGGAAAGGACAGCGACATTTTGACAATAATTAGTATCAGTGTCACAGAAAACAAATCACAGAAATAAATCATATTACAGCAATGCATAAAACAATTAACAGTGAAAATAAATCACTTACATTGCAGATATGAAAATAAAAATTGACTTCAGAATGGAACCAGTTGCTCATCCACTGTTACTTCAGGCCCAGGGTTGTAGAGGTATGGCAGACGCTCCACCCACTTCTCCCAGACCTCTCTTATGGCATCCAGTTTGTCTCTCACACGTCTTGCAGGTCTTGACTCACGGTTATCAAATCGTAGCATTCTTGAGAAAGTGTAAAAGACTTTCAGTGGCATCGTGGCGCGAAAAATCGCCCTTCCACTCTCTGCATCCCAGAGACTACATGTAGCCTCGCTTCAGGACCTATACACACCCGCTAAGATTAGCAGCACTATGTAGGCACGCAGGTCAATCTCATCCATCCTTTTCCAGTTGTCTTCATATTTATGGAAACCCTCCAAATTTGTCATCTCCAGGATGATGTTTTTGATGGCTGGTGTGATGAACATGTAGAATGTTGAGACAATGTCCTAGGCAACTGCATGTCTTGTGGGTCCTGGGGTCATCCTTATGACATTTTGTTCGGCCATCCTGCCCTGGTTGTCATGGTGATAAGGACAATGTTATTTTGCTGTTCTTTGACAAAAATGACTCTCTTTCAGCTTGGGGGATTTCTTCTTCATCTGAAGATGATGCATTGTGCTCTGGGTTGTATTATTACCCATCTTCTTCAGATACCTCTTCCTCTTCTAAATCATTGTTCTCTTGTTCCTCCTGGACATCTGAAAAAATCTGATCTACGACCTGTTGGGCACTGAAACGTGCACTCATGGCTTCAGCATAGAGAGAACTGGGGGGACTGTCATCTACAGCACCTTTATAGTCTGACTGCATTCCCCATTAGTAAACAATTCTTTCAAGAAATGTTTCTTTTGTCTGAAATTTTGTTTATTTTGTCTGTGAAGTTGAGTCATGTGTGGGGGGTTGTGGAGGGGAGATGTTGCGCATGCACAATTAAGTTTTAGTGTTGTCTGAGTTCAATCAGTAGCACACATAATCTAAATTTCTCATTGTGTGTGTGTGTGTGTGTGTGTGTCTTTGTGGTTTTTGTGGTGTGTAAATTATTTTATAACTGCCGGGTCAAAAAATGACCCTAAGACAATCTTTGTACCCTGGTGGTGTACAGCTTTCATGGAAATATGAACAAATGTTTCACTTTTTCTAATGTTGGTGTCACTCTAGGAAAAGTAATCAAATTTCAAGTTGAAAAAATATCATTTAGGGGGTTTTCTCTGCTGTTTAACATAGTGGCGGGTCATTTTTTACCCTTAAGATAACACAAGGGTTAAGAAGGCACACCTGTTTATTGAAATGCATTCCAGGTGCATTCCTCATGATGCTGGTTGAGAGAATGCCAAGAGTATATTTGAAGAATCTCAAATATAACATATTTGTTTACCACTTTTCTGGTTACTACATGATTCCATATGTGTTATTTTATAGTTTTGATGTCTTCACTATTATTCTACAATGTAGAAAATTGTAAAATAAAGAAAAACTCTTGAATGAGTAGCTGTTCTAAAACATTTGACCGGTAGTGTACATGTAACTGCGTAGTGGGTGTCATTGGGATGTGATTTCAGTCAGCGAGAGCCTTGTCGTTTGGTCTTGCTCACCTCGCTCTGAAAGCTGTCTCTTCCTTTTTGGACCCACTAATCATGGACTGGACAAGTGTAGCAGAGGGGGTGACAGGTTGTGAGTGTGTGTGTGTGTGTGTGTGTGTGTGTGTGTGTGTGTGTGCGTGTGCAAGTGTAACGAAGGGACTAATCGGAACCTGAGTAAGCATTACTTTAGAAAAACGTCCCATAAAACAGAAAAAAAGAGGTGACTCGCATAGATGTGACCATATGGACAATATGAATGGAGATTGGAATTGTGGGTAGCCACTGTAACTGCTCTGTCACACCCAGCATAGCCCTGAGCTACTGCAGGGACAGTAAAGTGACACTGTGTGTGTAGCAAAGGGTGTGTGTGTGTTTGTGGCAGGGGCAGCGAAGTGACACGCAGGGGACACTATTCAGCAGGCCAAACACGCAGACTAAGGCCAAATTGCTTCATGCTTCTGCATGCTATTGTTTTCCTGCTTGAACCTATTCTATTTCTCTGTGCGTCTGTGATCGGGAAGGTGATTGACATATGAATCACGGTGAGAGCTAAAATAGCTCTCTGAAGGCGACACCTCCCACCTCCTTCCTCCACCTTGGACAAGCTATCGGACTGAACCTCTGGGACACAGACGCTTTGCACTGTTTGATAACACAAACCGCTCTGCACTCTCATGCTGTCTGGCCCCCGATGAAAGGTTCAAGATATGAAACAGTCGTCCATTTAATTCTGCAGAGGGTTGGTATGTGAGGGTGTCACTTTAATGCCGTTCATTCTTTCTTTCTTGTGCTGTGATGCCCACAGCAGCGTTCGGGATATTGTCCTCTGCTTACCAATCTTTCAAGTTGGCTCTTTATAAAGGGAGCCCTCCAACTCTGAGACACTTCATACGTACAAGCCCTGGAAAAAACACGTGTGTACATTTCATTGTCGCCTTTCCTATGCCTTTTCCTTCCTGTAATATAACCTCACGCCGTAAAGAGGTAGAGGGATTCTAAATCTATAGTGGTTAGGGCACAGGGAAATTGAGGTGTGTTAGTTTTGGCTGTGACTGCTGAGGGACTTTGGGATTTCGCATTGAAACGATATGCACTTCTGTTTGGCTACCATTCCTCCTGACACCATCCGGCCTCCTACTGCAGTCATTCACATAAACCTGGTGACCTCCACACACACACACACACACACACTCGCACATGAGCGCATGGCAGGCACATACTGTAGACACACATACTGTAGACACACATATTGTAGACACACATACAGTAAACACACACACACACAGACAAACATACACACGCCTTGTCACCCCCTACCATGTACTCTCATCAGTCACGTGCCAGCACCACCCGCACACATCTGTCATTACCACTTAACAGTTCACAGTCATATTTCTCAACCCTAAGCACAAACCCCAGGTTGTGTGCACACTATAATTGAGTTATATTTGGTAATAAAGTGCAATCATTATTAATATCTACCTCAGGGAGTGGCAGACAGAAGAAGCAGAGCTGAGAGCACCGCCATCTGTGTCATGGAAACTTCTAATCATCACTCTAATATAAAAATATATATATATATTCACATACACTGGATAGGTGCAGTGAAATGTGTTGTTTTTGTCACGCCTGCTCCTGCTCCCCTTCTCTGGCGCTCGAGGGCGCCAGGCTGGCCTTCATTACGCACACCTGTCACCATCATTACGCGCCGCTGCGCAATAATGGACTCCATTACCTTGTTGATTACCCCCCTCTTTATCTGTCTGCTCCTCATGTTATTCCCTGTGTCAGCATTGATGTTGTTATTTTTTCCCCTGTCCAGACGCTGTTCCTGTCCTGTTTCATGTCCGTTGTTCATTAAATGTTCTTCCTGTACCTGCTTCCTGTCTCCAGCGTCGATCCTCACAGTTTTACAGGGTCAGTCATAGTAGTACAGCACCCCTCGAGAAAATGAGGGTTAAGTGCCTTGCTCAAGGGCACATCAGATTTTTAACATTGTCTGCTCAGGTATTTGAACCAGCAAGCTATTGGTTGCTGGCACAATGTTCTAAACGCTAGGCTACCTGCCACCCTAGACCACTGTCTAAACCACTGAGCAGAGGATCTGTCATTCTGTGTGTGCTATGAAGTGGGCGGGGGTGACGGTGTGTGAGAGAGAGTGATTGCCCTGGTAAATGATTACCCTGGTAAACATACTGTATCATCTGAGAGCTCTAGGCAAGATGCTAGATAATTGTCACTTTGCATATGTCACTTAATCACTGTCACTTTCACTGAACTAATTACTGTGAAGAGGGGTTGACTTTATCGAGAGAGAGAGAGAGAGAGAGAGAGAGAGAGAGTTAAAGAGAGATGAAACAAAAATCTCATAGAGATAAAGTACTTAGGATGATTAGGATGATTAAAGTAATCAGTGCCCTTAGTTTTCTCAAAGACATCCAACAAAAAAATCTTCTGAACACATTTTTAGACAAGATTGGCATTTTAAAATGTCCCTCTACTGTGTTGTTCCTGTTGGGTTAAGGTGTGCAGTCGTCTTTCAAAGGTCAGTCAATGTTGGGCTTAACACAAACTGACCTAATTCCATATTGACTCAGAAACACCTGAGCTGCCAGACAGGACGTTGCTGGAAAAAGGACTGACTACTGATTACTAATGGGAAAAAAAAGAAGACAAGAAAAAAACAAGAAAATAATTTTTATTCAGGTGCAATAAAGCCCACAATTATGGGTTTTACTTTTAACAATAAAGAAGCAGCTTCATCAACTTCCACTGTGCTCCAAGAGTTGCTGAATTGGCTCTACCACACTGTCTCTGAACTGTTCTGGTTGATTTAAGGGATCCAACAATATAGTTTCAATATTTTACATTTGAGGTATACGAGAGAGAGAAGTGTCACGCCCTGATCTGTTTCAACTGTCCTTGTGATTGTCTCCACCCCCTCCAGGTGTCGCTTATTTTCCCTGGTGTATTTATCCCTGTGTTTCCTGTCTCTCTGTGCCAGTTCGTCTTGTATGTTCAAGTCAACCAGCATGTTTTTTCCCGTGCTCCTGCTTTTCTATTCTCTTTTACTAGTCCTCCCGGGTTTGACCTTTGCCTGTTTTTCTGGACTCCATTCCCGCCTGCCTGACCATTCTGCCTGCCCTGACCTCGAGCCTGCCTGCCATACCTCTGGAACTCTGAACTGGTTTTGACCGTTTGCCTGTCCATGACCATTCTCTTGCCCCTTTTGGATTGTTAATAATAAACATCTTGGACTCTAACCATCTGCCTCCTGTGTCTGCATCGCCGGTTTTCCCCATTATCCTCTGGGTACTTATACCGGTGTTCTCTGTTTGTCTGTTGCCAGTTTGTTTTGTTTCGTCAAGCCCACCAGCGTTTTTCCCCCTCGGTTCCTGTCTATTGATTCTTCCTGTTTTTCCCGGTTTTGACCTTTTCTGCCCGCCCTGAGCCTGCCTGACATCCTGTACCGTTGCCCCTCTACTCTGAATTACTGACCTCTGCCTGACCTGAGCCTGGCTGCCATCCTGTACCTTTGCCCCACTACTCTGGATTATCAACCCCTGCCTGCCTTGACCTGTCATTTGCCTGCCCCAGTTGCTGTAATAAACATTGTTACTTCAACACAGTCTGCATTTGGGTCTTACCTGAAACGTGATAAGAAGGTTATTTAGCAGTTTTTGGGATTCATCTTCCATGTTGCAGGTGTCTCCACTGCACCGCATGGTAGCAGCGAATGGATGTCATTAACACAGATGTTCTATACAAACGGTCATTGCGCATTAACTTCTTAAGGATCAGCATGGTGCGTTGGGGCGCTAGCGCCCCACTCCCGACACTACCAGGTGAAATGCAAGGCGCCAAATTCAAAATCCAAAAGTTGAATTATTAAACATGCACCAATATACAAGTGTTTCATACTCATCAAAAGCTCTGTTTCTTGGCAATATCACAGCGTTGTCAGATTTCAAAAAGGCTTTACGGCGAAAGCACCACATTTGATTGTTTGAGGGTAGCACCTTCACTATTTTTCCCATTACCATGAATTCATTAGCCTTCACGGTTCACAGAAAACACATTTCACAGCGAAAACAAATCAATTACCTGTTGAAGAACTTCTGCTGATGGCTTCCCAAGTGTCCAACGAAGACAATCCATGGTTCTTTTGTTAGAAAAAGTAATGTATTATATNGGGACACTTCCTGATTTCTCCTCTTCTCTGCTCTAATGCATCCAAAAAAATCTGAACACTGTCTCGAGACTGTTGACATCCAGAGGAAGCGATAGGTACTGCATTCATATGCCCTTATATGGGCATTTTCATAAGGGAGGGGTTCCAAATGAGCAATGTGTCAAAACCACTTTTTCCAGGACAGAAATTCCTCGGGGTTTCGCCTGCCATATCCGTTCTGTTTTACTCACAGACAAATGGTTAACACTTTTAGAAAAATCAGAGTGTTTCCTATCCAATGGTACTAAATATGTGCATATCCTATTTTCTGGGCCTGAATGGGAGGCATTTTACTTTGGGCACGCCAGGCTCTCCAAAACGGTCACCTCGTGCGCTACTCCCTAAGAAGTTAATGACATCCATTTGCTGCTACCATGCGGTGCAGTCAGAAACTGTGTCCTGTGAGGTGAAGGATGAAAAATCGAACTCCCGCATATTCTAGTCTCACAGATACCCAATCTCCTGATCAACAGGTGTTTGCCCAATAACACTTTTTCCTGGCATGTCTCCATCTCTACCCAAAGTCTCATTTTCTTTGTCACTGTGTGTTCTGTGGGCGCAATTTTGCCTCCGGAAATCATAAAATAGCTCACATTTGCTACAGCGCTTCATGCCCAATCCTCTTTTCTCAGACCAGCTGAGGTTTGGAACGGATAAGCATGTCTGCCAAGTTTTCAGCGATTCACTGATTGCTGACATTAATTGAACTGCCTGTGTATGAGGCCTGAAAAAACATGTTGTATGATTGCTTCGGTTTGACTCGGGGACTGCCGAAAACTATCATAACCTGCCAGTGATGGATATTGCTTTCCCCATATTGTGGAAACATGACTCTATAGAAACAGCCTATACACTATTTTCATAGACAAGATGGCGCTGATAGACATGGCCACTCTGTTTCTGACTCTTAAGCAACTTTGGTTACAAGCATTTCGCTACACCAGCAATAACATCTGCTAAATATGTGTATGCGACCAATAACATTTGATTTGATTTCAGAGCCTTGCATGTCACTTAATTAGTGTCACTTGTGTCACTTCATTAATATTTTATTTTAATTTTACTGAACATCTAAATTCATGCTCTCGGTCCACAATTGCAAATCAACAATCACTGGAGAAGTTATGCATTTCCAATCATCTTTGGGACATTGGTTGCCATGGATCTCATCCTGATCACTCCCTTTGAGGTGGTGGCACACACACACACAGACACACAGAGACACACACAGACACACAGAGACACACACAGACACACACAGACACACACAGAGATAACATCTGGCCACAGAACTGATAGGAGGTTCAGACAAAGGATACATGATTGCAGTGCACAACATCAATTCACTTCATGTGCCCTGTCCTCCTTTCCAAGCCATTTCAACAGAATATAATGCACATAATGTACAGAGGAATCACTTGAATTAGAGACCCCCTGTCCAGCTATACATTCTCTGCTGGATGTTAGAGAGAATGGTGACATAAATGAATTGGAAGTCATTCATTTGCAGATTATACCACTTTTGTTGGGGTGGGAAGCAACGTGGATGACAAGGGTTTGTGTATGTACCTGAGTGGAGATGGCAGCTCTACTGGCACACACATCTGCTACATGTACATCTGCTACATAGACAAGATAAGAAACGTATTCAATTGAAAGCTTTATCAGAAGACAACTTCGTACCTCACCATCAAGGACAGGGGGACATCTCCAGTAAGCCCTGCGCTGTTAAGTAATGTGATCTGAGAGGAAGGGAATGCTTTACTCAAGACGGTTCCCACAAGCTTTGACTTAACCTTCGAACCCTCACTGTGTCCCAGAGGCATCCTGTTACGAGTGGGAGGGTGCGAACGATAGGGGAGGGCGATCGGGTGTGTGCACAGTCCTCACACACTTCAGAGCAAATAAACAGTGAAGGTAAACAGTTTGCCTGGGACATCAACCCAAGATGAAACACTTCAGTAAATAGAGGAGTGAGGCGATTATGTCCCTTGAAGGAGAACGAGTTATGGGAGAAGAGGAGAGGACTGTAAAAAAGAAAGCCTTGGTTTTGATCAGTGGCTCTTTGAAGACATGGACAGTGATGTGAGAAGGAGCTGAAAGAAGGGGTAGTCTCACCTTGTTCTACCAGAGTGAATTAAAACCTGTTTGGTCGTCGATAGAGAGGGAACATATTAGTGAATAAAGACAGTGTGGTGACTGAAGCAATTCTGGCACTGGTTACTGTGCACAAAGATCTGTTTACGTAAGAGGCTTGAAGTTTTAGAGTACAAAAGCACATAATGACAAGGTGCGAGCAGAGATCCAACAACACGTTGTGTCTTAAACCATTTTCTTCTCCCAAACAAGAACTTAAAAAGCAGAGAAACCAGAAGCCTAAAGCTTTTCACACATTAGCCAGTGAATGCAGGGTTGGCAGCCTCAGCTGCTTAAAAAGATGAAAGCCAATCTCTTTCACACTGGCAGAGAAAATAATTTCACAGGAAAATACATTTTGTTGTTCTCTCCATTAGCTGTGTAAAACATTGCACATCTTCATTTTGACACATTCTGTTCTACATGTAAATACCTGTTACTCTTCTGTTGCAAAGTGCGCAACAAGATGCCTATTCAATCAACTTCGGTAACTTGGTTTCCGGGAATAAGTTTGAAAGATTCTTCTTGCCCCCTGCATGGTCTCAACAAAACATTGTTTACAAAGAGAAACTGATTTTAAATATGGTTTCTTGCTGTACACAGCAACTCTTTTATAGTATTCCAATCAAAACAGTTTTGATTGAATGTTCCAATGAAAACTGTTTTGATTGAATAGGCCCCAAAAGCGTACCCAAGACCAAACATTTCAAATGTGTATGTCCCCAGTTCATGATTTATTGCTCCTATATTTTTCTCCAAAACTGTTAAAGTTTAGTTAAACTTTCACCTCCACTCATAAATATAACTTTTTGACGCCCCCCCATCCACTCTTTTCTTCCCACCGCCGGTCCGACTGCGCCAAGACTTAAGTTTTGACTCTTCTCGCCATCAAAATCATTTGTATAATGAAACATTGCCCGCCCTTTAAGTGCACCGCTTGATCACTTTACAGTCATATAGGGGCTCTATAAAACGTTATTGTGTGGCCTCAGTTTATATAGATATCCTGCATATTCACACTTTAGGTTTGACCAAAGACCAACTACCCTGGAGCAACAGCTGTGGCTGGCTGACTTTTATTTCACCGTCATCCATTTTTCATCACCGTTTTCATATCTTTCCTCCCCACAGGTGCTATTCGCTGAAACAGACCCCCAGCTGATCAGCCCAAAACCCCACAATGTATTCACGATCATAAGGAACTGTCGCACACTGAGACTGATGTTAGAGACATCAAAGCTTTGTATTTATCTGCTTTGATGAGAAGGTAATCATAAAAAAATAAATAAAAATAGGTATTTAACCAGGTAGGCAAGTTGAGAACAAGTTCTCATTTACGACTGCGACCTGGCCAAGATAAAGCAAAGCAGTGCGACACAAACAACGACACAGAGTTACACTTGGAATAAACAAATGTACAGTCAATAACACAAAAAAATCTATATACAGTGTGTGCAAATGAGGTAAGATTAGGGAGGTAAGGCAATAAATAGGCCATAGTGGCGAAGTAATTTAGCAATTAAACACTGGAGTGACAGATGTGCAGAAGATGAATATGCAAGTAGAGATACTGCGGTGCAAAGGAGCAAAAAAATAAATAAATAAGGAGGTAGTAGGATGGGCTATTTACAGATGGGCTTTGTACAGGTGCAGTGATCTGTGAGTTGCTCTGACAGCTGATGCTTAAAGTTAGTGAGGGAGATATATGAGTCTCCAGTTTCAGTGATTTTTGTAGTTCGTTCCAGTCATTGGCAGCAGAGAACTGGAAGGAAAGGCGGCCAAAGGAGGAATAGACTTTGGGTGTGATCAGTGAGATATACCTGCTGGAGCGCGTGTTACGGGTGGGTGCTGTGAGCTGAGACAAGGCGGGGCTTTACCTAGTAAAGACTTATAGATGACCTGGAGCCAGTGGGTTTGGCGACGGAGTATGAAGCGAGGGCCAGCCGACGAGAGCGTACATATTTGATCCATGAAAGGGGTTGTGAGCAAATAAAGAGTTGATTGTTGCTCTTCATTTTTAGACAGAGATTTAACACATCAAATACTTTTGCATTCTGAAGACATACTGTACATTTTACATTACATTCTATAACATGTCACAAAGTATCAAAAGGAGAAGGACTAACATGACTGAAGGAGGCTACATCTACATGAACATGTCACATACAACTGTGTATGTTCCAATGACGCATATGTATGCGACCATATAAGTAGAATAAATGGAAATTAGACAGAGTTGAGGTCTAATTATGTCTACCTATAGCTTAGAATGGCGTGACAGAGTTGAAGGGAGTTTATTATCTCTGAATTGTGATCCAAGAAAATATTTAAAGAACTTGGGACAGTCTCTCAGATTTCTCATATTCAGACCACTACCCATCTAGTGTAATGAAGCGTTTCATGATTGGAGATAAAAAGTTGGCCAGCGAAAAAGACTGCCACTTTATCAAAAGTGGTCTGCGTCCTAAATGGCGCCCTATTCCCTATATACTACACTACTTTTGACTAGGGCCCACACAATGTAGGAGATAAGGTGCCATTTGAGATGCAGACAATCTGTAAAGGAGCCCAGTGGCGTGCACGGCGATGATAAATCTTCCACCTGCTCACTCTTTTGTGGATCATTTATAAATTCTTCAACACTCCTGGATGTAAATCAGACTTTTAATCAGGCGCTGCCAAGGGCAGCTCCAGAGGATCTCTCTCAGGGATACATGCCATCTGTCTGTCAAGAGAAGCGGCAGAGGGCCACTTCATCAGTGCTGGAGCTGGGCTGGATGGTATCATGCACACACTCACCAATAGATACACATGTATAAACCCATAGAATTATAATTACTAGAATGGACCAGTCAAATTGCCATACATGGGCTGTGGGGCTATGTCCCATCTTAATTATATTTCTATGTGTGTGGGCCTCTCACGCTGTGTTAATTTCTCCTTGGTGGAGCGCCCTTTATTCAATCTCTGTCGTCTGGGCCAGAGGGAGTCCGTAGGGGGCAGGAGAGGAGAGGTGAAGCTGTGGTGGTGCCTCTGGTCTCAGCACCCTTTATCATACCCTACAGCCCCTCATTGAGACACAAGCACACACACATACAAGCAAGGATGCACACAAGCACACACACACACTAAAGTGTCCAATAAGAAAATCATATTTTGTGTAAAATAAAATGTGTAAAATAATTGTTGAGTTTTCACCCTTGTTATTGAAGTTTTTAACCTTGTAGGATGGTCAGAATTAGGGTGACTAAATCAATGGAGGCCAGAGAAAAAAGTGGTCAGCTAGGCTGGATTCTGTGAACTCGTCATCTTAATTCTTTAATCCGCAGGATATAAAACAATATAGAGGTAAGATGGATATCGATTTTGAGACAGGACATGTAGTAATTTCATATTTCATATTAATTTGAAATTCCTGTTATTTTTCCAAGATTTCACACTAAAACAAACGTATCTCTGTGAAATGACAACGGAGCACTGAGCACCAATTATTTTTATTCAAAGCCATTTACGTTTAATTACACCACAAAATGTAAAATCCCCAGAAGACCCCACTGAACGATTCAGAACATGAAGAATCATATTTGTCTTGTTAAAATGTATTTTATAACATAAGGAAGTGAACTTTCATCACCAAAGCGCATTTTCACCCACTCTGGGTAGAGTGGGTATACACCCTACACACACACACACACACTGCGTGTGTAATCGACCTCTTCTCACTCTCTCACCCTCATTCACAGGAGTTACATTCATAACGCATGACTGCATGATGGAAGGGGAAAAAAGGAAAAACTTCCATTGGATTCAATTGAAATTTATAATTCGTAATGCATGACTGCATGATAACACATTTCAATGGATTCCAATCGAGGTTAACTTCCTTTTTTGTTTAACCATGTGCGTTTAATATGTCCATTGGAATGCATGGACAAAGTAGAGGTGAGTGATGATAAAATAGTAGCTGTTAATAAATGAGGGGTTCCTGGGTCAGGTCGAAAGACAGAGTAGTTGAGATTGCCAATATATAACGGCAAAAGCCAAGCAAAACAAAACACAATTGAAATAGTGTAGATGAATGATGACACGAATGAGGAATTTCAGATAGTCACAAGAGGTTAAAACGTGAAAATGAAGATTTCTGCGTTATAGACATATCCAAAAGTCATAATTTTTCATGAGATGGCCACTAAATAGTAATGCTGCGTGGTTCTAGAAAGAAAAAAACTCACCTTTCTGGTAAACATAAGTTATAAATTTCTGAGGTGTACTCACTTTTGAGGACACAAGCTCACGTACACAGTCCAAATATTATGAAAATAATATGATTTTTTTAGCTACTCAACAAAAGTGGGAGAATGGGACTTGAAATGACTGAAATGCTTTATAAATATTGTAACAATCAATGGACAAATTACTTACTATAAGATTTCACCCTTCTTATAAAACTATAAAAGAAATATGACAATATTTAATGACGGTACAAATTTGGCCCCATTTGATATAACTGCCAGAGCATTTTCCGTCAAGCCTCCTCTGAGCGACTCAGAGACACCATTCGAATGTCTACAGAATCATTACAACTTCAGTTTTACACACACAGTGATGTAATCCCTCTGTGACCAAGAGAAAGTGGTGGTGTCAGGAAGAGTGGAGTGTGCCCGACTACACAAGCGACAATGAGTAAACACACAACAAAAGAGTTCAAGTTTCTGATGCTTTTTACTTGAGCTTTTAGTGTCTCTGGCGTTCTAGTCCACAAACCATTAAGGCAAGAGGGTCGTTAAAATTGGTGGCCACCTGTGGTCTCTAGTGGCAGCATGGCCTCACTAGCAGAGTCTGTGGCGGGGGGGCGCGAAACACAGTGGGAGAGTAACTGCTCCATCCTAACTGCTTCACTTGAGTGAGGTCCAGCCTGCACTCTTGTGCCAGTCCGTTGATTAGAGAATGCCTAGCAGGTGTGCTGATTAGTAATCCTGCATTAGTAATCCTGCACAGGTGTGATGGGTGAGCAGAGCTGTGGCGCTGCCTTCGGCTGGCCTGGTGCTGAAGGTGGTGCAGCCTTCCACAATGCTGACCTGAGTGCCGCTGTCCAATGTGCTGCAACTAGTGCCGCTGTCCAGGGTGCTGAAGTGAGCGCACCTGTCCTCTGTGCTGAGGTGGGTGGCTCTGTCCGTGGTGCTGCACTGGGAGCCACGACTATGTCAATGCCTCTCACAGTGCCACATGGTGTTTAAATTAGACTAAATTCATTCGCCTTTTTTCCTGTTGAGAGTTCTAAATCCGGGTGAGAATATCACAGCTGGATGAAACCACAATTGTTGACATCGCAATTCTGTCCCCTTTAATATGCCATCTCCCAGGGGTAAGAGGAAACCGATTCTTTGTCTGGATAGGCACGAAAATGTGACATGTCACTCCCTATGCAAATGTGGGGTGTGAAACCTAACACTTCAAGTCAGCTCCACTGACAGAGTGGTAGAGGAAAGCAGACAGATGGTGCTTTCTGGCATTATAAGGCACTCGACCCTGCGAGGATCACAGAGCATTTTGCACACCAAAATGCAGTGGCTGTGTTTAGACAGGCAGACCAATTCTGATATTTTTTTCACAAACAAATCTGATGTGAAAAGATCTGATGTGATTGGTCAAAAGACCAATTAGTGGAAAAAAGATCAGAATTGGGCTGCCTGTGTAAACACAGCCACTGAGTACAACCCAGGGGATAACATGTGTGGTTTCACTTGTTTCCGATGTGGTCCTGATGGAATAGATGCAGATTCTGAAATAGACATTCGTAAAGATACTGAAAAAGATGTTGACTCTGAAATCAACACTGAACTATATGCTGAAATGGCCTATATACTCATTGTGAGTGGTAAGGAACGGTGGCCTGACGCACTGCAGTTCTGTGGATTTTTTTGTATCAAAATGGTAATACATTTCCGCAGTTTGACAGATCATTGTATATTTATGAATGCTGTGGAACTTATATCCACAGGTGGCCTGAAGGCCCAGCTGACGTCTCTCAACTAGAACGGCCAGTCATCTGTGTGACACATTCTCAATCACATGCCACCCATTATCTTTACCTCCATGTCTCCTCTGATTCTTCCCTCTTCCTCTTTCTGATGATGCTATCTGACTGTCACTCTCGTTCCCCCTCTCTTTCCCCTCATTTAACCCATTTCCACCAACTTCACACTCTCTCCCGCTCTTAATCTCTCCCATTCTCCAACTCTCTCAATTTAACTGCCAGTGTGTGTGTGTGTGTGTGTGTGTGTGTGTGTGTGTGTGTGTGTGTGTGTGTGTGTGTGTGTGTGTGTGTGTGTGTGTGTGTGTCTGCACCGTAGTTTGGCAGTGCTGTTCCATAGACAGTGTCAAAGCTCCTTGAGTTCCTCTGTACCGATGCTAATTGCTAAAGAGTCCCATTTAAACCCGGGTGGGCCATGGGCTAAGGTAGTCTGCTAATAGAACCAGCTTTAGCCGCCAAGAACACTGGCTTGGAACCCAGAACTCAGAGTGTGGAATGCAAACATACAGGGACGGGAAACAGGACACTTTCAATGTCAATGGCCCCCCCAGTCTCTATATAGTGCACTACATTTGACCAGGGCCCATAGGGCTCTGTTGAAAAGCAGTGCATTGAAGTGAATATGATTCCATTTACCACATAACAAAAGTCATTTATATCCCAAGCCAGGCAAAGCCCATGTTATCAGTGTCCTTCTGTTTTATGTACACTCATGAGGCGTTTATATGTTATAGTCTTCAAGAATCAATGGGTAGGCTATACATCATTACATGAAATGACAGGAAAATTGACAACTTTTTCTAATGTTTTTGCTGAATGGATCAAAAATCTATTTTTCATGTCATCTGACCAAAAAACATGTTCCAATACAAGTGTCAATGCTGTCTAGCAAACTCCAGGCATTTACATTTGTTGGATCACATGAAAATAGAGCTCTTTGGCCAAGCACACCAGCGGTGGGTTTGGCGTCGAAATCAGAATGCGTGAGCAGAAAATAACCCCATACCTACCGTAAAATATGGCGGTGGATCTTTGATGTCCAATGGTCCTGGGGCCCGTGTTAAGGTCAACAGCATCATGAACTGTATCTAGTAACAGGACATTTTAGCCAAAAACCTGGTTGCCAGTTTGGCTGAAACTAGGCAGCAAGTGGATTATCCAGCAAGACAATAACCCCAAGCACACATCATAATCCACAAAGCAATGGTTCATTGATCACAAAATCTATATTTTGAGAATTTTATACAGTCATTTTTGCTAATCTTTATCAAAGATGTCAGTAATTTTGGACCCTACCGTAGCTTTATGACATGTTTAATGAGGAGCTATGTAAAATAATGAGAATCAATGCTACAAAGTAAAGTTCGTCCCCTGTAGGGCTACATACTATGGGAAAAACAAGAGGATGGGATGTAGTTGAGAATGTTTAATGTCGGCATTGTTCTTCCTGGTCTTCAGGAAGGCCTAAGAGGTGGTACGTCAACATTATTAACAGTCACTACTATGTCCCCCTCTTCTTGGTTTTTCCGCTAATTAGTATATAACCTGTTAAGCATGACTCAACATAGAGAAATTCAGCGTTATGATGAAAGAACAACACAACGGGGTAAAAACAGGATGGAACAAAACTAGCCTTAACAACTTAGTCTAGATACACCAACTTTGCAGGGAAAGGACACTGTGGTAGGTATGACCGTGGAAGGACGATTCTTGGCTCTTTACATCCCTCTATTATTAAGCCTTTCTGTGGTATATTTATTATAATGGTTTATTATTTCTTGGTCTCTGATTCATACTAATGGCAGCTTGCAGTAGTATGCTAGGTGGGCCTGCTTGTGAGGGCTCTTGAATGCAGGTCTTCCGGGATCAATCGCTGGAAACTGATTTAAACAAAACTCCTTTAATAAGGGACACGAAATTACTACCAACGTAGTCACACACCTGCTCACTACACGGAGCCACAATACATGAAACAATCACGGACAAAACTGAGGGGGGAACAGAGGAATTAAATAACACATGCAATTTGGGTAATGTGAACCAGGTGTGATAATTGACAAGACAAACAGAAAATGAGAAATGGATCGGTGGTGGCTAGAACTCCGGAGACGTCGACCGCCGGTAGCCGCTCGAAACAGGAGAGGGACCGACTTCAGCGGAAGTCGTGGCACTGCTTTATCAAAGGAGCTGGAATAATTATGGTTGTGAAGATTATAGAATTTTGGATTACGGATTAGATCCAGGTAGAGACGAGAGCCAGAGTACAAACCTACAGGCAACCCCCACTACCTCACGAGTCACGACTGCCTGCCTACCCCGCAACAGGTGCCAATTCTGATGTAACCTTTTTAGAATTGTAGAATTTGACCATTGTAGTCTAAGGCAGTTAACTTTGATCAAAGTTTAAACAGGTTGGCACACGGACAATATGGGCCAATATCCTTCTTGTTTCCCAAATAACACCCTATTCCCCATAGGGCAATCCCAGCTAACAACAAACATTCCCACAACTTTAGAGAATGTTCCCTTAAGAGTCTCATTATGTCACTAACTAATGTTGCTGTGATGTGCAAGGAATGTTTCCAATAGACCATTAACTTAATGTCAAATAGAACTGGGTACCATGTTCTTAGAACTTAAGATATGAATGTTCTTGACGTTTCTTGGGAACGTTGCGAGAACATTTGTGTAAAAAAAACTGTTGCCGAGCCAATCAAGACCCTGATTAGTGAACCAATGATCCATTCAAAACCTTTCGTTCGTTGGCAAGATTAGGAATGCACACACACAGTGCTTTTAACTAACATACTCACCACACATGATTACATTGTGTATGCTCATTTATACAGTAACTATTATTCAACATGTCCTCACCGGGGATTTGAACTCACAACCTGTTGGTTCACAGTATTCCTATGTCCCTGTTACGCCAACATGTCCATGTATCAGTTAATCTGACTGTCTCATTATGGATTTATTTACTTATTTCAGCAATTGAAGGGCTTTCTGTATAGTTGTCTAATGTTGGTGGGGCATATCGACCCATTTAAATTACACTCCTAAGTCAATCAAATACTTTATTGAGTGACATTTACTTAAAAGTGCATTAACTCTATTGCATACGCCTATACATTTTTTAGGGTGGCAGGTAGCCTAGCAGTAAAGAGCATTGGGCCAGTAACCAAAAAGGTGCTGATTCAAATGCCAACTAGTTGATGTGCGCTTGAGCAAGGCACTTAACCATAATTGTTCCCGTAAACCACTCTGATTGTTTTCTAAATGACTAAAATGGGCTCCGGTCAAATGTAGAGAATAGGGTGCTATTTGGGACACAGACAGGTTATAAATGGAGATGTAAACGCTTTGCCATGAACTTTACAATTGAATGGGATCTACGTGTGCATTTCAATTGGTTGCCATGAGAACAAGGCTCTATTTCTCTTCTTCTTTGGCGAGTTATGAGACCACCAGCTTTCTGCCACTTCTCTCACACAGCACCTGGCAATCTCTTTCTGCTACATTCAGAGACAGAAGAAGTAAAGCATTTTAAAAGCAGGACAATCAAGTATTTTTTTATGATTGCTTGGCAGATGCCACAATGAATGCTTGGCAGGTGACAACGATGTAGGCTGTGTGTAGCGGTTAGCGGTTATGGTATGAAGGTTTGGCTTGGAAATGTTTTTTTCACTTGGTCACAGACAGCTGTTGTAATGTGCACTGAAGTCCACAAGCAAAGGGAAAAGGTAAGAGGAGGAGAGCGCGTAGATGCGAGAAGGAATTATACAACGAGCAAATGATCATGCTGTTTGTACGTGGCTGCTATGAAAGTGAACTGTGTTTGCGGTGATCAGAGGTGTATTCATTCCACCGATTCTGCTGAAACATTTTTCTTAAATGGAAGCAAATGGAAAAAAGCGGGGATAAACATACCTGAATTTACCTAATAGAAAAAGTCTCATTTGAAACCATTGGACTGATTACACCTTAGATCCGCTAGATTGTAGGCTAGAGTGTGCAAGGCATTATTGAATGTGTCACTGTCTGTCACCTTGACTACTAAATTCTTTCTCTTGACCTGTGTATCATGCAGTGGCCTAAACCTATTGATGTTACATTGAGCTGGGTGAATGGAATATGAATGCTAGTCATCCAATATGATGCTGTAATACAAATAAGGCCATGCTCAGAACAAAAACAAAATGTCCCTCATCTTAAATGGCACCGACTGCCACTGACACACACATACACACTCACACATCATTTTCACTTCCCTTGTGATTCTCCTGGAAAACATGACTTGACACTTGCCACTGTCCTGTTGAAGGTGTGAGGCGGAGGTGAAACACAGTTTTTTACTCTATGGGAGGCAGTAAAGACTGAAAGACTCCAAAGCAGCAGTTATCTTGGCATGGTGTGGTTAGAGGAGTAAGGCTGAAGTGAATCGCTCTAATCACATACAATAAACAAGTGAGAAAGAAGGGGTTTAGGGGGAAGAAAGAGGACTGGGCAATGAAAACAATCTTATCTTGTATGCCTGTAGATTGACAGGGGAGATAAGGTGCTGTCAAAGCAGGGTGCCATTGACTATCACTATCACACTCGGGTGTCAAGACCTACAGTTGAAGTAGGAAGTTTACATACACTTAGGTTTGAGGCATTAAAGCTCATTTTTCAACAATTCCACAAATTTCTTGTTAACAAACTATAGGTTTGGCAAGTCGGGTAGGACATCTACTTTGTGCATGACATAAGTAATTTTTCCAACAATTGTTTACATACAGATTATTTCACTGTATCACAATTCCAGTGGGTCAGACGTTTACATACACTAAGTTGACTGTGACTTTAAACAGCTTGGTAAATTCCTGAAAATGATGTCATGCCTTTAGAAGATTCTGATAGGCTAATTGACATAATTTGAGTCAATTGGAGGTGTACCTGTATTTAAATGTATTGGCCTAACTTCAAACTCAGTGCCTCTTTGCTTGACATTTTTTTTATTTTACCAGGCAAGTCAGTTAAGAACAAATTCTTATTTTCAATGACAGCCTAGGAACAGTGGGTTAACTGCCTGTTCAGGGGCAGAACGACAGATTTGTACCTTGTCAGCTCGGGGAATTGAACTTGCTCTAACCAATTGAACGCTCTAACCACTAGGCTACCCTGCCGCCCAGACATCATGGGAAAATCAAAAGAAATCAGCCAAGACCTCAGAAAAAGAAACTGTAGACCTCCACAAGTCTGGTTCATCATTGGGAGCAATTTCCAAACACCTGAAGGTACCACGTTCATCTGTACAAACAATAGTAAGCAAGTATAAACACCATGTGACCATGCAGCCGTCATAGCGCTCAGGAAAGAGACGTGTTCTGTCTCCTAGAGATGAACGTACTTTGGTGTGAAAAGTGCAAATCAATCCCAGAACAACAGCAAAGGACCTTGTGAAGATGCTGGAGGAAACAGGTACAAAAGTATCTATATCCACAGTAAAACGAGTCCTACATCGACATAACCTGAAAGGTCGCTCAGCAAGTAGGAAGCCACTGCTCCAAAACTGACCATCGTTATGTTTGGAGGAAAAAGGGGGAGGCTTGCAAGCCAAAGAACAGCATGGGGTGAAGCATGGGGGTGGCAGCATCATGTTGTCGGGGTGCTTTGCTGCAAGAGGGACTGGTGCACGTCACAAAATAGATGGCATCATGGAAAATTATGTTGATATATTGAAGCAACATCTCAAGACATCAGCCAGGAAGTTAAAGCTTGGTCGCAAATGGGTCTTCCAAATGGACAATGACCCCAAGCATACTTCCAAAGTTGTGGAAAAATGGCTTAAGGACAACCAAGTCAAGGTATTGGAGTGGCCATCACAAAGCCCTGACCTCAATCCTATAGAAAATTTGTGGGCAGAACTGAAAAAGTGTGTGCGAGCAAGGAGGCCTACAAACCTGACTCAGTTACACCAGCTCTGTCAGGAGGAATGGGTCAAAATTCACCCAACTTATTGTAGGAAGCTTGTGGAAGGCTACCCAAAACATTTGACCCAAGTTAAACGATTTAAAGGCAATGCTACCAAATACTAATTGAGTAGTATGTAAACTTCTGACCCACTGGGAATGTGATGAAAGAAAGAAAAGCTGAAATAAATCATTCTCTCTACTATTATTCTGACATTTCACATTCTTAAAATAAAGTGGTGATCCTAACTGAACTAAAACAGGGAATTTGTACTAGGATTAAATGTCAGGAATTGTGAAAAACTGAGTTTAAATGTATTTGGCTAAGGTGTATGTTATCTTCCGACTTCAACTGTGTCAATGGCATAAATATTCCAAGAGGTTTTTTAGCTTTCGTATGAGACTCTCACTTACTGAAAAAAAGACGGTTGACCACCCTTGGTTATTAACTGTCCACACACTGTGTTCCTGTTCCCTCTCCATCTTTGAATGTATAATGAAATCACAGAGGGGTTATTATTCTGGACTTTTCACCCTTCAGATGAATCATTGGGTTTTGCCAATGCTAATGTTAATGACTTCTTGTCTCAACAGATGTCTCTTGTGTCTCAACAGTCCTCTTGATAAGCCCTGCACACCACAATAACAGTGCAGGAATTGATTTTTAAGTGTTGAGGCCAAGGGTTTATGCGGTTTGTATTTAAAGTGGTTTAAACTTTACAGGACATTCTGTTAGAGGGTGAGATTAAAAGTTGGGGGTCTGGACACACACACGGGTGCACACACACACACGCACAAACACACACACACACACACACACACACAGACTTTGCCATGGATCAGAGATAAAAATGTGTTGTTTTATAATGCTATTCTACACATTTTGTCTTAAGGCTGAGAATTTGTTTTGCTGTTTTAAAGCAAATATCCTTAAATTCTACACATTTTGCCATGTGGCAGAGAAAAATGTCCAGTTTTATAGCTCATCTCATGCTATTCTTCAAATTTAGCAATGAGGCTGAGAGAAAATGATGCAGTTTTATTGCTAATTTCTTGCAATTATACACATTTTGCCATTGCTTAAGAAGTGTTAATATGCCATCTGGGCCCCCAACCAATAGGAGGTGTAGGCACCGGGGCAAGTGCCCTGCATGCTAGGTCCGTAATCCTGCCCTGCACACACACACACACACACACACACACACACACACACACACACACACACACACACACACAGAGAGAAAACATGTACACACACACACACACTTTTCAGGGCCTATGACCAACCACTATACTAAGAGACATGTATACCAGATTGACAACGACGAGTCCCAGCACTCTTCTTGATATACCCTCAGGTTACTCTTATCGCTAGTTACAGCCATTATAGCTGTGTGAAAGCCTGACTGTATCGTAATGGGGCCTGATTGCTCCCCATTTGCAGGAAATGGCCATAATTTTGATGTCCCAATTACTTGCTCTCAGACTGGATGTGACGGGCAGCGAGAGCTGCTTCCTGTAATTTGATGGCCTAATGAATTGTTTTGCTCATTGCTTGCCGCAGGGATTTCAGATGTGTGTGTGTGTGCGGTTTTATTCAGTCTGGACGTGAACTCATCCCCAGTCGATCAGCTGTATCTGCCAGGGTCTGGCTAGCTCATCCAATGTTTAACCCAAATGAAAACAACCCAAATGAAAATGAGCCCTGCTGCTGTTAGGCTGTTTGTTGATACAGTCAAGAGAGAGCGGTACGACTGACCGCTGACCAGTCATTCTCAAACTATGAATGTGCTGCAGGAATTTCTCTATTGAGCCGTCTCATGTCAGCGAAATCACTCAAAAACACTCCGTGAACCTACATGACTACATGGCAATAGACATGTGGTCTTCTGTACTACTATTGGTAGAGCATGACGCTTGCAACGCGAAACCCCGAGAACACCCATGTGTAAAATGTATGCATGTATGACTGTTAGCGGCTTTAGATAAAAGTGTCTGCTAAATAGCATGTATTATATTATCTGAAATTGAACCAAAATCTGCTGCATTGATGGGAAATGTGTTATGACGTTATTGGTCCAGGCCCGGCACATTCAAGGCCTACCATTTCATGGCTACTTGAAGGCAGCTGCTTTTGTGGGTTTTAAAGGGACTAGATCATGATGTCGAAGTATATTAATTTAAACCACTGTTGGCTCACTATCACTGTGCATGAATCATTACTCAGCGTCTCTACTGGGAATAGTGTTTTACTATCTGATATAATAATCATGGTCATTCCGAAGGTTGCAATACGGGCGTCATACAATTATCAGGCTTTTATAAAGACCACATCATCGTGGCATGCTGCCACGATGACGTGAACATGCACAGAAAAAGAATCCTACTCTGCAGAAAATAGTACAAATTTACGAAAGCTTTTTTTTCAGTGCTGTGCTTGAGTAGCTGTTGTGTCTATATTGACCTTGTCTATTCAAATTCCAATGAGAGGTTATGCTTCTTTTGTTCCTTTTTGATGGTGGCACACGTAGCTGTTTTAACTCTGTCTACTACTGCTTCCATTTGGGATGCGGGCATAGTCAAGGAGTGATGGCCTGTTACGAGTCTTGAGTGAGAAATTATGCTTCAACATTGGCTGTACAGTCAGAGGGAGGTCAGACGTACAGTTCCAACAATATCGACTACCTCTAATTCAAAGTGTATCAAACGATATCAAATACATACTTGACAAAAAACAAATACACTCGTTTGATGAGAAATGACAATGTCCCTGGAATGCATTTAAAACGTTATGTCTGCATCTCAAATGGCACCCAATTCCCTACGAAGTGCACTACTTTTGACCAGGGCCCTATGGGCTGTACATAAGTAGTACTGTAGGGTGCCATTAGGGACATACACAGTACAATGTAAAGCGTTTGATGTACAAATGTTCAGTACTTCGCAGCTTGTTGCTCGTACACGTTTCTACTTCACAATAATAGCAATTACGATTGCCTGGGGCAGTTCTAGCAGGGCTGAAATTTGACAAACTGACTTGTTGGAAAGTTGGCATCCTATGACGGTGCCACGGGGATAGTGTTCTTCAGTCAAGCCATTCTATATAGTGTATCGACAGTGTATATATATATATATATATATATAATATATATATATACAGTGGGGCAAAAAAGTATTTAGTCAGCCACCAATTGTGCAAGTTCTC
>QNTS01001413.1:160658-178849 GCA_003317085.1 Hucho hucho
GATTTAACTTTGTGAATCATTCGGTCACTCTCATTTTTTCGAAGTTGTCTGGCGAGTAATTTGTGTGGTTTGTCACCAAACTCAAAATATTTTTGCTTGGCATAGAGAAAAGATTTAGCTATTTTAGCTGAAAGAATCTGATTGTATTCAAATTTTAAAGAGGTAATTTTTTTATGTTTCTCCATAGATGGATGGCTGGCATTCTCCCTATCCAGTAAGTGAATTTGTCCCTCCAATTCTACACATTTTTCTCTGTTTTGCCTACTCCTGGCAGCCTGAAAGGAGATGATACAGCCTCTCAAATAAGCCTTCAGTGTTTCCCACAATAATGCTGGGGAAGTCTCTGTGTTGTCGTTGGTCTCAAAGAAAAATGTAATTTTGTCTTTAAGATGCTCACAGAATGTTGGTTCTGTGAGGAGCTGAGGATTCAACCTCCAGACCCTCTCCTTTGGTATGATGTCACCCAATCTCAGGGAGAAAGTGAGTGGACTGTGGTCAGAGATTATAATATCATGATACCTCACATTACAGGTATAGGGGAGTAACTTTGCATCAACCAAAAAGTAGTCAATTCGGGTATAAACATTGTGAACATGAGAGTAAAAGGAGTATTCCCTACCCGTAGGGTTGGAGATCCTCCAAATATCAAATAAGTTAGAGTTTTTTATGTAGGTATTCAAGAATTCGCTTGAATAGGAGGTAGGAGTACGCCGGGTAGAAGATCTATCCAAATATTGGTCTAGCACACAGTTAAGATCCCCTCCAATGACCAAATTAGTATGGGAGATATCTGGAATCAGGGCAAGGACTCTTTTGAAAAAAGAGGGGTTATCAATGTTTGGCCCGTAGATATTTAGTAGAGTTATAGAAGTAGAGTGGATCTCTCCTGTTACAATCATATAACGACCCTCTTTATCCGCAATAGTGGTTTTATGTAGAAAGGGAATTCCTTTCCGTACCAGAATCGCTGTGCCTCTCGTTTTGGCAGAGAGGTTAGAGTGATACACTTGCCCCACCCACCTACATTTAAGTCTGCTGTGGGAATTGTTTTTTAGATGGGTTTCTTGCAAAAATACAATATCAGACGAGAGTGCTTTCAAGTGGGCTAGGACCTTGCCTCTCTTAATTGGTTCGTTTAAACCCTTTACATTCCAGGAAGTAAACGTAAGCCCCGCCCTCCTCTCGTTTGTAGTTCCTATGGTGGCCTGCATAACATGTAACTCAATAAAAAGGTAAGAAAACGCACCCAACCTTCACGATCAGCATATGTAGCACCTACACCCGAGCAGTATCCAACCAACCCCTCCCCCCCGGCAAGCACCCTTACTCTCCACCCTGTCCTCCAACTTTCCCCAACATTTACCCTCCCCCTCAACCCACCTGTAACAGGCATGCACAAATAGGAGAGAAAAAAATATAAAAATAATAAACACATTGTCTGGCCGATGCCAAAAATGCACGGCGCGACCTCAAACAAGAGGTAAAACCAAAATAAAATCCCAACTATACGTTCACCTCTTACTATCCTAGAACTTCTACTAACATATGAACCGAGGAGGCTCCCGCAAATAAAGTGTTCAATTAGCATCTAATAAACCAAAACAGAATAAATTGCAACTTAAACATATTGCGCACTTAAGTGTCATCCTGGGTCAATCCCTGAGATAAGCGATACATAGTATCACAATAATATATTGCTAAGCAGAGCCGGTCTAAACATAAACCATCAGCATGAAAGTGAAATTAACGTTAAATGAGAGCCCTGACCGCCCTCCATTGGTCGGCTCAGCGTCTTACATGTTCGGTACCGACATTAACACTTCAATCAGCAGCCCTTGCTGAGACAGTGTGAAAAGGATTCACCCGTTATGGCATAGTATGGATTCGAGTCCCTAATACACAGCGACATGGCGCTCTAACCCGTACGGGGGATTGGCATATATTCCCGGATAAACTTCTCTGCATCCAAAATTGAGGAGAGCCAAATCTTCTCACCGGAAGGAGGGGTAATTCTGAGTCTTGCCGGGAAGAGCAAGGCTGGGCGAAGGTGGAGTTTGTAGAGTTTGGTCATGACCTCTCTGTAGCCGGCGCGATGCTTTGCGACATCGGGCGCGTAATCCTCATAGACACGGAAGGGATGTCCTTTATGTAACAGGTTACCCCTCAATCGAGCCTCGCGCAGGATAAGATCCTTGGTCTTGAAACTGTGACAACAGATGATTACTGAGCGAGGACGTTGGCCCGGGCCAGGCACTGGGACAAGAGCGCGATGTGCACGGTCCAGCTGGGGATCCGAAGCCAAAACATCCGATCCCATTGCATCTCTCAGTAGTTTGGCGAAGAAGTCGGTGGGGCGAGAGCCAGCCTCCACCCCCTCCGCCAGACCAACAAGGCGAAGGTTATGACGTCTGGATCGGCCCTCTAGGTCGACCACCTTCACAGAGAGCCTCTGTACAATATCCTGCAAGGACGTGCATAGCTTCTCTAACTCGTCGATCCTACCAGCGTTGAATTCAGAAGCCTTCTCAAGGTCCACAATACTCTGGCCCTGCGAAGCAACCGCTCGAATGGTGCTCTCGATTTTGGAATCCAGTTCAGCAAGAGTAGCCTTAAGATCCTCAGCTATAGCAACACGTAGTTCTCCCAGAGCCCGGGTAAGTTCAGAAAGTGTCACGTTGTTGCCTGTGCTTTCCGCCATGTCTGTCTCGTTGTTTGGTGGGGAGGAGGCCTCCGGTGAGGATTTGCTGTCCTTTGGTCGCCTATTACTCGGCATGTTCACGTATAAAGTTACAGTAATGTATTAGTAACAGACGTTTGTTGTAAAAAAGTGCTGTAAAGTAGGTTAATTTAGACTGTTTCGCTAAAAAGTTGCAGGAGCCTCTCTCCAAACGTCCGTTCACTCCAACATGCTAGCTCCGCCCCTCTCTCATCTTTTTAAGTGAGAGAACCTGCACAATTGGTGGCTGACTAAATACTTTTTTGCCCCACTGTATATACTGTATATACACATACATATCGATACACACATATATATTTAGTACCAGTCAAAAGTTTGAACACACCTACTCATTCAAGAGTTTCTTTATTTTTACAATTTTTACAATTTACAATGTAGAATAATAGTGAAGACATCAAAACGATGAAATAACACATATGGAATAATGTAGTAAACAAAAAAGTGTTAAACATCAAAACATCAAAATCAAAATATATTTTTTATTTTCTTTTCTTCAAAGTAGACACCTTTTGCCTTGATGACAGCTTTGCACACTCTTGGCATTCTCTCATCCAGCTTCACCTGGAATGCTTTTCCAAAAGTCTTGAAGGAGTTCCCACATATGCTGAGCACTTGTTGGCTGCTTTTCCTTCACTCGGCGGTCCAACTCATCCCAAACCATCTCAATTGGGTTCAGGTCGGGTGATTGTGGAGGACAGGTCATCTGATGCAGTACTTCATCACTCTCCTTCTTGGTCAAATAGCCTTTACACAGCCTGGAGGTGTGTTGGGTCATTGTCCTGTTGAAAAACAAATTATAGTACCACTAAGCACAAACCAGATGGGATGGCATATCGCTGCAGAATGTTGTGGTAGCCATGCTGGTTAAGTGTGCCTTGAATTCTAAATAAATCACAGACAGTGTCACCAGCTAAGCACCCCCACACCATCACACCTTCTCCTCCATGCTTCACGGTGGGAACCACACGCGGAAATCTTCCGTTCACCTACTTTGCATCTCACAAAGACATGGCGGTTGAAACCAAAAATCTCAAATTTGTACTCATCAGACCAAAGGACAGATTTCCAACAGTCTAATGTCCATTGCTTGTGTTTCTTGGCCCAAGCAAGTCTCTTCTTCTTATTGGTGTCCTTTAGGAGTGGTTTCTTAGTAGCAATTCGACCATGAAGGCCTGATTCACGCAGTCACCTCTGAACAGTTGATGTTGTTACTTGAACTCTGTGAAGCATTTATTTGGGCTGCAGCAGAGGTAACTCTGGTTCTTCCTTTCCTGTGGCGGCCAGTTTCATCATCGCGCGTTATGGTTTTTGCGACAGTACTTGAAGAAACGTTCTTCTTGAAACAAAGTTCTTGAAATGTTCTGGATTGACGGACCTTCATGTCTTAAAGTAATGATGGACTGTCATTTCTCTTTACATATTTGCTGTTCTTGCCATAATATGGACTTGGTCTTTTTCTTCTGTATACCACCCCTACCTTGTCAGAACACAACTGATTAGCTCAAACACATTAACTTCTTAGGGAGCGACAGCTGAGGTGCCGGTTTTGGAGAGTCTGGCGTGCCCAAAGTAAAAGGCCTGCCACTCAGGCCCAGAAACTAGGATATGCACATAATTAGTACTATTGGATAGGAAACACTCTGAAGTTTCTAAGAGTGTTAAAATATTGTCTGTGAGTATAACATAACTGATATAGCAGGCGAAAACCCGAGGAATTTCTGTCCTGGAAAAAGTGTTTTGACACATTGCCTCATTTTGAACCCCTCCCTATTGAAAACAGCCATATATGGGAGTAAGATTGCAGTACCTATTGCTTCCACTGGATGTCAACAGTCTCTAGACAGTGTTTGGTGATGTTAGGTTGCTCTGGATGGTAATAGAAGAAGAATTTCAAACTAGTCATCGGATGTAAACAGAAGAGGAAGCGCGTTCACAAGCTCGCGCGCGCTGTGGTTTTTTCCTTTCCTATCGTCCAGTTTATAATCCGGTTGAAATATTATAGTAAATATACATAAAAGTGTTCCTAAGGATACATTATCAATGATGTTTGATTGTTCTTGGACAAGTGTATAGGTATAGGTTGAACGCGTTCTCTTCACGGTTCAATGGGCGACTTAACGGTGGATTTTATGATCATAACGCGACATTCAAACGGAGATTTATGGATATAATAAATGACTTTTTCTAACAAAAGAACCATGGATTGTCTTCGTTGGACACTTGGGTTGCCCTCAGCAGAAGTTCTTTGAAAGGTAAGGGATTTTATATTAGCGATTTTAGGCATTTTTTGAGACCCGCCGTTGGGTTATGAATTTATGCTAATGGTTAAATATTGTAGGTGCTATCCTCAAACAATCAAATATTGTGCTTTCGCCGTAAAGCCTTTTTGAAATCTGACAACGCTGTGATATTGCCAAGAAGCAGAGCTTTTGATGACTATGCAACACTTGTATATTGATGAATGTTTAATAATTCAACTTTGGGATTTGGAATTTGGCGCCTTACATTTCACCGGGTAGTGTCGGGAGTGGCGCCCCACCACTCCCTAAGTAGTTAACTGGGACACTACCCCACTACTTTCAAAAAGGCTTTACGGCGAAAGCACCACATTTGATTGTTTGAGGGTAGCACCTAACACATTTTTTTCCATTACCATAAATTCCTAAGCTATCACGGTTCACAGAAAACACATTTCACAGCGAAAACAAATCAATTACCTTTTGAAGAACTTCTGCTGAGGGCTTCCCAAGTGTCCAACGAAGACAATCCATGGTTCGTTTGTTAGAAAAAGTAATGTATTATATCCATAAATCTCCATTTGGTTGGCGCGTTATGATAATAAAATACAGCCTCCAATCGTCCATTGAAACGTGAAGAGAACTCGTTCAACTTATACCTATAAACTTGTCCAAGAACAATCAAACATAATTGTAAATGTATCCTTAGGAACACTTTTATGTATAAATAGTATAATATTTCAACCGGAATATAAACTGGGCGATAAGAAAGGAAAAAACCACAGAGCGCGCCAGCCGTGAACGCGCATTTACTTCTATTGACATCTGTGTGGCCACTTCCTTATTCGTCTTCTTCTATGCTCTAAAAGCATCTAAAAAGAATCAGAACACTTTCTCGAGACTGTTGACTTCCAGAGGAAGCGATAGGTACTGCATTCATATGCCCTTATATGGGCATTTTCATAAGGGAGGGGTTCTAAATGAGGCAGTGTGTCAAAACCACTTTTTCCAGGACAGAAATTCCTCAGGTTTTCGCCTGCCATATCCGTTCTGTTTTACTCACAGACAAAATGTTAACACTTTTAGAAAATTCAGAGTGTTTCCTATCCAATGGTACTAAATATGTGCATATCCTATTTTCTGGGCCTTAATGGGAGGCATTTTACTTTGGGCACGCCAGGCTCTCCAAAACAGTCACCTCGTGCGCTGCTCCCAAAGAAGTTAAGAAGGAAAGAAATTCCACTATCACGTTTTAGGGAAGACACAGATGCAGACAGTGTTGAATCAACAAAAGTTTACTACTAGAACAGGGGGCAGGCAAAACGACAGATCAAGGGCAGGCAGAGGTCGGTAATCCAGATCAGAGTCCAAAAGGTACAGAACGGCAGGCAGTCTCATGGTCAGGGCAGGCAGAGGTCAATAATCCACTGTGATGTGACAAGGTATAGAACGGCATGCAGGCTCAGGGTCAGGGCAGGCAGAATAGTCAAAACTGGGAAAACTAGAAAACAGGAACTGGAAACAGACAGGAGCAAGGGGAAAACCGCTGCTAGGCTTGACGACCAAAACGAACTGGCAACAGACAAACAGAGAAAACAGGTATAAAATACACTGTGGATACACTGTGGATAATAGGGAAGACGGGCGACACCTGGAGGGGGGTGGAGACAAGTACAAAGACAGGTGAAACAGATCAGGGTGTGACAGGTACCTTGTTGGCGAGAACCGATTTGTATTTGCTATTAGTGCATTCATAATATTAGCTTTGATGCATTTTACAGGCCCTTTAGAAGTGTATTGTGCTAGAAAAAGTATGCATTTACCTGATTTTATTTGATATTAATGGTTAAAATGTTATATTTAACTAATAGTAAGATATTTCTGTTCTCCTAAAGCCAAGACCACAGAAAAAGAAACTGTAGACCTACACAAGTCTGGTTCTTTATGGTCTCCACTCCCTGCAGCTAATCTGGGCATATGGGTCACTAGAGATGGCTTGAGCTGTGAAACGAGTTAAAGACTGCATTCTATATAGACAAGATTATTCTAATCATCCTTGCATCTGGGAAACTAGGTTGAACGGCACTGGGTTGGGATGACCACAGGATGAATCCAGGATGGCTTATGGTAGCCCCAATCTGCATGGGAGGGGTGGAACCAGCCATGACTAAGCATCTTTAGTGTCAGCTATATAAAAACTCTGCATTGTCTGTAAGGGTTAGGCTGCTCGGCCCAACAGTCAAGACTGTTGGGTTGACTATTCTCATTATTGCAATAATGAATCAATATTATATAAAGATGATTGTTTGAAGAAATGACAAAGTCTCTCTCAGTATGAATTTCCACGACAGTAATCACACCCCATGTATTTTTCAACATGTTGTTGTGTTTAAAATTTTAAAATGTATTAATTTTGTAAGATTTTCTTATCACTTACCTACACACAATACCCCATAATGTCAAAGTGGACTTACGTTTAGATTTTTTTTGAAACAAATTAATTAAAAATGAAAAGCTGAAATGTCTTTAGTCAATATGTATTCAACCCCTTTCTTATGGCCTCAAGCCTAAATAAATTCAGGAGTACAAATGTTCTTAACAAGTCACATAATAAGTTGAATTGACTCACTCTATGTGTGTGTTTTAATCTCTGTACCCCACATTTTGGGGCTCCTGAGTGGCGCAGCGGTCTAAGGCACTGCATCTCAGTGCTTGAGGCGTCACTACAGACACCTTGGTTTGAATCCAGGCTGTATCACAACCGGCCGTGTGTCCCATAAGGCGGCGCACAATTGGCCCAGCGTTGTCAGGGTTTGGCCGGTGTAGGCCGTCTTTGTAAATAAGAATTTGTTATTAACTAGCTTGCCTAGTTAAATAAATGTTAAATAAAAATAAAAACATACAATTCTCTGTAAGGTCCCTCAGTCGAGCAGTGCATTTCAAACACAGATTCAACCACATACCAGGGAGGTTTTCCAATGCCTTTCAAAGAAGGACACCTATTGGTAGATGGGTATAAAAAAAGCCAATATTGAATATCTCTTTGAGCATGGTAAAGTTATTAATGACACTGGATTGTGTGTCAATACACCCAGTCACTACGGAGATAAATGCGTCCTTCCTACCTCGGTTGCCGGAGAGGAAGAAAACCGGTCTGCGATTTCACCATGAGGTTAACGCTAACTATAAAACAGTTACAAAGGATCTGTCCCTTTTTTAAATCTTTGCCTAAAATGACATACCCAAATCTAACTGCCTGTAGCTCAGGACCTGAAGCAAGGATATGCATATTCTTGATACCATTTGAAAGGAAACACTGAAGTTTGTGGAAATGTGAAATAGATGTAGGAGAATATAACACATTAGATCTGGTAAAAGATAATACAAAGAAAAAAACACATTTTTTTTATACCATCATCTTTGAAATGCAAGAGAAAGGCCATAATGCATCATTCCAGCCCAGGTGCAATTTAGACCTGAGGGCAATACCAAAATAAATGGTCTATTGATTCTGTATCCTCACAACAAAATCTGCAGAGCTTCGATGATTTCATGCCCCAAATATTCAACATTTTGTTGATGGCAAGAATTCTACGTAATAATTTTAGCTGAAAAGCACGAAGTCTTGAATCTTGCATTGTTTTATATATCAACTCATACACCATGGAATCGGTACATCAAAAATCTCTTCCCAACTATTTTGCAATCTGTATGGCACAGTTGTCAACATCCTGGTCCTCAAATGAAACTGGTATACTTTCCTATTTATGCTATTTTTATTCCTCTGCCAGTTTTGATCCTTTATGTTGGGCAGACAGACCAGTTCCCTACCTCCTACCGCTGCCACATGCCTCCTCCATTTTTGGGACAGACCTTTCTGTACAATTGTGATAACTCCATGAAGGACGTAACTCTACCATTACAATATCAATTAAGAACAAAATACCATTTTCAAACACCTTTCCATAATTACAGGTATTTTATCAACCAGCACATTTGAGTTCAGCCATAATATTTGTTGAAATATTTGTTCCATCTTTTCAGAGGGATGAAATTGAAATTGTAGCCAACTCTGCAATGCTTGTTTGAAAAAGAGCGATACTTTGAAAAAATTATTATTTTCAATTAAAATCGAAAATGAGACATGAGGCAAATAGGACATTTTTAATCAATGGATGAGCTTTTCTTAGTCATCTACTTGAGAACCATTTAGGGTTCAAATAAACCTTTTGAATGAGAGAAGCTTTTAGAGAGTTTAGTGCTTTTATATTTAATAATCTCAACCCACCCAATTCATATTCATTATATAGATAGGCTCGTTTTATTTTGTCTGGTTTAGCGTCCCAGATAAAGCGAAATATTTTTTGCTCATATGATTTGAAAAACGAATCATCAGGAGTAGGCAGCGCCATAAGTAAGTGAGTAAACTGAGATATGACTAAGGATTTAATCAGGGCAATTTTTCCATAAATAGACAGGTATTTACCTCTCCATGGTTGCAGGATCTTGTCTAAGTTTTCTATTGAAATTCATTGTGGAGAGCTTATTTATATATTTTGTGATATGAATACAGAGTATGTCTACTTCCCCATCCGCCCATTTTATAGGTAAGCTGCAGGGTAATGTAAAAGTTGTATTTTTTAAGGATCCAATATGTAATATTGTACACTTTTCATAATTAGGTTTTAGTCCAGAGAGTACAGAAAAGTTATCTTTAATGTGTCAGGCTTGTGTGCGTACTGGAGCGAAATCAGGTGCAGGAGAGCAGAGAGTAGTGAACAGGCACACACTTTAATGGACCGGAGGAAAATAAATAACTGCGTCAAAAATCCTCCATAAACAATGTCCAAAGGTGCAAAATCCAGAATCACTAATACGAAGTGTAAGCAAATAACCACTGAATATATCACGGAAAAACAGCACACAATTCTAACGCGTCAAAAATCTCGACTGACACGTAACACAAAACAATTCCACACAAAGACATGATGGGGAACAGAGGAATAAATACATGCAGTAATGAATGGGAAATGAAAACCAGGTGTGCAGGGAACAAGACAAAACAAATGTATCAATGAAAAATGGAGCGGCGATGGCTAGAAAGCCGGTGACATCGATCACCGAACGCCGCCCGAACAAGGAGAGGAGCCGACTTCGGCTGAAGTCGTGACATAATGAGACATTGCAGGGATCTAATTAGTTTATTAATACATTTTGAAGTTCATAATTGTGCACTCTCCTCAAACAATAGCATGGTATTCTTTCACTGTAATAGCTACTGTAAATTGGACAGTGCAGTTAGATTAACAAGAATTTAAGCTTTCTGCCCATATCAGATATGTCTATGTCCTGTTTTTATTGGTTACTTACAACCTCATGCTAATCACATTAGCTTACGTTATCTCAACCGTCCCACGGGGGCCGATCCCGTAGAGGTTGAAGTCTGTCATAGGAAAAAACTGAGGATGGATCAACAACATTGTAGTTACTCCACAATACTAATCTAAAAAACAAACGGAATGGAGCTAAGCACAGGCAAAATCATAGAGGAAAACCTGATTCAGTCTGCTTTCCACCAGACACTGGGAGATAAATTCCCCTTTCAGCAGGACAATAACCTAAAACACAAGGCCAAATCTACACTGGAATTGCTTACCAAGAAGGCAGTGAGTGTTCCTGAGTGGCCAAGTTCCAATTATGACTTAAATCTACTTGAAAATCTATGGCAAGACCAGAAAATCGTTGTCTAGCAATGATCGTCAACCAATTTGACAGAGCTGGAAGAATTATGAAAAGAATAATGGGCTAATGTTGCACAATTCTTGTGTTGAAAGCTCTTAGAGACTTGTAATCGCTGCCAAAAGTGCTTCTACAAAGTATTGACTCAGGGGTGTGAATACTGATATTTCTGAATTCCATTTTCAATAAATGTGTTATAATGTCTAAAAACATGTTTTCACTTTGTCATTATGGGGCATTCTGTGTAGAAGGGTGAGGAAAAAAATATTTTAATAAATGTTGAATTAAGGCTATAACACAACAAAATGTGGCATAAGTTAAGGGGTACGAATACTATCTGAAGGCTACGGTCCAACAGAGCTGAATCAGTCAGAACAATGGCTGGTATTTCAGCCATATCAATACAGGCTGTAACTTAAAGTTATACTTTTCATCATATAGTTTTCATCACCAATTTGAATCCACTAATCACGCATATTGGATTCACTGGAGCACCTTTGACGATATAAACAGCATATCAACATAGAAAGATGGCAGACGTTTTCCGTGCCCCCAGGCGATTGTGTTTTTTTTGTTCGTTTATTTGCTTCATTTGTAACTTATTTTTTTACTTGTTCTGTACATAATGTTGCCCCTACCGTCTCTTATGACCGAAAATGTATTCTAGACATCAGGACTGGGAATATTCACCACGGACTAGCAGAATCCTTTTTTTCCTTTCACCTCTCTGACGACAACGCAAAGCATATACTGCTTCCTCGGGAACAGCCCCGTGATCTGTGTGAAGAGGAGGCGGAGAAAGAGGGGCCAAAGGGCGGGCTGCCTTCTGAGAATTCGGATAAACCTCCATTTCCATCCATTCTGCTAGCAAACGTGCAATCTTTGGAGAATAAAATCGACGAGTTACGTGGAAGATTAAACTACCAACGGGACATTAAAACTGTAACATCTTATGCTTCACGGAGTCGTGGCTGAACGGCGACAATAAGACAAGGGGCGACGGACTAAATAAATAACAGCTGATGCACGATATCTAAGGAAGTCTTGAGCTATTGCTCGCCTGAGGTAGTGTATCTCATGATAAGCTGTAAACCACACCACCGACCGAGAGAGTTTTCATCTGTATTCTTCGTAGCTGTTTACAAACCACAACAGTCAGAGGCTGGTACTAAAACCGCATTGAATGAGCTGTATTCTGCCATAAGCAAACAAGAAAATGCTCACCCAGAGGCGGTGCTCCTAGTGGCCGGGGACTTTAATGCAGGGAAACTTCCATCCGTTTTACCAAATTTCTATCAGCTTGTTAAATGTGCAACCAGAGGAAAAATATCTCCGGACCACCTATACTCCATACACAGAGATACATATAAAGCGCTCCCTCGCCCTCCATTTGGCAAATCTGACCATAATTCTATCCTCCTGATTCCTGCTTACAAGCAAAATTTAAAGCAGGAAGCACAAGTGACTAGATCAATAAAAAAGTGGTCAGATGAAGCAGATGCTAAGCTACAGGACTGTTTTGCTAGCAGACTGGAATATGTTCCGGGATTCCTCCGATGGCATTGAGGAGTACACCACATCAGTCATTGGCTTCATCAATAAGTGCATTGATGACGTCGTCCCCACAGTGACCGTACATACATATCCCAACCAGAAGCTGTGGATTACAGGCAGCATCCGCACTGAGCTAAAGGTTAGAGCTGCCGCTTTCAAGGAGCGGGACTCTAACCCGGAAGCTTATAAGAAATACCGCAATGCCCTCCGACGAATCAATACAGAACTAAGATCGAATCGTACTACACCAGCTCTGATGCTCGTCGGATGTGGCAGGGCTTGCAAACCATTACAGACTACAAAGGGAAGCACAGCCGAGAGCTGCCCAGTGACACGAGCCTACCAGACGAGCTAAACTACTTCTATGCTCGCTTCGAGGCAAATAACACTGAAACATGCATGAGAGCACCAGCTGNTTTTCCTCATTTTGTCTGTCATAGTTGAAGTGTACCTATGATGAAAATTACAGGCCTCTCTCATCTTTTTAAGTGAGAGAACTTGCACAATTGGTGGCTGACTAAATACTTTTTTTCCCCACTGTACATATCCCAACCAGAAGCTGTGGATTACAGGCAGCATCCGCACTGAGCTAAAGGTTAGAGCTGCCGCTTTCAAGGAGCGGGACTCTAACCCGGAAGCTTATAAGAAATACCGCAATGCCCTCCGACGAATCAATACAGAACTAAGATCGAATCGTACTACACCAGCTCTGATGCTCGTCGGATGTGGCAGGGCTTGCAAACCATTACAGACTACAAAGGGAAGCACAGCCGAGAGCTGCCCAGTGACACGAGCCTACCAGACGAGCTAAACTACTTCTATGCACGCTTCGAGGCAAATAACACTGAATCATGCATGAGAGCACTAGCTGTTCCGGAAGACTGTGTGATCATGCTCTCCGCAGCCGATGTGAGTAAGACCTTTAAACAGGTCAACATTCACAAGGCCGCAGGGCCAGACGGATTACCAGGACGTGTACAGCGGGCATGCGCTGACCAACAGGCAAGTGTCTTCACTGACATTTCCAACCTCTCCCTGTCCGAGTCTGTAATACCAACATGTTTTAAGCAGACCACCATAGTGCCTGTGCCCAAGAACACTAAGGTAACCTGCCTAAGTGCTTTGAAAGGCTGGTCATGGCTCACATCAACACCATCATCCCAGAAACGCTAGACCCTTTCCAATTTGCATACCGCCCCAACAGATCCACAGGTCAATCCGATCAGACTTTACAGACATTTTGGGGAGAATAACCGTTTTTGGGATCTGCTCGTCTCAAAAACACAGCCCTAGCTTAACCCCTGTCAATTACAGACTAATGGTTGGTTTCAGCGGAGTAAATAGACAAATCCAACGCAACAACAGCGGTCTATAGCTCAAGCACATGTTTTAAAGGGGTTAGTCCAAAACGTGGGACTCAAGAGGTTGTTGTTGGTGTTGTTAAAAACCTGTAGACTGAAACCTAATTGGTGCAATGTCAGCTGATGCAACACTCAGGTTTCCTTTTCTGAATCGGCTGCGCTTGATTTGATTTTAATCAGTGAGATGAAACAGAGTGATGTTCAGTTCCTTTTCCGTTTCTACTGAAAGCCTGAAGGTACATTCGGGGGAGGAAATTGGGCAACACATTGAGAATATGTGAATAACAGGTTAACAATGGGTATAATGGTCAGTGTGGCAGCTGTCCTGGTTTGTTTGGTTACCCAACGATGTGGATCCTTTTTAAAAAAAAATACCCAACTTTTCTCCCAAATTTTGTGATTACGATCTTGTCTCATCACTGCAACTACCCAAAACGGGCTATGGAGAGGCAAAGTTCGAGTCATGAATCCTCCAAAACATGACCCGCCAAGCCGCTTCTTAAGACAGCTGCACCAATGTGTCAGGGGAAACACTGTTCAACTGATGACCGAAGTCAGCCTGCAGGCGCCTGGCCCGCCACAAGGCGTCGCTAGAGCGCAATGAGCCAAGTAAAGCCCACCCTGCCAAACCCTTCCCTAACCTTGATGGTGCTGGGCCAATTATGCGCTGCCCTATGGGACTCCCGGTTACGGCCGGTAATGACACAGGGATCAAACCCAAGGCTGTAGTGACACAGCAACATTGAGATGCAGTGCCTTAGACCGCTGCACCACTCATTATGGGAATCCTATTTTCTACATAGGAAAAAATGAATGTACACCTTGAGTGGGTTGGATGATTCTAAGGGGGAGACTGCCTGGCTTCAAAGATTGGACATCTCCAATATGAACATTCCTTGGTTCAGTAAAACAAGGTTTCCATGAAATTGGATTATAGTAACAAAATAAATAAATAATCCAATTGTACCCTATAATGTATGCTCTTTTTTCGTAAATGTACAATTATATACACATATTTTTTTGTTTGTTTTACAATTTTGACAGAGCACATATTTCAAAAGTTCCACTGCTGATTTCGTAATGTTCACAAAATTATTGATTTGTTCTCTGCGTTTGAGAGGGGATCAGTCATGATGTATGTCCAGGTATTATAGCTACTTTAAAAGCACTATCTTCATCTCCAATGTCAAACCTGTTTCTGATTTGATTACGTGCATGGCGAACAAACTCATCAGTCAAGACGACGTGCCAGACGTGCTGTTTTTTAGGACATTTCACATTTAAGCAGCTGTTTAAAATTACTTCCTCTTAAAGTTTACTTTTTTCAATATGTCATTTGGAGGAGAACCCGTTTTCTGAGGGCTCATTAAGGTAATTGCTTTATCTCTCTCTCTGGCCTTGAAGGCCTTGCCTGTCCTGGTTTGATATTGGGTAAAATCCATCAACAGTGGCTCTGTGAGTAACTGGACCCTTCCCAGCAAGGCTGTCACCCAGGGGAGAAGCATCCACATGTCTTCCCACTAACTCTGGGGTTCTTTGTCAATATTCTTTCCTCAATCCCTTGAGTCCTATTTACCCATCCTCTCCGACCACACCTTCTCAAAACAGTGAGAAGCAAGGAGAGAAAACACAACTTGTAAGGTCCTCAAATCCTCTATACAAATACCTCTAAAAATGTCCAGAAGGCAACGGGAGAGAGGACTTCAGGATAGGACACAAGGAATCAATGAAGGACTATTGAGGAACAGCCAGAGGCTGTGAAGATAGCCATATGTTCCTCACAGTCCCAGCAGCAGCAGCCAGGCAGTCAGCAGCCAGGCAGTATGCCGGGCCCCTCTCCATCTCACACACCTTGTGGCAGACGATACAGGAGACATCCCAGTGATCTCAACTGACCCCATCATATCCCAACAGGAGCCACGTGGGTGAGTGTGTGTGCGCCTCAGAATTGCAAAACATTCAATAATTTTTATGTGTTGTAGGAATAGCAGTAGCGCACCCGAGAGATAAAACAAATATATCAAACAGATCAGGGAAGCGAATCAATCTGGCAGAGCCCTAGAAACAACTCAGAGAGTGTAACACAGCGTCTCTTCTCTTTGCTTTTTAAGTGTTGAGGCTCAAGGTCCATGAAGCACAATGTATCTGTTTATTGGCCATCTCTTATCTGTTCATGTCAAGGCCAAGTCACAAATCTACCAGAGAGTTCAGTTGAGAAAAAATCATCAGGACGATTTGTTTCTACCATGTAATGATGCTCCCTATGTTCCCTGTGTTAACTTTCCAGCTTTCCATCAACACACTCAGATGATACAGTACATTATGCTTACAGTGTGCTCAAGTCTCCCCCTTCCCCCTCAATCCTGCCCCCTTCTTCACTCCCTGGAAGAATGTTTGTGCTTTCTTTACTTCCAATTTGTTCAATTTAGTGGCGACTTACGTTTAATGCATGCGGAAGCAATTAGAGTGCTGGCAAAGTCTCAATCTTGCAATTTGCTGGTGCAGTCATAACATAAATAACGTAAATATCTTTCCTATGTGGAATTATTCAGCCTCTACATAGCTTTGATATATAATTAATTAAACATAATTAAACATTCAATATAATACTTCCCCAGATCATAAAGACTACAGTAGAGCAGGTAGGTAATCTCCCTGATTTAGGAGGGATAGTCATTTATATCACTTTAGCATACACTTTAACACTAGAAGAGCTGAGGCAGTCATTCTGACTGCATATTCATTTCAAATGGAAATAACTCTAGATAACTTTTTCCAGATAAGTAATTTAAAACACACATATGTTGTTCAAATTTCGATGTCACAAACATCATTTGCGTCCTACAGAGTCACATGCAGGTAAGATATTTAGATTTCTGTATAGTATCAGAAATTCTGAGGTTTCTGAAACACTTACCTTTGCCAAATAACTCTCAAAATCGAAGAAATTAAGCTCTATTTCAAAAAATCTTTTTTTTTTTTCAAGAATAGCCACTGTTCTCCACACGTGAGCAGGGGGCAACAGATCACCTAAAGTAACATAAACTAATGAAAATGCTATTGTGTTCTTTGAAATACAGTTGAAGTCAGAAGTTTACTCGTTTTTCAACCACTCCTCAAATTTCTTGTTAACAAACTATAGTTTTGGCAAGTCGGTTAGGACAACTACTTTGTGCATGACACAAGTCATTTTTACAACAATTGTTTACAGACAGATTATTTCACTTATAATTCACTGTATCACAATTCCAGTGGGTCAGAAGTTTACATAAACTAAGTTGACTGTGCCTTTAAACAACTTGGAAAATTCCAGATGTCATGGCTTTAGAAGCTTCTGATAGGCTAATTGATATCCTTTGAGTCAATTGGAGGTGTACCTGTGGATGTATTTCAAGACCTACCTTCAAACTCAGTGCCTCTTTGCTTGACATCATGGGAAAATCAAAAGAAATCAGCCAAGACCTCAGAAAAAGAATTGTAGACCTCTTCAAGTCTGGTTCATCCTTGGGAGCAATTTCCAAACACCTGAAGGTACCACGTTCATCTGTACAAAGAATAGTACGCAAGTATAAACACCATGGGACCACGCAGCCGTCATACCGCTCAGGAAGGAGACGCCTTCTGTCTCCTAGAGATGAATGTAGTTTTATTGCTTCTTTAATCAGAACAACAGTTTTCAGCTGTGCTAACATAATTTCAAAAGGCTTTTCTAATGATCAATTAGCCTTTTAAAATGATAAACTTAGATTAGCTAACACAACGTGCCAATTGGAACACAGGAGTGATGGTTGTTGATAATGGGCCTCTGTACGCCTATGTAGATATTCCATAAAAAAATCAGCCTTTTCCAACTACAATAGTCATTTACAACATTAACAATGTCTACATTGTATTTCTGATCAATTTGATGTTATTTTAAATGGACAAAAAAATTTGCTTTTCTTTAAAAAATAAGGACATTTCTAAGTGACCCCAAACTTTTGAACGGTAGTGTATATATTTTGTTGTATTATAATGTTAACCAAAGTTTTTTTTTTTTTAAATGTATTTTTTAAACTGTTAGAATGTTGCCGTCAAAATGGCTGCTCATTGGCATGGTAAGGGGGGGTAGTGAGGCCCGGCAGTTTAAGTCTTAAACACTTTAATGTAACTTTGTTTTAAGTGCTTTAATTGAGACACATCTCATTTCCCTAGCAAGGGTAATATTCTGTTACATAAAATGTATTTTACGGAAACATTTTGGACTGACACGGTGAAGTGCGGCATAGCTGGAAACATCGATAGAGAGTTACATGTCAAACTGACAGATGGTATAGACTCACATTATGGTGTTTGGAGTCTATAATTTTAATGGTAGGTTTATTTGAACAGTGAGAGACAGAAGAACAACAAAAAAATCCAGAAAAACGCATGTGAACATTTTTATAATTTGATTTGCATTTTAATGAGGGAAATAAGTATTTGACCCCTCTGCAAAACATGACTTAGTACTTGGTGGAAAAACCCTTGGTGGAAAAACCCTTGTTGGCAATCACAGAGGTCAGACGTTTCTTGTAGTTGGCC
>QNTS01001413.1:178872-195929 GCA_003317085.1 Hucho hucho
CCAGGTTTGCACACATCTCAGGAGGGATTTTGTCCCACTCCTCTTTGCAGATCTTCTCCAAGTCATTAAGGTTTCGAGGCTGACGTTTGGCAACTCGAACCTTCAGCTCCCTCCACAGATTTTCTATGGGATTAAGGTCTGGAGACTGGCTAGGCTACTCCAGGACCTTAATGTGCTTCTTCTTGAGCCACTCCTTTGTTGCCTTGGCCGTGTGTTTTGGGTCATTGTCATGCTGGAATACCCATCCACGACCCATTCAATGCCCTGGCTGAGGGAAGGAGGTTCTCACCCAAGATTTGACGGTACATGGCCCCGTCCATCGTCCCTTTGATGCTGTGAAGTTGTCCTGTCCCCTTAGCAGAAAAACACCCCCAAAGCATAATGTTTCCACCTCCATGTTTGACGGTGGGGATGGTGTTCTTAGGGTCATAGGCAGCATTCCTCCTCCTCCAAACACGGCGAGTTGAGTTGATGCCAAAGAGCTCCATTTTGGTCTCATCTGACCACAACATTTTCACCCAGTTGTCCTCTGAATAATTCAGATGTTCATTGGCAAACTTCAGACGGGCATGTATATGTGCTTTCTTGAGCAGGGGGACTTTGCGGGCGCTGCAGGATTTCAGTCCTTCACGGCGTAGTGTGTTACCAATTGTTTTCTTGGTGACTATGGTCCCAGCTGCCTTGAGATCATTCACAAGATCCTCCCGTGTAGTTCTGGGCTGATTCCTCATGATCATTGCAACTCCACGAGGTGAGATCTTGCATGGAGCCCCAGGCCGAGGGAGATTGACAGTTCTTTTGTGTTTCTTCCATTTGCAAATAATCGCACCAACTGTTGTCACCTTCTCACCAATCTGCTTGGCGATGGTCTTGTAGCCCATTCCAGCCTTGTGTAGGTCTACAATCTTGTCCCTGACATCCTTGGAGAGCTCTTTGGTCTTGGCCATGGTGGAGAGTTTGGAATCTGATTGACTGAATGATTCTGTGGACAGGTGTCTTTTATACAGGTAACAAACTGAGATTAGGAGCACTCCCTTTAAGAGTGTGCTCCTAATCTCAGCTCGTTACCTGTATAAAAGACACCTGGGAGCCAGAAATCTTTTTGATTTAGAGGGGGTCAAATACTTATTTCCCTCATTAAAATGCAAATCCATTTATAAAAATGTTCATATGCGTTTTTCTGGATTTTTTTGTTGTTATTCTGTCTCTCACTGTTCAAATAAACCTACCATTAAAATTATAGACTGATCATTTCTTTGTCAGTGGGCAAACGTACTAAAATCAGCAGGGGATCAAATACTTTTTTCCCCTCACTGTAGGAGTCGAGTCAACAATGACACCCCGTAACCATTGTAACGGGCAGGAGCGGGACGGAGGCGGGACTAGGACTTGCAGCGCTTAATTTGTCATGGATGGAAGATGGTGCCGCCGTGTAAAAACCCATCAAAACCTAACCAAGTGCTCCCCTTTCCCACAGCCACAACCCCGTGTCCATACATAATACCATCAGAGTCCAATACCACAAGCCATGGTTTATGTAACCTATGAAGAAGGTACAAGTAGGATAAATGTGGTGACTTTGCAAGAAAAAAATATAAAACTTACTCAACTGTGGTGGCTAGTAAGTTTGTGAAGGCTAGACATTTCTCCTGAGAGCTGCATGACTTAACTAACCTGCTGAGAGATTTGAGAAAAGGAAAAGGAATTCAAAAATAGAGCTTCTGTTCTACTGTTGTATTAACCTGCTTAATTAAATGAAATCAAAGACTGCGGCTATATGCCCTTCATTTGCCAGGGTTATAATAAGGACCCTACTACTTGATTATCTTCTATTTTCTCCTCTTATCTCCTCTCATCCCTTCAGCTTGGGAGTCAGACCAGAAAAGTTGTTGGTTCTAACCAGACCTGGGTTCAAATAGTTATTAGTTAGTTAAATAATATATTGAGCATATTGATTGAGCCTGACCTGGAGTGCCATATGGGCAGGGGTTGCTCTTTCGGGACTACTCCATTGGTTCCATTGCGCCAGACAAGCTTAATCAAGAGCAGCTGAAGTATTTGAAAGAAAAACACTATTTTAACCCAGATCTCATTCTTCTAACTACTCCAAACACTGATGAAGCCGGCCTGTATCTCATGCCCTTTGTTTCACTTCTTCTATTTTCCCTCTCTCCTCTCTTCTTTCTCTCTCGTCTCTTCCTAATGAAACTCATTATTTCTAGTCTTATCTAAGCGCCACCCTTCCAAAGGAATTCAATTTCAATTTTGCTGACACGGGGGTTAGCCATCCGCCCGCAAGAAATGGCACCACGTACTGACTGCTCATCGTAACAAACTACACCACATGATGAGGGGAACAGGTTCGCCCACGCCTCTCGGACCCCTTTCTCAAAGACACAGTTACCTATACCGTGACTCAATATGACTGCTGTGAAATGTACACACTAGCATCATTGCCAAGTGATGGGCTTTATGAATACCATATCAATTCATCGTCTATATCACACTGCCATTAAAGTGAGCGAGAAGGCGATAGCCTAATAGATGGCCCTTTGATTGTACAGGTGAAGGTCTTTCCCAATAAAGTATAGGCATCTGGCATTCATTCTCTTTAATTAAGATGGTGAAGTCAATATCTGCTGCTGTGCGCAACAGGGATTAGATTTCATTTTAGCATCGGTCGCATTCTTCACTAAGACATTCATTAATAATGAAAGTCGATGGTTACCTATCGCTTGTGCTCACATGTTGTGTCCTCCCTGCAATGTAAGTGATACTGATGAATTCTCACAGAGAAATAAAAAAAAGATCTGTAGGCCTAACACATCATATTTTATAAATCATACAATTATTTTAAGCGCTCTTTAGTTGTCCCAAAAGGACATTGATAATAATTCCCACAGCTGCTATGGTTTTATGAGATTACATTTCATAGTACATCTAAATGTGCAATGTTTTTATTTTCTGAACGGACTTTGTTTTATTGCACATTTCCCATGCATTGAATTCATTGGAATAACCACATTCCCATATTTCCTTCAGAGGTGGGATCTGTTGTCTGATCCATTTCTTTTTTTCTTTCTTTTTTAAGTCCATGGCCAAGGAAACATCTTTATAGACAAATAGCTGTAAACATCCGCCATGTTTGCATCAAGGCATACAGTGATCTTTCATAAACATTATGTTGACTTAATGTCTCAATCTGATAAGTTCATTTATGGAAAAGCGTGACTATAAAACATGGAAAGCATAACCCAGGGCCTGTATTCATAAACACTCTCAGTGTACGTGCTGATCTAGGATCAGTTTTGCCTTTTAGTTCACAATGGAGAAAAAAAATGCATTGACGGGGGGGGAACTGATCCTAGATAAGCAATCCTACTCTGAGACCATTTATGAATACAGGTCCAGAATTCTACACCAAGGATCTATGTTCAGTTGCGCACAAAGCAACAACGCTACGATGAAAAAAAATGTTGTTTGAATAAGTTTGATTTTGAATGAAACAGGGATGAACGTGTCTTTGGTATTGGGAGGAGAGATGCTCTTTGAAAATTGGGTGGGGATGGATACTTAAACTTAATACCAAAAAAAATTAATAATGTGGATATTAATGATAAGTGTGGATATCAGTGTCAAGGTTTTGTAGGATCCTAGCAATAATCTAAGTTATATTGAAGCCATTTGAAGTATGTTAAAGATTAAGTTAATTCGTTTTTCACCTTGACATTAGTCTATGGGCCAGGAGAAACTCTAATCCATGTTGTTCAGATTTCTTTAAACAGCCACTACAAACATTACCTATCTGAAAAAAAAATAATAATAATTTATATATATATATATATATATATATATATATATATATATGTTTGACTTGGCCCAAAAAGTCCTGTAAACTACCAGATGGTTTATTTATTTAAACAACAAATACGGTAACAAAAATGGAGTTGGGAAACAAATTACCCTGACTTTCACTGGCCACAAGATGTAACAGCAGTAAGATTAATGGACAAAATGTACAAAATGTAGATTATTTTATTATTTGATGTCACGCCCTGGCCATAGAGAGCCCTCTAGGTTTATCTATGGTGTGTTGGGTCAGGGCGTGACTAGGTTTTCTAGGGAACTCTATGTTGAGTTTTGAGTTGGTTCCCAATTAGAGGCAGCTGGTTGTCGTTGCCTCTAATTGGGAATCCTATCTAAAAGTTTGTTTCCTTTTCCCACCTGCCTTGTGGGTTATTGTTTGGTTTTGAATGTGTTTAGTTAGTGCCAGTGTGCCACACACAGTTAGTACTGATTGTTTTTGTTTCTTGCATTTGTATGTTTCACTTCATTAATTAAACATGTAGAACTACACCCGCGCTGCGCCTTGGTCCAATCCTTCCAGCGATCCTGACATTTGACGCCACCAGTCTGGACATTGTTAAATTGCACTTCTTCTCAGAGTGGGTCAGTTTCTCTTTTCTTCTGCATGTCATGCATCGACAGCTCCTCTGTACTGATAGGATAGAGACTGCTGGCACATTGGGGTGAATCTAGGAAGTATTACCTCTATATTCCTCGTATTCTCTCGCCTTGCATCCTCACACCCTATTGGAGGAGAAGCTCCAAGGTCCCTCCCATCTGACCTTCTCCTCCAATGGGTTTTGTGAAAGGAGGCACTGAGACAAGAGGAATCATGCAAAGACTACTGAGATTCACCCTTGGACTCTCCAGCCTCCCAGTTGTTTTCCCTTTAGTTTGGAGGCTAAGACTCCATTCTTAACCTGATGCTCCGAGGTAAAGCCCCAAACTCTGGGGATGTTTATCGTCTCTGGGGATGTTTATTGTCCTTTGACATTTCCAGTATTTTCCCACAGCTGAGGGAGGGAGTGTGGTGGGAGGTGAGGGGGATGTGGGTGTCCCTGACCCTTTTTTGGATTCTCCTCCTCCTCCTCCTCCTCCTCCTCCTCCTCAGTAGGATGGTGTCGCAATGCTCCTGTCATGGAAGTTGTCACCTTGTCACCAAGGAGGCTTCTGTGTGGGTTGTCCAGAGGTTTTTATTCAGTAAAGCTGACAGATATTCACAGATTTTCCTTGATTGATTCTTGACTGTCCTCCTGCATTATTTGATTGTGTAATTTTTAAACTTTTATTTTAATTATATTTTCTTAAATTTTTAAAAAGGGACTATTTTGGCAGAAATTCTCTTTAGACTACAGTTGCTAACAAATATTTTTTGTTGCTGACTAGAATAGTTAATATTTTGAATGTTATTTTGGGAATTCAGATATCACACCAGACCTACTTAGGTCCCAATACAATGCTTTTAGTTTGAAAAACAAAATGGAAAATTAGAACAACAAACAGATGCTATGCCCTCCTAAAACTGGTTATAACTCAATTTCTGTTTGTAATATTCAGATCCTAACACAGACAGTGTTTAATATAGACTTATTTAGGAAAAGTCACGAATGGAGGGGGGGGAATGACTTACAAAATGGCAGATTAGTAAAAAAAAATAATAACGAGGAGTCAAAATGACTGCTTTAGCAGTTCTAGTGTTAAGTGAAACTACAGCTCTAGAAACCTTTTGGTTGAGATTACAAAATACAATAGTTTCATAGCTCTCTCACACAAGAAGCAACTATCATCAGCAGTGCTGGTTCTCCAAATTGAATACATAGCCATGCTGCGATTTTTTTGGGGAAGGTTTAAGCCGGAATGCGAGTCTGAGAGTGTTTCTTTAGTGTATGTGAGTGTCTTTATCTCCATCTCTAGTCTACTCTGGACCCTGGGTGGACGAGCCAAGCTCTGACAACTTTATCCAGATGAATTGGCTCTAAATGAGAGCTGCTGAAAGAGCCTTTAAACTCTTGGCGCCCAATGTTGTGAGAGAGATGTGAGCGACATGTTGATCTCTCAGACTGATGTGTCGAGACTGCGCTGTCTGTCTGTCCCAGAGACTGAGGGAATGGACATTACAGCAGCAGTCCTGGGTTCAACAAGTGTTTATCTTTCTAAATATTTTATCCATTTGATTGAGCATGCCCGGAGTACCAGTTGAGTGGGTTTTGCACTAATGGGGCCATTCCATTGGATTTATTGCACCAGAAAAACTCAATCAAATGCAGCTGAAGCATTTGAAAGAAAACAAATACTATTTGAAACTAGTTAGCATGGTCTGCATTTGTGTCTGTTTGTCTGAGAGGCAGAGGGAATGGAGAACATTAAAAGTACCTTGGCCTTGTAGAGAGGAGAAGACAGACAGACTCAGAACAACGTTCAGACTTTCTGTTACCCCTGTCATAATTCAGTCATGCTTATGAAGACAGAAGAAGTGATCCAAACGAAACCAAACAGGGCTTTAGCCAAGCGGGCGTATTGTTTTTGATGTAACCAAAAGAGGCCCTTAGACAAGGAATGCTTATTTGGAATGTATCGATGAAATGTTGCAAATATATTTGTTGGAATTCTATGGCTTGAGGGGTTACATCTATGCCAGAGTTAACTATGGGAAATTATTTGCTCCAGTTATACCAGATATTTAAAGGATCACATAGGTTACTGTGCCTGCACAGGGGGAATCTGGGTGATGACCATTGAGAGCAAGAAACCCAAGGTGAGGTCCATTACTTCCAACCAGTCGAAAGAAGTATCTTGATTGGTTCGGACAGATCCTGAGATGAGCTGTGGTCCAATGAGCCTGCAACATTGTGCTCCCATAAATCATTGTATTTACCTGAGGGCTTTGTTTTTGGCAACAGCGCAGTGCACAGGGTAGCGGGCTGTGGCATAACAAAAGGTCCCAGGTTAAAATACCAAAAGGGACACTGACTGTTACACTATAACACTTTAAACCCAGTGCTTAACCTGCACACTCAATGAGCATTCATCAGTGGAGAAGGGAAACATGTTGAGTGTAAGTTACGCCGGATGAGGACGTCAGCTAAGCAAATCAATTATAACAGAACTCAAGTCCAGACTGACCAAGCTTATTCCTTAGAGGAATGGCATTTGAAAACTCTTGTTGTTCTAATCTACAGATCTATTTTTAGATCCATTGCAATCTAGACATATTGCAGGTGAAGGATTCTTACCAGAAGGGTTTAGAAAAGGAGTACTATTTTTGATCTTCTTCAGGGCACTCGAGACATTATTATAGAAATGCACGCAATAAGTAGGGATATTTGGGCAAGTCTGTCCGTGGAAGGGAAAAGCAATCAGGTGCTAAACCCTGCCTCCCTTTGTGTTTTCTCCAACATGCTTCTTTGATTTAGGAGGGGAGAGAAAGGGAGGAAGGCGATACACTACGGCAACAATAAAACTCACTCTGTCTCTCTCACACCGACTTTCTTTCCCTCTCCATCTCTCTCTCTCTTTCTCCATAAACTACAGATACTCACCCTCTTCCTTCTCCAGTCCTCTCTCTCTCTCTCTCTCTCTCGAAACTAGACACTCACTCTCCCCCTCTCATGTCTTTCCCTCTCTCTCTCTCTCTCTCTCTCTCTCTCTACCCCCTCCCATGCCTTTTCCCCCATAAAGTACAGAGTGCAGAGATTAGAAGGCTACTGATGAAAGGAGTGAGGATGCATCCTTCTCCTGTCATGACTCAGAAATATCAAGATAAAAAGATTACTACAGACAGGATCTTTATTTGATCACTCTTTTGTCGCTGAGAATTTTACTGTGCCACAGGGAATGCAGATGAGCTTCGTGATTTACATAAATTCACTGAAAACCCTCACTAACAGTTATATTAACAGTTTTCATGTAGCCTCATTTCGACCAGCTAATAGCCTAACCACTGATCAAGCAACGTTATGGACTAAATGTTTAAATCCTGTTGCTGCAGGATAATATTTCTGCGACAATACGGGTAAAATTAAGATCCTACATCTGTACACTTCAGGCTGGCAGAAAGGTGGCCCCTCACACCGTGACAAACTCGTTGATTTTCTCCATAACAGATCAATGTTTGATGGCTCCACTTGCATCAGGTGAAGAAATTGTCAATTTAACCTCCAAAACATGGAACGCAGGTTGAATGTCACTGGGTAACTATTATTACCATCGTAGAAATAGAAGTCTGTTACCAGCTCCATATTGCCATAGCTGGGTTGTATTCACAAGGAACTAAACAGGCAAGCGGACCAAAATGGGGAGGGACTACCTGAACTTGCCCAATGACAAACTTTTGTTTTTGATGAAAAACGTTTCGCTACGTTTTCCACCAATGAAATGGACCCCTGTTTGCAACGTTTCGTTCCAGCTGGAATTAACATGTTGAATACATAGAAACATCATGATAGGATAAACGTGATATACCTCAATGTCCTATGCTTACTTGGTTCTATACATTGTTTCATTGGACTATCCAATCAGGCTAGGTTTATGCTGATTAGATTAGATGAGACTGAAGAACATTTGTAGAGTGGATTTGGTCCAAACGGTAGCTGTCAGTGTGTTCCAAATGACTCACACGTGTGTCAAATCAAATCCAATGTATTTATAAAGCCCTTCTTACATCAGCTGATGTCACAGAGTGCTGTGTCTGTGTCAAGGACATGAGGACTTCTTCGTATTTGAAAATGAGATAACACGGACAAACTTTTCCAATCTGAATAGTTTCTCCTCTGCCTGCTAATTCACACATAACAGGGAATAAAACACGTTTCCTTTGTGAGAGACTTCACTGAATCTCCAGTCTCCAGTGTGTTGCCTGCGACTACAGCTACAGCCAGCAGGAAATTACCAAGGATGGACCATGTCCACACAGGACCAAAAACTGTCACCACAACTGTCATCGCAGACCCACTCAGACCTCTCCCCTTCGCTCCTCTAAAACATGGAGATATAAGCGACCAAACAAAGAACGGAGTTTATCCACGAAGTACTCGGCTAAAAAAAAATGAAACTTTCAGATATGTTCCTATCTGCACTGTTGCTATGCTTTATTATTGAGTAAAAATAGTATAAAACATGTATAACACGTCACCATGTTTTGCAGAAGTCTTCAAAGGTCTTTGGGCAAAATGAAAAGAGGATAGCCCTGCACCCAAGCTCCAAATAACCTGCTTAGAAGTATCTAACCTAGGTGACAAAAGGGGAGGCAGGTCAACATGTTCCATTCTGCTAGAACCTCAACTTGAACCGATGGAATGGGACTTTTTGACGCTAAGAAAAGCTACAAGAACACACCCACACTGACAAAACACCCAACTCGCCCACTGTGAGAGACCTGAGACCTGAGAGAATGACTTCTGAACTTGTTTTCAGACTGGTGGTGCTGAGAAAAGGATCAAGGAACATTCCTAAAAGTGCTTCTGTTACCATTACACAGCATGAACCCGTACATTTATTTTACCTTGGGATGTATTGATCCTGTAGAAATATAATTATCATTTGACATGATGCACTCTTTTTTGTCTTTTGGCTGGGACAACAGCCTGCACGACCTAAGCACTGTATATTGGATTTTATTACTCTAATCAATAGAATCAATTACTCTAATCAATAGAATCAATTACTCTAATCAATAGAATCAATTACTCTAATCAATAGAATCAATTACTCTAATCAAGACCTCAAGTCAATGAATCAGGTGTGTTGGGAGAAAAGTGTGCACATACTCACAAGCTGTCCAAGACCAAGAGTGAAAAACATTGACCTGAGTTGGACTTTGAGAGGAGAGCAGACGAGGTAGTCAGTGCCCATGGCAGAATGGTGCATGGCATATAAACGACTATATGCATCATTTATTCACACTTCTCCCAAAGCAGTGTTTCTAACTCTGCTGATGGGTAGGCATGTACTGAACATGACTTTGATATATTACGGTACAGATGGGTATTACTAATATATGAAGCATAAAACTCAAACAATGTTAGTCTAACTTTTAAATCAACTTTCAAATCCAATGTTATTTGTCACATACACACGGTTAGCAGATGTTATTGGTCACATACACACGGTTAGCAGATGTTATTGGTCACATACACACGGTTAGAAGATGTTAATGGTCACATACACAGGGTTAGCAGATGTTATTGGTCACATACACACGGTTAGAAGATGTTAATGGTCACATACACAGGGTTAGCAGATGTTATTGGTCACATACACATGGTTAGAAGATGTTATTGGTCACATACACACGGTTAGAAGATGTTATTGGTCACATACACACGGTTAGCAGATGTTATTGGTCACATACACATGGTTAGCAGATGTTAATGCGAGTGTAGCGATATGCTTGTGCTTCTAGTTCCGGCCATGCAGTAGTATCTAACAAGTAATCTTAACAATTTCACAACAACTACCTTATATACACACACAAGAGTAAAGGAATGAATACAAGTATGTACATATAAATATATGGATGAGCGATGGCTGACCAGCGTAGGCAAGATGCAGTAGATGGTATGGAGTACAGTATATACATATGAGATGAGTAATGTAGGGTATGTTACGATTGAATGTGAATACGGGTCTACCCCTATTGTTTGGGGTTAAAGGACCATTACATTCCTGAAATCAGTTTGATTAAACCACCTTAATTTTGGGACAAATTTTCATTTTGGAGTTTATTGACCCTTTAAAAAGGATACGTTATCTAGCATAACCTCACCTAGTGTGTCTCTACTTTGATTTTATAAAGCACCAGTCACACAAATAATAATACATAACAGAAGTTTGAATTTGCCATGTGAAAATGTAACAAAAAATCAACGATGACTTGATTACCCATGTTGAATCTGGAATGATTATGTTTGGTTTGGCTAGCCAACACTGTTTTCAAATTCCTCCCATACCGCTTGGCTGCTGCAGCTATATTAACAGTCATTTCTATTTGCTCACACAAAGCAATCCCTCCTGAAATCATCACAGTTAGCACATAACGTTCTGAGAACCATATGTTCCTTAGAGATTGGTGAGAGCGTGGTTGTTTTTTTTTTGCATACAACCTTCCCACAACTTTCTGGAAATGGTGCAGGATAGTTGCTTGGCTTTGAAACATTCTCAGCACATTTAAGGAACCTGACAGAAAAATATAATTTCATTACATTAACAGAATGTTTCCTAAAAGTTCAAACATGGTTACATTTTATTGAAATGTTGGTAATGTTCTAGTAATGTTCTCCAACTGGTTTGACATTGGGAATATTCTCAAATAGTTCCGAGAACATTAAGAAACAACGTCCTTCTGTTGGAATTGTAGTACTTCAGCATACCATCTTCTCCAGGTTTCCTCATGGTTCTACTTAAATAATGTTCTGAGAACATGTTTTAATAAGACTTTTGATAACACTGCTAGCTTAGGTTAAGTGTTTTGAACTCCAAGCACAGATAGGACACATGGAAATTAGTACTGTAGGCGTGGCCAACACACCTAAACACATTACAAGATAGAGGACAGAGAGAGAGTTTTCTTGATGCTGAGAACGGAATGCACAAGTTTTTAAATAGCATTCTTAGAAAAAAAAAATTCAATGGTTCCATTGAACGTTTTCTTAACGTTTGATACAATTTGAGAACATGGCTAAATAGAACCATGAGGAAACCTGCAGGAAACAGTATGCTGAAGTACTGAAATTCTCACAGAAGATCGTTGTTTCTTAACGTTCTGAGAATAGTTTTTTGTCATTAATTTAATTACCTTCAAATAACCTATGTATATATATATAGTATATATATATTATGTTTTTTGTGTGTGTGTATTTTACCCCCTTTTTCCTCCCCAATTTCGATCTTGTCTCATCGCTGCAACTCCCCAACGGGCTCAGGAGGCGAAGGTCGAGTCATGCGTCCTCCAAAACATGACCCTCCAAACCTCCAAGCTTCATAACTCACCCACTTAATCCGGAAGCCAGGAGCACCAATGTGTCGGAGGAAACATCGTTCATCTGACAACCGCGGTCAGCCTGCGATGCCCTGCCTGCCACCCGGAGTCGCTAGAGTGGTAAAGCCCCCCAGCCAAACCCTCCCCTAACCCGGACGATGCTGGGCCAATTGTGCGCTGCCCTATGGGACTCCCGATCACGGCAATTTGTGATACAGTCCAGGATCGAACCCGGGTCTGTAGTGATGCCTCTAGCACTGCGATACATTGCCTTAGACCGCTGCACCACTCGGGAGGCTAACCTTGATTCTCAGAACGTTAATAAAACCTTTCACAAATACTTTCAGTGTACCATAGTAAAATGTTCTCAGATAAGTTGGGTGAATTTTGGCCGATTCCTCCTGACAGAGCTGGTGTAGCTGAGTCAGGTTTGCAGGCCTCCTTGCTCGCACACGCTTTTTCAGTTCTGCCCACACATTTTCTATAGGATTGAGGTCAGGGCTTTGTGATGGCCACTCCAATACCTTGACTTTGTGGTCCTTAAGCCATTTTGCCACAACTTTGGAAATATGCTTGGGGTCATTGTCCATTTGGAAGACCCATTTGCGACCAAGCTTTAACTAACTGACTGATGTCTTAAAATGTTGCTTCAAAATATCCACGTAATTTTCCTTCGTCATGATGCCATCTATTTTCTGAAATGTACCAGTCTCTCCTGCAGCAAAGCATTCCCACAACATGATGCTGCCACCCCCGTGCTTCCCGATTGGGATGGTGTTCTTCGGCTTGCAAGCCTCGCCCTTTTTCTCCAAATATAACGATGGTCATTATGGCCAAACAGTTATATTATTGTTTCATCAGACCAGAGGACATTTCTTTTCAAAAGCACGATCTTTGTCTCCATGTGCAGTTGCAAACTGTAGTCTGGCTTTTTTATGGAAGTTTTGGAGCAGTGGCTTCTTCCTTGCTGAGTGGCCTTTCAGGTTATGTCGATATAGGACTTGTTTTACTGTGGATATAGATACTTTTGTACCAGTTTCCTCCAGCTTCTTCACAAGGTCCTTTGCTGTTGTTCTGGGATTGATTTGCACTTTTCGCACCAAAGTACGTTCATCTCTAGGAGACAGAATGAGTCTTCTTCCTGAGAGGTATGATGGCTGCGTCGTCCCATGGTGTTTATACTTGCGTGCTATTATTCGTACAGATGAACGTGGCACGTTCAGGCGTTTGGAAATTGCTCCCAAGGATGAACCAGACTTGTGGAGGTCTACAATATTGTTTTCTGTGGTCTTGGCTGATTTCTTTTGATTTTTCCATGATGTCAAGCAAAGAGGCAATGAGTTTGAAGGTAGGCCTTGAAGTACATCCACAGGTACACCTCCAATTGACTCAAATGATGTTAATTAGCTTCTAAAGCCATGACATAATTTTCTGGAATTTTCCAAGCTGTTGAAAGGCACAGTCAACTTAGTGTATGTAAACTTCTGACCCACTGGAATTGTGATACAGTGAAATATTCTGTCTGTAAAAATTACTTGTGTCATGCACAAAGTAGATGTCCTAACAGACTTTCCAAAACTATAGTTTGTTAACAAGAAATGTGTGGAGTGGTTGAAAAACGAGTTTTAATGACTCCAACCTAAGTGTATGTAAACTTCCGACTTCAACTGTATGTTCCCAAAAGAGGCAAAATGTTCACGTCCGTTCTCAGATCATTAAAAAAACGTTACGTTTTACCGGTCAGGAAACGTATGGCTTCGTTCGCAAAACCAATGCGAAACCAAAAACGTACGTTCCAACAACTTCCAAGGAACCAAATGTGCTAGCTGGGATGTTATTTGGAATTTCAATAGTGCAGTAAAATATTTTCTGTTTTTCATGTAGATTATGTATTCAAATTGCATAAGTGGGCCTACAATTTCAGCTCAAATCAAACATTTGTAAACTGTGCAATAAAAAGTATGGCCATTGAGTTGAGTTTCTATAACGGTGTGCAATACTATTCTGTAAAATATAGTTTTCCAACTTTTCCTATTTCATGGGAAGTCCAGCAGCACATTGTCACTTAGTATCCCACAGACTGAATTGTATTTACTCTCCCCATATACATTTACTAGATATGTTCCTTTTTGACACAACCCAAAGCGGATTGGATTAGCAGGATTAGTGGTGGGTGAAGGCACAGAGTGTTCCCACCCTCGGGAAATACCTAGCTACCAGCATCTCTGGTGTTTTTTTTGTGTCATGTACACAGATTAGCGGATGATAAAGCAGGTGCAGCGAAATTGTGTTTCTAGCTCCAGCAGTGCAGTATGCCTAACAGTACAATACTCATACACAAATAATAATAAAACAGAAGAAGAAAAAACAAGAAATTAAGAAATATCTGAACGAGCAATGTCAGAGTCCAGAATGTAAATATGTGGTGTGTAAAGACAGTATGGACAATTTATGAGTAGGAAAAAGGTATGTGCAGAAGTAGTTATATGGATAAGTAATGTCGAGAATATAGTGTGTACATACAGTAAAAAGTGAGTAATCAATTCACTTAATTTCTCAGAGATCAAATAACATTTAAACTGATTAATCTCTTCCACAGGATGAGCTCATCACGTTGAACCCTCTTCTATTGATGTTACCGTGTTACCTTTACTCACGTGCTTACCTATTTAATTATTGTGATCATACTGTATATAGAGTGTGCGATTATCTTTATATATTCTTACACAAGTTACTATTCCGTTAGTCAGCACCTCTCCAACATTTTTTTACTTTTACTGCGCTGGTATTTTCTTCTCACATCATCTTTGCCATTGCAGTTATGGTGGAATCACAACCAGGGCACCACAGTACATCACATAGCTGAGGGAAGTAGGGGTGCTGAGGGTGCTGCAGCACTTTCTGAAAATAATATTTTATACAGTACCAGTCAAAAGTTTGGACACACTTACTCATTGCACATTTAAAAAAAAAAAACTATTTTCTACATTATAGAATAGTGAAATAACATACGGAATCATGTAGTAACCAAAAAAAGTGTTAAATCAAAATATATTTTACATTTTTGATTCTTCAAAGTAGCCACCCCTGCCTCGATGACAGCTTTGAACAATCTTGGCATTCTCTCAACCAGCTTCACCTGGAATGCTTTTCCAACAGTCTTGAAAGAGATCCCATGCTGAGCACTTGTTGGCTGCTTTTCCTTCACTCTGCGGTCTGACTCATCCCAAACCATTTCAAATTGCTTGAGGTCGGGGATTGTGGAGGACAGGTCATCTGATGCAGCACTTCATCACTCTCCTTCTTGGTAAAATAGCCCTTACACAACCTGGAGGTGTGTTGGGTCATAGTCCTGTTGAAAAACAAATGATAGTCCCACTAAGCCCAAACCAGATGGGATGGCGCATTATTGCAGAATGCTGTGGTAGCCATGCTGGTTAAGTGTGCCTTAAATTCTAAATAAATCACAGACAGTGTCACCAGCTAAGCACCCCCACACCATAACACCTCCTCCATGGTTTACGGAGGGAAATACACGAACAGAGATCATCTGTTTATCTCCTCTGCGTCTCACAAAGACACGGCGGTTGGAACCAAAAATCTCAAATTTGGACTCCAGACCAAAGAACAAAGTTCCACTGGTCTATTGTCCATTGCTCGTGTTTCTTGGCTCAAGCAAGTCTCTATTCTTATTGGTGTCCTTTAGTAGTGGTTTCTTTGAAGCAATGCGACCATGAAGGCCGGATTCACACAGTCTCCTCTGAACAATTGATGTTAAGATGTGTCTGTTACTTGAACTCTGTGAAGCATTTATTTGGGCTGCAATTTCTGAGGCTGGTAACTCTAATGAACTTATCCTCTCCAGCACACGTAACTCTGGGTCTTCCTTTCCTGTGTCGGTCCTCATGAGAGCCAGTTTCATCATAGTGCTTGATGGGTTTTGCGACTGCACTTGAAGAAACTTTAAACGTTGTTGAAATGTTCCGTATTGACCAACCTTCATGTCTTAATTGACAGTCCATCAATACTTTATCTTTGCTTATTTGAGCTGTTCCTGCCATAGTATGGACTTGGTCTTTGGACTTGGTCCAAATAGGGCTATCTTCTGTATACCCCCCTACCTTGTCACAACACAACCGATTGGCTCAAACGCATTAAGAAGGAAATAAATTCCACAAATGAACTTTTAAGAGGGCACACCTGTTAATTGAAATGCATTCCAGGTGACTAGCTCATGAAGCTGGTTGAGAGAATGCCAGAGTGTGCAAAGCTGTCACAAGGCAAAGGGTGGCTATTTGAAGAATCTCAAATATAAAATATATTTGTATTTGTTTTTTTGTTACTTTTTTGGTTTCTACATGATTCCATATATGTTATTTCATAGTTTGATGTCTTTACTATTATTCTACAATGTAGAAAATAGTACAAAATAAAGAAAAACCCTTGAATGACTGGTAGTGTATTTCAATGCAACATATATTAGCTAATGTCATTACACGAACAAACACTACAGCACGACCTCGTGTGCTTTCTTGTCAACTCTTGATTGCGTGACAAAACACCACAAACAGATCTGGGACAAGGCAGATTTTTTTTTTGAATGATTTAAATAGCAAATTAACATGTCCTCTTTTGTAACTCTCGGATATTTAGAGAGATTGCTTGGCAAGCAAAGCATAGCCAAGAAGCCCTTCTCACAAGTGCTTGAAGTGTTGTGTTTGAAATGCTATTTGAGTCTAAAACAAACTATAAAGTTGTATTTTCCATGCTCTTTAAAGCATGGACAAAAGTAATGAATGGCTTGTCATACTTGTCCATGCCGTCCTGTTGTTATGAGTGATTTCTCATAATATATCTTTTGGTCTTTCATATGACATTTCAATGGAGTCATTAATCAATTGCTTGCTTTCAGTTCCAAAGCCCCTTTCTAAGTTTTACAAATTAAATGAGAAATACACCAACCTTTGCTAACAAATATTAAAACAGACACAATTCAAATTAAAATGTATTCGCCTTCATTTGGTTGAGGCCTAAACCTTTCTCTCTCTGGATGTCTTAAGTGTTGGTTGTATTAATGTTGTTGGTTGCATTAATGTTGTTGGTTGCATTAATGTTGTTGGTTGCATTAATGTTGTTGGTTGCATTAATGTTGTTGGTTGCATTAACGTTGTTGGTTGCATTAACGTTGATGGTTGCATTAACGTTGATGGTTGCATTAACGTTGATGGTTGCATTA